>CM076577.1:410021194-410152560 GCA_034641835.2 Pinus albicaulis
CAGAACAATGCTCTGATACCACTCAATATCCTGTGCTGGAATTTTCGCAGATCATGCCCAAACGCATTCTTCAAAGTCATGGCTGTATACCATAGAATATGTATCAGAATTCCTAGCAAATCTACAAAATAAATAACAGCAACAACCTTTACCTAACCCTAAGGGCAAAGTGTGGGAAAAGTGAGATTTGGTCCTGAAATGAGTGGGATCAGGAAATATGCGTGAAATGATGCCTGGCCTCCGAATATGAGTAATAGGCTAAGAGGGACTTCGCGCTTAATTTCAGCTCAAACAAAGTGCGTTTTACTGGGTTGGCCAGCTTCCTCCTTCCGATCAGTCAGCCAAACCTGATTTCCCAAGACTTTGAGTATGCAGAATTTTGCTGAAGCAAGGGCAGCGTTTTTCCTGAAGGAATAAGATGTAAAGCACTATGAATAATCAGATAATAGGTCTAAGAATATGGCATGGGCATTAAGTAAGATTAAACAGCCGCTTTTCATAGAAAACCCCTCAAGATTGAGGTGCCGCAAGACAAGAGAATGATTCAGAAACCCTTCAGCATTTTCTCCAGAAGTTGTGAGACAAGAATATGAATATATAGCCAATAAAAAATCTATAGCAGCAATAAAGTGTACAATCCTTGAGGAAACAACCTCTCAAGAGAAGAACTGCAAGCCTCACTAATACATGTACAATGGCAATGAAAGAACACTGCTATTTCGGCATAAAACCAGGCTATGAAAAACGCAGTCTAAGATAGAATTCTGCTCCAACACATAGATATGACAATATATAGCTCAAGTACAATAGGGGAGCAAAGCTCTAACCCTTATAAGCAAAAATATCGCAATCCTCCAAGGGATTGGCTGAAATACCCAATACGACAAAAATGCCGGAGTTGCTGGGAAGCTACGGCAACTCCAAATTAGAACACAAATAGAGAAGGCTGAATATGATGATCAACTGAAGTAGACCTCCTCCAATAGATCTCCAAAGTGGAAGGCTGATCCTTACACTTGAGATCTTCCCCACAAATCAACCGACAAACCCTCACAGCAGCTGCACCATAAAAATAACGCAGATGCAAAAAGGGACTGCGCAGTAGGGGCAGAATAACTGTTGGCCTGATGCCAAGATCTGAAAATCAGCTCCAAAACCTCCCAATATGATCCTCCAAAGGAAAGAGAGACTCTCCCTCTGAAAAGCAAGAGAAGGAGGCGGCGTCGTAAAGTCACCACGGCAACACCCTACAACACAGAATTACGCTGTCGCAAGAATACACGTCATTCCGGAGGATGATAGCCAAGAGGCTAACCTTGCCCGAAAGGTGCACTCGAAGTCCCCCGTGGCTAAGGGTGAGATATTCGCACGGAGACACTCGGTTGCACTAAACAATGCAGCAGACAGGCTAAACAGCCAGCGTGCCAAAGAAGACAATATGTCTCACTCAATAATCCATAATCCAAGCATGAATGAAATGAGGAGGCTCCTTCATCTTTTATAGTGTTGGTTTCCCTCCAAAACCCACCGTAGTCTCGCTCTCTCCTCCACATCCTCATCCTTATCCACATTCTCATCCTTATCTCCACAGAAGCTTGGAGAAACTTCTAGAGTGTACATAGGCCCCCTCCTCCACATGGTGTTGGGTCCCCCCTCGACTCCCACTTAAGTCACAACGTTGTGCTACTAGGTGGATGTATTATTTCATTTAAGTGAGTTTAGACCCTCTTTACTCACTTTTTATTTATTTACAAACTATAGTGGAAAAATAAACAAATAGAATATCTTAATTTATTGCCGCAAATTAGGAATATTTACAGGACTCCGCAACACTGTCCTTGATGAGCATTGACACAGATTGGAGGGGCTAGCTGTTGGTGGAGTACTCCAAGGATCGGTTTGCATGCGACATCCTAGATGGGCAGGTGACTGATGATCGGTACAGGTTGATGGATGAGGTCATCAACTACTGTGACCGAATCTTTTTGACAGGCAGCTCCTAATTGGGGGAGAAGATTTTGCACGTAGCCGATGACTCACCGCTTTCGGGCCACCTGGGGTTCACCAAGACATACAAGGCCATCAGGGAGAGGTTCCCTTGGAAGGGCCTCAAGGAGGACGTACTTCGACATGTCCGAGAGTGCGTAGTTTGCCAGCAAAACAAGGGGGAGCTGAATCATCCAGCGGGTTTGTTACAGTCGCTTCCCATTCCGGAGGGGAAATGGGAGAGCATCTCCATGGACTTCATCACCGAATTTCCCATGGTGCAGGGCAAGGATTGCATTTTTGTAGTGTTGACCAGTTGACAAAGTATGCTCACGTCTTTGCCATTTCAGCTCGGTACGTTGGTTCACAGGTGGCTGAGCTATTTTCCGAGATACGTTCAGACTTCATGGTCTTCCAAAGACCATAGCCAGTAACAGGGACAGGCGGTTCATGGGAGGATTTTTATAGGACATGTTCCGTTTGGTGGGCACAAAGTTAACACCTAGCACAAGCTACCACCCACAGACAGATAGGCAAGCCAAGATCGTGAACAACTGGTTCGAGGGCTACTTGAGGAACTATGTCACGGGACAACAGAAGGATTGGCTACGCTGGCTTCACTTGGGAGAGTACTGCTACAACACGACATTCCATATGTCGATCGATATGTCTCCATTCTATGCTTTTTATGGTTATAATGCCTTGACCTTTGTTAATGTGATGTTTGGAGCTAGCAAGGCCCCCAGGGCCAAGGACTAGATCCAAGAGAGCCAAGACATACTCCGGGCTCTCAAAGATAACTTAGCCACAACTCAAAACCAACAAAAGATTTACGTAGATAGGGGACACGTGGAGAGGTAGTTTGAGGTGGATGACTTGGTATACCTCTGTCTTCAGCCGTACAAGTAGTCCACGCTGAAGTATAAAGGGGATGAGAAGCTCAAGCCATGCTTCTATGGACCAGACAGGGGTGATCAGGCAGGTTGGAGTAGGATTCACAACATTTTCCATGAGCTGGAGCTGCCATCAAGGAGTAGGATTCACAACATTTTCCATGTCTCATGCCTGAAGAAGGCTTTTGGACAACAGGTGACAACAACTATGGAGCTACCACCTACTGATGATGAGGGGCACTTGGTGCTACAACAGAGGCCATCTTGGACACTCGAGAGACGCATTTGAGGAGTAGAGTACTAAGAGTAGTAAAAGAATATCTGATTAGGTGGAGAAACCTTCTAGATGAGGATGTCACTTGGGAGGGGGAGAAGATCTTGCAGCATCCATCTTTGCAGTTGCTTGAGACAAGCAACGTTTTGGCGGGGAGGACTGTAATATTCCAAATTAGCTATCAGCTAATTGGAATATTAATTTTGTCAATTTTTTTGCCTTTATAATGTTAATAGAAAATAAAGGGTAGGGTGACTGTATTGTCCCTGCTTTCAAAAAAGGATATCTCTAAAACACAAGCAAATTCCAACCAGAGATGGACTGGGAGGGCATTTACTAGATATTTCACCTCTGAAAAGAGGGTGAGATCTGGAGGCTATCTGGCCCTTTCCAGACTCTGTCTAAGAGTATGGGGAAAACACACCAAGTGGTATAAGAACTAGAATGCTCGAGTAAAATAACAGTAGTGCAAGCATACAATAGCATATATATAGAACATGTAACAGATACCCAAGGAATGCAAAGAGAATGCTGAGCCATTTTATTATGCTGAGAAATATAAGTGAGTACAATAGGTGATCAAAGTGATGGCACCTAGACTTGCTCAAGGCAAGTGAAGAAATACTCTCAGAATGCTAATGGAATGGTTGCTCTCTGATCTATGTCCTAGCTGCTAGAAAACTGCCGTGTAGCTGCTAATGTTGGAACAAGATGAGTATCTGGGGCTGCTCCCCTACTCGGAATAAGCTGAAACTCTGGAATCAGCCTCTACTCACCAAACCCAGAAAGCCCAGAAAGCATTTCTAGAATGACCGACCCCCGAAAATCACCCCCTTGAGGATCTACGCTATCCTCCAAGGCTCTGCGCTGAGGCTGAATGGAAACCACCAAAATACGGCCACAAACTCTGCCAAAATCCTCCCACAGGCAAGGGCTGGCCCCTTGCTAGATCTCCAAGCTCGAAACCTCTGAAAAAAACCCAAACCGGAGCTCTCAAGAAATGGACTGCGTCCTCCCTCTCAGGACTGCACAGTCTATGGATGCACTGCTCCTCAACGAAGGCCAAATACCAATCCTCCGGCAAAATACTGATGGGACAACCTCACCCGAGCAGGCACTCGAAGTCCCCCGGGGTTGAGGGTGAGATCTCCGAATGGAGACACTCGGTGCACTGAACAGTGTTGCAGACTAGCTAAACAACTAGCGTGCTCAAGAAGTCGAAATGACCAACTCAATATCATAAACATCGAATGACCAAAATGAGGAGGCTCTCCTCTCTATATAGCGTTGGCCTCTCTCAAACCCTAAGGCCCACCTCCTCCAACGTAGCCTCCCTTTGCCACATGCTCAACTCAACCTGCGCAGTCCCTCCATGTGGTCTACGTGGGTCCCCTCTCTACGTGGTCTCTTGGCCCCCTTGGCTCACTTAAGTTACAACGTTGTGTCTACTAGGGAGTGCACTTTATTTTTAGAGTGAGTTATGTCCCCCTCTACTCACTTTTATTTATAATCTAGCTACATAAGGCAAAATTGACCAAAATCGAATATTCCAATTAGCCATTGCTAATTGGGAATATTACAGTCTCCCCCGACAAAATGTTGCTTGACCCCAAGCAACCGTAGAGATGGATGCTGCAATATCTTCTCACTCTCCCAAGTGGCATCCTCATCTAGCAAATTCTTCCACCTCACCAAGAACTCCCGGATTGTCCTGTTCCGCAGCTGCCTCTCCCTGGTATCAATAATGGCCTCGGGCTGTAACACCAAATGCCCCTCATCATCTTTAGGCGGTAGCTCCTCTGTCACTGTCACCTGCTGCCCCAATGCCTTCTTCATGCATGATATGTGGAAGATGTTATGAATCTTGCTGCCTTGGGGCAGCTCCAACTCATAAGCAACCTGTCCAACCCTGTGTATTACCCTGTATGGCCCATAAAAATGGGGCTTGAGCTTCTCAGCTCCCTTCTTCTTCAGTGACAACTATCAGTATGGCTGCAATTGTAGGTAGACCAAGTCTCCTACCTCAAACTGTCTCTCCATCCGACCCCTGTCGGCATACAGCTTCTGCTGGTTCTGCGCTGTAGCCATGTTATCCTTGAGAGCTCGGAGAATGTCTTGACTCTCTTGGATCCAATCTTTGGCTCTTGGAGCCTTGCTAGCACCAAACATTACATCAGCAAAAGATAAAGAATGGTATCCATACAAAGCATAGAACGGAGACATACCGATGGACATGTGATGTGTGTTGTTGTAGCAGTACTCCCCTAGATGCAGCCACTTCAGCCACGCTCTCTGCTGCCCACTAACATAGTTACGCAAGTAGCCCTCCAGCCACTTGTTAACTATCTCTGTCTGCCTGTCTGTCTGTGGGTGGTAGTTGGTGCTCGATGTCAACTCTGTCCCCACCAGCCGGAAAATCTCCTGCCAAAATCCGCCCATAAAGCAGCTATCCGTATCACTGATAATGGTCTTGGGAAGACCATGTAACCTGAAGATATCTCTGAAGAACAGCTCCGCCACCTGTGCTGCTGAATAGTGTGCGGATATGGCGAAAAAGTGCGTACTTTGTCAGTCGATCAACGACGACGTATATACAGTCCTTGCCCTGCACCATGGGCAACCCTGTGATGAAATCCATCGAAATGCTCTCCTATTTCCCCTCCGGAATGAGAAGAGGCTGCAACAGACCTGCGGGATGGTTCATCTCTCCCTTGTTTCTTTGGAAAACCTCGCACTCCCTGATATGCTGGAGCACGTCCTCCTTGAGGCCCTTCCATGAGAACCTCTCTCTGATGGCCCGATAGGTTTTCGTAAACCCCTGATGGCCGGACAATGGCGAGTCATGTGACGCCTGAAGTATCTTCTTCTTGAGCTGGGAGCCCTCAGTCAAGAAGATCCTATCTCTGTAGTAGATGATCTCATCTATCACACTGTATCTGTCATCTGTCACCTGACCATCCAGAACCTCACAGGAAAATCTTTCCTTGGAGTACTCCACCAAGAGTCGAGCCCTCCAATCTGTATCCAAACTCATTAGAGACAACGTGGCTGGTCTACGTGAAAGTGCATTGGCTACCACGTTGTTCTTCCCCTTGACATACTCAATGTCAAAGTCATAAGCCTGGATCTTGCTGATCCACTTCTGCTGCCTCTCCTGTGCTATTTCTGCTCCAAAAAGAACCTGAGACTGCTGTGATCAATCCTCACCCTGAACCTGTTACCCACCAGGTATTGTCGGAATTTGGCCAATGCATGCATAATGGCTAGCATCTCCTTGTCGTATATAGGATACAACCACTCGTGAGGAAGGAGCTTCCGACTCTCATAGGCTATAGGGTGGCCTCCCTGCATCAAAACTGCGTCGATCCCCTCTCCTGACACATCACACTCCAAAACGAAAGGCTGCGTAAAATCTGGCAACGCAAGCATTGGGCAGCTGCTCATAACCTCCTTGAGTTTGTCAAAGGCCCACATAACAGATCTCAATTAACTGTAAATCTTCTTCGCCAAATCAAGGCAATGTTTTAGAGAAACTTCACGAACTTCTGCATAAGTAAATACCAACAACTTCTCGGTTCTGCCACGTTCCTTTCTAGCTCACACTGATGGCCTCATCTTCCCTCTTCTCCTCGGACCCTCACTGTAGAATTATTCCAATGATGTGTCCCAACAAGCACATCTTATCAAATCAAACCTACACTTTGAAGGAAGATAAACTGTTGCTCCTCCAAGATATGCAGTACTGCCTCTATGTGCTGGAGATGCTCCTCCCAAGTCTTGCTATATATCAATATATCATCGAAAAAGACCAGCACAAACTTCCTCAGATGACTGCGGAAGATATGGTTCATGCATGACTGGAAAGTAGCTGGGGTGTTGGTTCGCTCGAAAGGCATAACCAAAAACTCAAAGTGGCCGTAATGGCACCTGAAAGCGTTCTTGGGAATGTCCTGTTCCCTCGCGAATCTGGTGGTACTCAGATCTCAAATCGATCTTTGAGAAGAACTGGGCTCCTCTCAGCTTATCCATCAACTCGTCAATCCGCGGTATGGGGTACCTGTTCTTCAGGGTCTTCTTATTTAGGTTCCTATAATCAATGCACATTCTCAATGTGCCGTCCTTCTTCTTCACTAACACCACCGAAGAAGCAAAAGGACTGGTGCTAGGCCAAATATGTCCAAGAGCTAACAACTCCTAGATGGCCCGCTCAATCTCATCCCGATAGGCTTTGGGGTGCCTATAGGGTGTGGTAATAACGGCCTAGATGCCCTGTTCTAGCTCAATAGTGTGCTCAAAACCCCCCTGGTCTCTGTGGTTTTTTGTCCAAAGTGATTCCACAAACACTGCACAAGGCCCGTTAAGGATGGCCTGTATATCAAGATGAATTGTCTGCCCGGAAGTCCCTGCCTCTGATGCCCGCAACTCTACTGCCCACTCTATGTCTCCCTTCCGGAAGTCTGCCTCCATCCGGTGAGCTGAAACAGTTTGTGGTGGGTAACTGTGCATCCCACGTATCTTCTCATGCTTCCCGGTCTTCTTATCATCCCACTCCATCTCCAAGGCCTCCCAATCTGTGGTGACCTTCCCTAGAGTAATTAGCCACTGTACACCCAATACCACATTGGTATCTGGTATGTTGACCACGAAAAATTGGTCGGTCACTGTGTAGGTACCCATCGTCACAGCGAGCTCTGGAACATATCTGGCACACTGCATCATCTAATCTCCTAGGACCAACACTGAAAATCCATCGAAGCTCTCTGTCGATATGCCTCTCCGCTCAACCATCTGTGCATCGATGAAGTTGTGGGTTGCCCCACTGTCTACCAAAACTGAAACTCGCTGCCCACGTACTGTCCTTCGGACACGCAGCGTCAAATATTTGGGTACTCCTCGCAATGCGGCAAGGGTCCCCCCTATGGGTGCAAAAGCTGCACCTCCTGCTCCTAGAGGTGGAGGTGGAAAATGGTGCTGCGCTTCCTGACTGTCTCCTGCCTCCCCATCCTCATACTCATCCTCTTCCCCGCTACTCTCGGAGAAGACCTCAATAAAGTGTGCTTTGCCAGCAGCACACCGGTGTCCCGGCGCCCACGGCTCCTAACAGGTAAAACACAACCTCTTCTTCTTCAACTCCCTCTGGCATCCTCATCTAGCTGTCCCCTACCCGGATTCCCCTTAGCAGGCGGAATCCTCACATCCTTCCCCTTCGGCTGGAAAGCTTGTCTCTGGGGGTAAGGTGTCATGGTCTGGGGTAAAGCATCCTGCAAATCCCGGGTCCTGCCAACTGCATCCAGGAGTGTGGCTGGTCTGGTGGATCTGACCAAACCTCGAAGTGGCTCTACTAACCCATCAATGAACATGTATATCATCCGTGCCGCGGATAGATCAGGCACCATCACTGAAAGCCTCAAGAAATCTGCAATATATGTCTCCGGGCTCCCGGTCTGTTTGAGCCTGGTCAACTCAACAAAGTGCTCTTCCGGATCCCTCCGGTCAAACCTCTCTATCAATCTCCAGGTGAACTCGGCATATGTGGTCACCGTCGAATGCCCGAGTGTCACCATCCCATGGAACCACCAACGCTGGGCCTCTCCATCCAAATGCAGCGTAGCCACCTTGATGGCCTCTGACTCTGCCATCTGGTTAAGCTGGAAATATATATCCAGCTTCTCCACCCAAGACTTTGCCGAACTGTTTGATGAGCCATCAAACGTTGGCAAATGGAATCGGCTCGCTATACGCTGGGTGTCCCCATCATGATAATGTCAGTGCCCTCTGTGATGGTCGCGGGGCTTGCTGTCCTGCTGGAGCTGAACAAAATCTCTGAATGAAAGGGAATCCCTGAACCCCTGCCCATATGCCTGATACTCAGCAAAATAGTCACCCATGTGACCAGGCTTTGGCTCATGTTGTGCTCCTGCCCTTGTGTCTGCACCCAAAAAAGTAGGCATAGTGGAACGTGTGGGTGCATGTGATGCCTGGTGCGGAGAGGCATCCCGCTCCGGCAAATGATGGGATGTGCCGACCCCTCACCAACATGGAAACCCCTTGGGGTTTCACGCTGTCTAGCCTCCACAACAGTGAATCTCTAACCCATCACCTCAATTTGTCTCGCCAGATCCTGCACTGATTTGAGGAGTGCCTCCCCAAACTGTTTCGCCTCACTATCATCTGCCATTGGCTTTTTCTGTTCTGCGTCTACCACAGGCTCCTCCTGCTCTGTGTCTATCACAGGCTCCTATTCTGCGTCCACCACCCGAACGCAGTCACCCTCTTCGTAGGTGTTCTCCAACCTATGCTCAACATCTCTGTACTTCCTACCTCTGTAGCAGATGTAGGGTTTATCCCCCGTTGTCATAGACAACTAGCTCCATAGGCTGAGCCAAATCTATGCTCTGATACCACTGTAATATCCCGTTTCAGGGATATCTCTAAAACACAAGCAAACTCCAACCAGAGATGGACTGGGAGGGCATTTACCAGATATTTCACCTCTGAAAAGAGGATGAGATCTGGAGGCTACCTGGCCCTTTCCAGACTCTGTCTAAGAGTATGGGGAAAACACACCAAATGGTATAGTAACTGAAATGCTCAAAGAGAGAGAGAAATAACAGTAGTGCAAACATACAATAGCATATATCGAACATGTAACAAATACTCCAGAAATATAGAGAGAATGCTAAGACATTTTATTATACTGAGAAATATAATGGAGTACAATAGGTGATCAGAGTGATGGCACCTAGACTTGCTCAAGGCAAGTGAAGAAACACTTTTAGAATGGCAAGGAAATGGCTGCTCTCCGATCTGCGTCCAAGCTGCTGGAAAACTACCGTGTAGCTGCTATTGCTGGAACAAATGAGGATTTGGGGTTGCTCCCCTCCTCGGAATGAGCTGAAACTCTGGAATCTGCCTCTGCTCACCAAACCCACAAAAGCCCAGAAAGCATTTCTGAAATGGCTGACCCCCGAAAATCACCCCCTTGAGGATCTATGCTATCCTCCAAGGCTCTGCGCTGAGGCTGAATGGAAACCACCAAAATACGGCCACAAACTCTACCAAAATCCTCCAATGGGCAAGGGCTGGCCCCTTGCTCAATCTCCAAGCTCAAATCCTCCAAAAGAAACCCAATCCGAAGCTCCCCAAGAATGGACTGCGTCCTCCCTCTCAAGACTGCGCAGTCTCTAAATGCACTGCTCCTCCACAAAAGCCAAACACCAATCCTCCTGCAAATACTGATGGAACAACCTCACCCGAGCAGGCACTCGAAGTCCCCCGGGGCCGAAGGTGAGATCTCCGAACGGAGACACTCGATGCACTAAGCAATGCTGCAGACTAGCTAAACAACCAGCGTGCTCAAGAAGTCGAAATGACCATGCTCAATATCATAAACATTGAATGATCCAAAATGAGGAGGCTCTCCTCTCTATATAGCGTTAGCCTCTCTCAAACCCTAAGGCTCACCTCCTCCAACGTTGCCTCCCTTTGCCATGTGCTCCATCTTGGCCTGCGCAGTCCCTCCTACGTGGGTCCCCTCTCTACGTGGTCTCTTGGCCCCCTTGGCTTACTTAAGTTACAACGTGTGTCTACTAGGGAGTGCACTTTTTATTTTTGAGTGAGTTATGTCCCCCCTCAACTTACTTTTATTTATAATATAACTACAGAAGGCAAAATTGACCAAAATCGAATATTCCAATTAGCCATTGCTAATTGGGAATATTACAGGCCTAGGGAGACACATTAATAGCCTTTTGTCCAAGCGATGTTATGTGTTTTATTAATGTCAAGGACCTAAAGTACTTTTTATGAGTCATGTACTATGTACTTTAAGTTATTAAAGTCACATGTTTTAGAAGTCACTTTATGTGAAAAAGTAAAGTACACTTTATATTATTAAAGTGACTTTATGAGAGAAAAAGTGACCATGGTATTTGTTACTGCTCAAACTAGCAGGGGTCCTAGGAGGGGGATCCTATAGCGCAACTACTAGGTCAAGGACAACAATGGAGTGATAACCCACTGTCACCGCAACTAAGGCTTCTTTCTCTTTACGGACTTTAACTGATGGGAGGAGACCCAGTATAATGGGAATCACAATAATGAGTATGTCAATGAGAAGAATAAAAGGTGATCCAATGGTCTATTCACAAGAGGGGCTCAAATGTATGGCTTTCTTGCTTGAGAAGCAAGGTGTAAGGCTCTCGATGAAGGGCCAAGGGGACTTTAAGGGCTAGGGTTTGAGGATAAGACTTGTAAAGGAGACGCCTAGTCCTAGAAATCCTTGTGAAAACTTGGTTTCCAAATGGTCTTTGTGAAATTGGCTTCAATAATTTATGGGACCATACGAGACCAAGCAGACCCAAAATTAGGTCAAGGGTATGGAGTTGATCACACAATGAGGGGCTTGACCTAATTAGGGAGGAGAAGAGGATCAAAGGACAATTTTTCCTTTAGGTTTGAATTCAATGATCCTAATGAGGACACTAGCCAAGGGAAAACTAGCGCAAGAAATGGTCCCTGAGCTAGGGCTTGCTATATCTCGAGATCCCACCGTCGGATTTACTTCAAATTTCGAGGGCTTGTAGAGCAAACCTTAGCGCAGTTGTGGACCAAAAATGAAAGTGTTCAGAAGGCTAGATTGTGAGATAATTGATGCCCTAGGTGACCTATGTAGGCTAGGCCTACAAAAAGAGGGAGATGAAAGCGTAAAAAATGATCATCAACGAAGGATTAGTGCCTTGTCCTTTGGGAGAGATGGAGTCAGGAGAATTTGTGGCTTGGGAAGAATTCACCCATTCAAGGAGGCCTTCAACAACTTCGCATGGCATTTAGAGCATGAGAACAACTACTGTAAAGACTTTATACTTTGGTTTGAAATAAGTGATGATTTGTCAAGATGCATTTAACATAAATTATCTCTAGGAAAATTCACCCATTCATACATGGCCCATGACATGATGCAACGCTATAAAAAATCAAATTTCCACAATTTCGCATAAGAAAAGCAGTGAATTTCAGACTAGTATAGCGAAAATCCCAGCAACATGAATGCGGCAAAAGTAAATAACAAGAATAGCACTAAAAGAGCACTTACATGTAAGAAAGAGTATATCCAATCATCAACATATGCCAATAGTGAAGCTCCAAGACAAAATGAAAGAGATCCAGACATCAAAATTCATCCATTCATCCAAACTTGTCCTCCAAGAGGTATAGCAAAAATATTACAAGAGAAGATAACCCAATCCAAGTGATGATGATCAAAATGAATTCGATTTAGCTAAATTGGCCTAATTGAGCCCCCTAAATAAAATAATGTGCATAATAACAATACTTTTGGTGACAAGCCCACCAAATAGCCCAATATACATGAATAAGCCTCTCAAGAGGGCCAAATGATCAATAAAGTGTGTCGTTGGGCCTTTGAGGAGGCCTAATGAAGTCCAAGGGGTGCCATGATGTAGAAATAGACTCCCAACATAGTAGACAGGGGGTTGGCCCCTTGTTTTCCAAGCAAGAATCTGTGGTGCTCCCAAGTGGGTGTGGGGGCACAAGGACATCCTCATGGGTCTCCAAGTGGATCGAAAATACCTGTAGACCATCTTTAAGGGATAGAACAGTGATGTAAGCCCTCCCTCTGTAGCAAGAAACACCCTTTAGACCCTAGAAGATCTTCCCAGTGTATGGTGCAAGAGTGGAGTCGACTAGGCATGGTGAACCAAGTGCATAATCCTCATCCAAAAAGGTGGAACACGAGCAATAAATGATCGACACTGGAGATCCATGGAGTAATATCTGCTATGGTGGAGGCCCATAGCTCTTAACGCTCACCCTACAAGTGCCAATGTGGCCCTATGGAGGGCTCTGGAGGGCTAGGACCCCGTATAGGGAGACCAAGCCCCAAATGAAGACCCACCTGCAATCCTGCATAATATCCAACACATCCCCTTTCCCTCCAATACAACAAGTCATTAGAATACTCAAGTAATAAAGCTTACAAGTCATGGGATAAATGGGGCACTTCAAGGTGCCATGCCCTTCCATAGTGGGCTTTGGCATGTACAAGTGTCTCCAAGCTCAATAGAGGGTTAACCAAGGACCCTATTAGGTGATTTCCACCTCTAAAGGGGGGGAACATGTCCATGTTACATCCTTTAAGTGGTAGGTGGAAAATGATATAATGATGGATGGAGTGGGGATCAGGGGAATCATCCACACCACATGTCAAGGTTCATGGGTAGCTATAATAAGGGAAGCCCACACCTAGGTATGTGAGTGTAGAAGGGAGCAAATCATGATACATGAGTTACCTCGACCTTTGTTTCTCCACCTTTCTTCATATTCTTTTTGCCTTCTATTGATTTTTCTTCATAACTGCTCTGGGCTCCAAGGGATGAGAGCATGTGTGTAATATGTAACAGTGGATACCCCCTTAAGGTGGGGCGGTTCATTGCCCACTAGGAGCTGGGGAAATCATGGGTTCCTTATGTTGAGATTTTGGGGTAGCATCGGATGTGATCTAGCTCCCAAATTTTGTGAATAACCTGGAATACATAAGATCTCCAAGACCTAGAAAGCGTTTGAAGAAATTCCATTAGGTTTAAGATATATTTAATTAATTAATCTTTTTAATTAAGGACCCTAAGTCTAACTTAGGAAAATGAAAAGATTAAAGTGAATTAAATTAAACATGTGATGAGAATGACTTAAGTGACGCGGATCAAGCAGCTTCTAATCTTAGCCCTCGAATAGAGATTAAATCACGGTCGTTGATGTTTCAACGAGAAAAGTATAAGAGAAGGGCTTCACATCAGTTGGAGAACACACACATTGGCAGGGTATTGAAGCTAAGTTGAGATTCTAGGGCATGGTTTGCTAAGAATTTCAGAAGTGTTTTAGCTGCAGCGAGGGGCAGTATTGGCAAGGGGATGGTTTGATCCCAGGCCAAGAGTACAACGAAGGAAGAGAAGCAGCATTCCAGACTAGTGCAGAGGCAGCCAAGTGCTACACAGTCTAGCCAGAGCCCAACAGGGGCCGCGCAGAGGCAGCAGGAGCCATGCAGAGCTGACACAGGCCTAGTCAGGAAAGCGCAGGGGCAATGTAAGCCCTTCCTTAGCAGCACAGTGGCTAACGCAGAGGGCTTCAGAGCAGCGCTGGGGTTTTCGGTGGGCCATAAAGGGCTTGAGTTCTGTAAATCCCGTTTGAGGGTGTGAATCAGCCATATTTTCTATCTCCAAGGATAGAGGTATTGCTGCCATTTTATTTCTCTGTTGGGTGAACCAATTTTGGTGCCCAGGATTGTTGTACTTAGATTCTGCATAATAATGAAAACCCTCCAGAGCTAGCTACACCGATTTTCCCGCATTGGGTTTTTTCGGGGACATTTGTCCAAAAAATTTGTATCACTTTGTCTATGAGCATGATAATCAGTAATTGATCTGTATGTGTAGGTTGTTATATGTATTTACTTCGTTGTTAATTCTAAATATTCAGATTAATAACTTGTGCATGTAATCAAGTAGGAGAAGTAAATCGAGAATTAATAGTAGGATTTCTTAGATTAAGAAATTTTCACATGGTATCAGAGCGATTGCAGATCAAGCTGGATCCCAGCAAAATCGGTTGAAGAAATTTTTGCTGCAGAGAGCAGTTGAAGCAGTAGAGAATCTAGAGAGGGCAGCGCAGCACCATAAGGATGCAGGCTCTGACTCAGTCCCAACTAGGTGACGCAGAGACAACGCAGTGCCTTCCAGATGGACGCAGGAGCAGCCTGCGCTGCGCAGAGGCTGCGTTGAGCTAGTCTGCTCACGCAGAGGCCAGCCAGGGTGATGCAGTGCAATTTTGAGTGTTGTGCAGATTTTCCGTGGACCAGAAGTGAGGCTTCAAAACTTCAACAGTTGCTGGTGGGCTGGAGGAGAACAACTGCTCAATAGATTTCTTGCCAAAAGAAATCAGTTGTCAGAGGGAGCAGAGGGTGCCTTTTTTCGCCGAGGACCCTAGATCCGAGCTTCTGCTGAGAAGCGGGGAGAGAGAACTGTTTCGACAGAGATTTGAGCAGATGGCGCCACACGGACTGCGTGATCATGATAGGTTGGACGACTTGTCCAACTTTGTTAACTGGAAGGTCAGAATCCTGGTAGTCCTGGAGGCATAGGTTTGAGGGAACAAATAGAAAAAGTCTTGTCTACACCAACCGATGCACTTCTCCTGGCGAAGCATAATGAAGTAGTGGCACATGCCAAGCACTTCATCATGGACGGGGTTGAAGATCATGTAGTACCACACAAAGCCGAGAAGAATACGACTAATGAGATGTGGAAAGCTGTAACCACACTGTATCAAGGGAAATCTGTCTAGAGAAGTATGCTTCTGGAGAACCAGATGAGGTTATTTATGATGTCCAAGGGAGAGGAAAAGGATCCTTTCCTCTTTAGGTTGCAGTCGATTCAGGATCAACTGATTGCCATGGGGGTCAAGGTGGAGGATGATGTCATGGTGAGGACTGCTCTAAATGCAGTCACAAAGGACTTGGAAACATTTGTGCAAAGCATTTTGGGTAGAGCGGACCTTCAGAAGTGGGACGATATGTGGGACATCCTCCAACAAGAGGAGATCCGCCGAATGACCAATAGGCAGACTAGCACCGGTTCAAGCAAGGTAAAGGAGGAAGACGAAGATGCAACCCTAGCATCTAAGAAGCAACAAGGGAAAAAGAAACATGATCTATCTAAGATAAAATGTTTCCAATGTGGCGAACTTAGACACTTTGCCAGCAATTGTCGTCAAAGGAAGAAGGACAAGGAAGCTTCTAGTTCCAAGTCTGCGGTAGTAGACGATGGCTCCGATGATGACGTAGCCATGAGCACTCATGAACCGCAGAGGTGGGGTGATATCGATCTGTAGAGAAACTACAGAGTGATGGCAGGATCCTTGAGTAGCCCAACTCTTGGATCACATCCAAGCTATGGGAACCTTAAGATAGTAGCAAGGAATGACTGGAGTAGTGGGTGCAAAGATCACAGATGAAGCAGAGGCAGAGGCTGGGATGTTGTAGTGGGAGCAGCACAGTGCAGAGGCAGCAGCAACGTACAGGCAGTAATGCAGAGGGGCTAATGTGTCTTCAACAACGTAGAGGAGGCATGCTTACGCAGTGCAGAGCTGCAGCAATGCATTGGCTTCTAGAGGACAGCGCAGAGCAGCAGCCTAAGGAGCTTCAGTGATGATATGTAGCCCGACTGACTTGTCTGTCATTGGGCAAGGGTCCTTCAGTTGCTTACTCTCAGCAACTGAATTGCAGTGCAGCAGTTGGCAGCACAATGCATCAATTTGAGAGGGAGCTGTAATACAGATATAGCAGTGACGGTGGCAGAGTCATGGGCAGTAGTACAAAGATTAGGAGCAGCGTAGTGATGATGGGTGGCCATGCAGCAAGCCAAGCATTAGTGCGGAGAATGATGCCAGAGATTAGAGCAGTACTTCAGGGTGAAGTATAGTGTTAGAGCACATTCCTCGCTAAGAGGGAGTGTTGAGATTTTGGGGTAACATTGTGTGGAGTTAGAGTACATGAGATCTCCAATACCCAGAAAGCGTTTGAAGAAATTCCATCAGGTTTAAGAGATATTTAATTAATTAATCTTTTTAATTAAGGACCCTAAGTCTAAGAAAAATTAAAAGATTAAAGTGAATTAAATTAAACATGTGATGAGAATGACTTAAGTGACGTGGATAAAGCAGCTTCTAATCTTAGCCGTCGATTAGAGATTAGATCACGGTCGTTGATGTTTCAACGAGAAAGTATAAGAGAAGGGCTTGGGGTCAGTTGGAGAACACACACATTGGCGAAGCACTGAAGATAAGCTGAGATTCTAGGGCGTGGTTTGCTAAGATTTTCATAAGTGTGTCAGCTGCAGCGAGGGGCAGTATTGGCAAGGGGATGGTTTGATCCTAGGCCAAGAGTACAATGAAGGAAAAGAAGCAGCATTCCAGACCAACGCAGAGGCAGCCAGGTGCTACGTAATCCAGCTAGAGCCCAGCAGCAGTAGTGCAAAGGCAGTAGGAGCCACGCAGGCCCAGTCAGGGTAGTGCAGGGGTAGCGTAAGCTCTTCAGGGGTGACGCTGGCCCTTCCTAAGCAGCGCAGTGGGCTTCAGAGCAGCGCTAGGGTTTCCGATGGGCCAGATTGGGCTCGGGTTTTGCAAATCCCGTTTGAGGGTGTGAATTAGCCATATTTTCTGTCTCCGAGGATAGAGGTATTGTTGCCATTTTATTTCTCTGTCAAGTGAACCAGTTTTGGTGCCCAGGATTGTTGTACTTAGATTCTACATAATAATGAAAACCCTCTAGAGCTAGCTGCACCGATTTTTCCGCATTGGGTTTTTCCGACGACATTTGTTCGAAAAATTTGTGCCACTTTGTCTATGAACATGATATTTAGTAATTGATTTGTATGTGTAGGTTGTTATATGTATTTACTTCGTTGTTAATTTTGAATATTCAAATTAATAACTTGTGTATGTAATCAAGTAGGAGAAGTAAATCAAGAATTAACAGTAGGATTTCTTAGATTAAGAATTTTTCACACCTTAATTGTAATATCCCGAAAGGGAAATAGACAGCAATACAAGCATACAACAATATAGAAAATGCCGGAAATAGAACATAAAGCAAATACACATAAAAATGCTGGGAATGCTAAGCCATTTTATTAATCTGAGAATATAATGGAATACAATGGATAATCGGAATGATAGCACTATTCTTGCTCAAGGCAAGTGAAGAAGCTGTCTCGGAAAAGACGGAAATGGTGAAGCAAGAAACAACGTCCGTCACCGGCAATGCACGTAAACCTCTTCTTCTTTGGAATAGGCGGGAAGCTAGGGGTAATCCCTTGCGGAATGAGGCTGAAAATGCGGACCACCACACATACTCACCAACCGGACAAAACCCCGGAAAACCATATCAAAAATGGTCGACCTCGAAAATCACCACGAGAAACCCTCCTCGAAAGTGTGACGCCCTCCTAGGCCCAACGCAGGATACTAGGTGAATGCGAAACGAGCCACAAACTCGCCTCGGAAAATCTCCTCACAGCAAACAACGAACCTCCCACCCTGGGATATCACCCGAAACTCTACTAGAGAAACCGAAACCCAGGATCACCTCCAACAAGAACTACGGCCTCTCTCCCAGGGGCTAACGTAGTCACAAAGAGCAGCTCCTCCACAAAACAACCAACCAAATCACCTGCTTAAACTGAAGGAATAACCTTGCCCGAGCAGGCACTCGAAGTCCCCCGGGGCTAAGGGCGAGATCTCCGATCAGAGACACTCAACGCACTAAACAGTGCTGCAGACAGGCTAAACAGCCGGCGTGCTCAAGAAGACAAAATGTCTAGCTCAAATATCAGCAACAACAAGAATGCCCCAAATGAGGAGGCTCCTCCATCTTTTATAGCATTGGTTTCCCTCCAAAACCAACGTAGTGTGTGGCCCCCCTTGGCTCCCCCTTAAGTCGCAAAGTTGTGCTACTAGGAAGGTGTTTTATTCCACTAAAGTGAGTTAGGCCCTTTTTACTCACTTTTTATTTATTTAAAAACCATAAACGACAAAACTATACAAAAGCGAATATTCCAATTAGCTGTTGCTAATTAGGAATATTACAGTCTCCCTCGGCAAAATGTTGCTTGACCTCAAGCAACTGAAGTGATGGGTGCTGCAAAATCTTCTCATTCTCCCAAGTGGCATCCTCATCCAGCAAAAATTGCTTGTCCTCAAGCAACGCTTGAACAAGCCTCCTCTCTAGCTGATGCTCCCCACCGATACTGCAAAATGTGCCTGGGTCCCACTGAAACCTCTCTGACCTCTGCATCACCCTGATACGAAGGGATATCTCAATGCCAGGATCCCAAAGTGACCTCTCACAGTACCAGCCAACCAATAATCCTCCCGGATCCCATCGCCACCGTGGCCAATAATTTCACAAGTCCCACGGCTCGGACTGTGCACTGCCTCTAGCTATGACCAATGCTCTAAGAGGTGAAGACCACCAACAAGCATCAATGCTCCCAGGCTCCTGCTGTGCTGTACCTGTAGCTGCATATGCTACCCCTCCAACTGCATACCAACTCATCACCTCTCTCCAATCCAAGTTGTGACTCAATCCCATGCTGATCTGCTCTCCTGAAATCGGGACGGAGTGCTGAAGAAACGATGTCCTGTGCCGCCCTGCCAACTGGAATCTATAACCTCTGTTATGTCCAAGGGCCCCTGCTCTACTGTGCTCCCTAGGAAGAATATCATACCATCTAGAGGGTACCAACTCATGATCTCCCGCCAGTCCATCCTAGAAGAAGAATCCGATGTAGCAATAACAACGGCATATGGAACACGCCTGAAGTGTTGCCGCCAACCCGTAATCAACTCCCACTACTCTGCCCTGTCTGCCAATGAGAGCTGCCTGTAGAAGGAAACCCCTCTCTCTATAATGGGCCAAAGTGGGCAAGATATGCTGCAAGCTCCATCGATGTACTCCTGGAGAGTACTACTCACTGAAAATACTGCAACTCGACCGACTGTATGTACATCTATCTGTATCTCATCAATGTGTCGGCCAAAAGATGAATGCTCCACCATATCCAACAGCTCCTGCTGTCTAATAGCCCCCTGCCCCATCAACCTCCAACATCTCTAAAGGATATGGATCTGCAACTGCCATCACTGTACTCAGTGTCAATGCATCTGACTGCTCCTCCTCAATGGCTGACCCCGCGGTTAGCCGCATATCCATCACCGACTCGATGTGAGCCTCCATCTGGCTCTCCCTCAAAGGACTATCATGCATCATGTGCATAGCATCCTCCTCTACTGACTCAGGCTCCATCACATATAGCTCTGACCGGATCGTCACAAGTGTCTCATCGCCTAGGGCATCTCCCATAGAGTTCCCTGACTGCTCACCCTGTATACTGGAATGCAGCTCTAATCTACTGTCTCCATCTCTGCGTGATTTCTCTCGCTCCCCAGAAGCGACCTCAACTGATACTATGGACTCATATGAAGAAGAGTCCTCACCCTGGCATATAGAAGGAATGCCCTCCTGTTTTACCTCCGCCACCTCATCTGCACTGAATATGCCATCCACCCTCTCAATGAAGTGTAGATACAATGTCTGGAGTCTAGACGTATGCTGGAATGCTACCTTTGCTGAACCCAGTATCCTCCGCTCATGCATGATCTCAACATGCCCAGAGGGAAAAATGATGCATGTCTCCCTCATGACCCGCTCCCCGGGTGTAGGCTCAGCGATGACCGATGTGCCACCCCTGTAGAGGATCATCTCATCCCTCGACCTGTGGCTGTCAACTAGCAAAACAACCCAGTGCCACCGATGAGAGGTCTCTCGCCTAGTGTGCTGAGTGTCATCCAAATATCTTGGGTGAGCCTCGCGTACCCTGCTGCTCATGCCCAAAGTACCAAAGGTCAAAAACATAATCAACTGTACCTGTGAGTGATGTCGAAGCGAGTCAGGTGTGTGAGTCCCCACAGATACCGCCAAGTATCGCTCCTTTGTCTCTCCATCGATCCTGGGTGAACTACTCCCAAAGGTAAGCCCGGTGTCCCTGTCCATGAGTCTGCCTGGAAGCAATGCTCTAAGACCCTGTTGTGCAGCACCGTATGCCCTCGCATACCACCGATCATCCATGTACTCCTCGCCATGCCACTGCACGCTGAGGTATACCCCTGTATACTGCTGGATACCCCATGCTACTATCGTACCACCCAGTACCGTCTCGTGCCCTGACTGCGTCCAGGCATCGGTCACTCTTCGCGAGCTCTCAATGTGATGTAGGACACTCCTACTCCACAATGCAGTCCCACACACTACGGTAGTACACCATGCAACTCCATGTCCACCGGCAGTCCACTGCTCAATGCTAGAGGCTCCCACACATCCCTGGATGTGATGACCTAGAGCTATGCCCCTACCTGTCGGACTACCACCAATCGATATCATCGTCTCCACCGTCGCATCACTATACCTACCGACGAATGGAACATCACTCCAAATCCCCCTCAAGGGGTCCGAGAAGTGAATCTCCCTGTGTGTCAGTAGTGTTACCACCACTGCTCGGCTCCGCTGCGTCCTCTGTGCCCCACACAAAGGTGAAGAATCCTTGGCCCCATACAAGGTGCCATCTGGTGGCCCGCCAATGCCACCTCCTCCGACAAGCTCCTGCCAAGGTGTGCTGACCACCTCGTGATCCCGTGTATGAATGTCATGCCAAGACAACCTAGGGAGTCTGCCCATAAACTGGTTGGCCACTGGAGCTGACCGAAACTGCACATGCTCTACTACTAGGCCAACTGTACTCTCCAAGACATAGTCAGCCGACCTGCCTAGGAAACGATAGGTGATCCCACCTGGATCCCAATGCCAATCTGGGGTTCCTGTATTCCCCATGCATAGAAACTCCTGCTGAGCTACACTCGGATCCATCACTATCTCCATAGCCCACTCCACCGAGTACCAACTCAAAATCTCTCGCCATCCAACCTCAACATGTGGATGTTGTACCCTGTGCAACTCTGATCGTCTCATACCGCTATCCAAGTCAACATATGAGATCTGACTAGGTGGCTCTGCCTCTCTCTCTCCAACGAGAAGAGATGACCCAACAACACTGCCAATCCCATCCATGCATGCCTGAAGGGGAATGATTTGACGCTCCAATGTGCCCTCTGATTGTACCATCAGGGAATCCAGTCGTTCCCCAATGCGGACCAACTTGGCCGCTGACTTGGCACAAGCCACTCTCATACCCTCCAGCTCCTGGTCCTGCAACAAAATGGCCTCCCGTACTGACGTGGCCTTCCCTCTCAAAACTCGAAGGTCCGTTTGAAGCCGATGATACCGCTGTCTGCGACCATCATCCAATACCTCTGTACCTGCTAATGCCTCATCGAAGGTGGATATATCTCCTAACGCCTCACCCATCTGTCGTGTGCTGCTACCACCTGAAGACTCGGACACGACTCCGGTCATCACCTCAATGGATGGCTCTACTGAGGTAGGCTCTACCTTCTCCACTATGATATCAATCGACATGGTCAAGGAGGTCTCCAATGAGGGTGAGTCTTGTGTCACACTAGGTGTATCCTCGAACTTCCTGCAATCCTGTGTGCCCTCATCCTCCAAGTGTGAGGTAACCATTTTGATGGTTTCCTGCTCCGATACTCGATCAAGCTGGAAAGAGGTATCCAACTTCTCCACCCAAGCTTTTTCTGAATGCTTGGATGACCTATCAAATGTCGGTAAATGGAGTCTGTCCATGGTGCGCTGTAAGCCTCCGTCATGTGAGTGCCTGTTCCCTCTGTGAAGGTTGTGGGGTCTACTGTCCCACTGGAGCTGAACAAAATCTCTGAATGAGATAAGATCTCTGAACTCCGGCCCGTATGCCCAGTACTCTGCAAGGTAGTCTCCCATGTGGCCTGGTTCGGGCTCCTGCTGTGCTCCTACCCCTGTGTCCTCTCCTAAGAAGGTAGGCATAGTGGGACATGTGGGTGTATGTGAAGCCATATGCTGCGTGGTATCATGCTCCGGCAAATGGTGGGATGTGCCCGATCCCTCACCAATCTGAAAACCCCTTGGGGTTTCCCGCTGCCTAACCTCCAACGCAATGAGTCTCTGTCCCACCGTCTCCATCTATCTCGACAGATCCTGCATTGGTTTGAGGAGCATCTCCCAAAATTCCTTCGCACCATCATCGCCTGCCATCGGCTCTTTCTGCTATGTGTCTACAGGCTCCTCATGAAACTACACTGCTGCTTGTCTTCGACCTCCGATTTACCCACTGAAAACTACTCAGAAAATTCTAGGAATTTGGGAAGGTGATCCTTGCCCAAAACCCAGAAAAACCTCAAAAGGGTTTCTTCTAATTCCAAACTTCAAAATTTGACCCTTTGTATTTTGGCCCTTTTTCCAATTTCGTTTTTGGTACTGCAACTGCTATTGCTCTCCAAAATTCCAGCAAACCTCTGTATGATCTCTTTCTCGATGTCATAGACCACAGGCTGAGCCAGAAATATGCTCTGATACCACTGTAATATCCCGAAAGGGAAATAGACAGCAATACAAGCATACAACAATATAGAAAATGCCGGAAATAGAACATAAAGCAAATACACATAAAAATGCTGGGAATGCTAAGCCATTTTATTAATATGAGAATATAATGGAATACAATGGATAATCAGAATGATAGCACCTATTCTTGCTCAAGGCAAGTGAAGAACTCTCTCAGAAAGACAGGAAATGGCTGAAGCAAGAAACAACGTCCCAGCTACTGGAAATCTGTCGTAAACTGCTGCTGCTGGAATAGACTGGAAGCTAGGGGCTGATCCCCTTGCCAGAATGAGCTGAAAATCTGCAGACCACTCGTACTCACCAACCCGGACAAAACCCAGAAACCATATAAAAAATGGTCAGCCTCTGAAAATCACCACAGAAACCCTCCTCAAGGAATTACGCTGCCCTCCTAGGCCCAGGGCAGATGCCAAATGATGAATGCTGAAACAGTGCCACAAACTCCTCGGAAAATCTCCTCCTGGCAAAGACTGAACCTCCACACCGGATATCCACTGAAACTCCTGCAGAAAACCCCGAACCGGATCACCTCCAACAAGAACTGCGTCCTCTCTCCTAGGGACTGCGCAGTCACAAAAGAGCCTAGCTCCTCCACAAAACAACCAACCAAATCACCTGCTTAAACTGAAGGAATAACCTTGCCCGAGCAGGCACTCGAAGTCCCCCGGGGCTAAGGGCGAGATCTCCGATCGGAGACACTCAACGCACTGCTGCAGACAAGCTAAACAACCAGCGTGCTCAAGAAGACAAAATGTCTAGCTCAAATATCATCAACAACAAGAATGCCCCAAATGAGGAGGCTCCTCCATCTTTTATAGCATTGGTTTCCCTCCAAAACCAACGTAGTGTGTGGCCACCCTTGGCTCCGCCTTAAGTCGCAAAGTTGTGCTACTAGGAAGGTGTTTTATTCCACTAAAGTGAGTTAGGCCCTTTTTACTCACTTTTTATTTATTTAAAAACCATAAACGGCAAAACTATACAAAAGCGAATATTCCAATTAGCTGTTGCTAATTAGGAATATTACATTAATTATAGAGAGAGCTCATCTAGCTCCCATAGGAACCAAGGTGATGGCCATGGATAAGGGGTAGAGCTCATGTTTGGCTTTTTCCCACGAACTAAATTTGTATGTCCCTGCAATCCTTTGCATTTTGTGGTACATTTCTTTTTGAGAGTGGCCAAATTATGTTTTTTCTTTTCTTTTTAGCTACATCAACCTCCAAAGCATTGTTTCAGGCTCGACCCAAGGTGTGGACAAGGGGACGGGGAGGCTAACCCTATGTGGAAGCAATGGACACATATGGACCCAGATGGGAAAATAGATGAGTGGGGCTAAAATGAGTGGAACAGGTGTGATGTAGGTGGTATCAGGAAGCGAGACCACACAACCAAAATTAGGATTTCCCATGTAGTGCCAACCGAAAAGATATATGGTCAGTAGAGGAGATCCCATGGGACTAGGATACAAGGGTAACCACAAAATCGGGTGGTGGAGACAAGAATACAAGCCTAACCCACTCTTTCCACCGAATCCCCCCACCAATTCATGCCCAAGGGCCAAAAGTGCCCATGACAAGTAAGGAAAACTACTCAACTATACCAATGAAAAGTCATACCTTTGGGGTCGGGAGGCCCTCCTTAACATGTGCATTCATAATAGAAGGGCAAGGGACCACATGTTGATTTTGGGGTAGCATCGGATGTGCTCTAAGTCTCAAAATTTGCAAAGAGGCTTAGACACATGTATTCTAGATAACCCAGAATCGTTTGGGGAAATTCCACCCGAATTGTATTTTATTAAATTAATTAATTATTTTTAAAGGGACCCTAAGCCTAAACTTAGGAAAATAAAATAAGTAAAGGGAATTAATAGAATATGGGTGTGAATGTTCTAGAAAAGGCAGATCAAGTCAAAAGTTAATCTTAGCCATTGATTAGAGATATAATCTAGGTCGTTGAAGTTTCAACGAGAAGACTATAAGAATGGCTTGAAAGGTCATTTGGAAAATACATTTGGCTGAGTAAGGATCAAGAGATCGAATTTCTGAAGTGAGCAGTGCTCAAAGAAAATATCAATCAAGAGATACTTTGCAGAGAGGGGCAGTAATTCTAGTTGGAAGCATTCCTGAGCCGGAGAGTGCAGAGACAGAGAGAGCCACAGAGGCAGCGCAAAGCCTATGACGCAGGGCTTACGCAGTCACTGCGCAGAACCTAAAGGGAAGTCGTAATTTTGTTGAGGAGACAACGTTGGGCCAGTGCCATATCCCGGAGATATTTTCAGGAGCCCAGAAAGCCTCAGTTTCCAGCTAGCAGAGAGACCAACACAAAGGCAGAAGGCAACCGTAGTTGTGATGCAAAGAATGTGCAGAGAGACACAGTCATTATGCAGAGGCAGCACAGCGTAGTCCAGTGTTGGGGTGTTGATCAGTGTCGGGTTCTTTTGGAGGAGTAATGTTTGTGTCACGAGATATTTTTTGTCACTTTCTTTGCATGATTTGACAGATCAGTCAATCATAGACATGTACTCAGAAATAATTACTGCATAATAATATAAACACTCATCTGCTACACTGGTTTTCCCGCATTGGGTTTTTCCGGGGACATTGGTCCAAAAATAATTGTGTCAGATGTGTGTATGATCTATTCTTGTTCAGTTTTGTCTCCGCACTTGTATTTCTTCCGCAGTTTTATTTGTGAAGGTTGCAGTGCGATGCATTCAGTGTTTGCCGTAGGAAATTGCAAATAGATTGTTAAGATAAAACTAACAATTAGGTGACTATCTTCCAGATGCTGCGATAGGATTCTAGATTTTTGAAATTTTCACATGGTATCAGAGCTTGTTTAAGCTGAGAGCAGGAGGAGCAAAGAACAAATCCAGCAAATCTAGTGTTGAAGTAGAAGTTGGGGATCAAAGAGCTGCGTAAGCAACAGATCGATTTCCTAGTGAAGTGCGCAATCCAAGCCAAGAGGGCTAGATCAAACAAGGAAAATCTCTCTCTGAGTGAGCTGATAAAGAGGGAGGATTTTTCCAAATTGTTGTTTGTCCGAAACAGAGGGAGCAGCGCAACAGATCTACCCAGATAATCAGTTGGAGGGATGCAGTTGTTGTGCAACAGTGATTGTTTGTGCAGAAGTGTCGGGAAGAGTAACTGAAGACACTTTTTGGGATTTCTGACATCAAAGAGTTTCTTGCCCAAGAAACTTAGATTTCCCATACAAAAGAAGCAGAGTGTGTGGCTTGCTCCAACAGGGAGTGCGTAAAGCCAGTTGCGCAGAGGGTTAGAGGCAGTAGATCGACAATAGTTTGGTGATATGGCCACCAGTGGATTGTGTGACCAGGACCGGATGGAGGGTGCCTCCAACTATGTAATCTGGAAAGCAAGGATTTCTTTCCTTCTAGATGATCATGACCTCAAGCACTTTATCGACAGTGCTCAGGCTAAACCGATGGATGCAGCACCTTTAAGGGCCTTCAAGAAGAATATGGCTAAAGCCAAGCGGCTGATCCTCGACGGAGTGAAGGATCATATTGTTTCACACATCTCTGGCAAAGGGACAACCAAGGAGATGTGGGATGCGTTGGCGACGCTATATCAGGGGTCTTCTGAGCAGAGGAAGATGTTTCTGGAGGAGAAAATGCGGACTACCAGGATGCAAAAGGGAGAGCACATTATCCTCTAGACTTCAGGAAAACCGAGATCAATTGGCAGCTGTGGGAGTAGCCCCTCAGGCCACAAAGATGGTCAGACTTGCCTTAAATTCTGTGTCTGAAGATTATCAAGTCTTTGTCCAGAGCATCTTGGGCAGAGAGAATTTGTCAGGCTGGGAAGCGATGTGGGCAACTCTTCAGCAAGAAGAGATGAGGAGGGACTTACTTAAGTGTCAACTTGAGAGCAACAATAGCAGTGGTTTGAAGGTCAAGAAGGAGGAGGAGGAGAATGCAGCCCTTGCAACAAAGGGGCAACAAGAGCAGCGCAAGAAGAAGAAGGATCTTTCAAAGAACAAATGCTTTTGGTGTGGAGAGATGGGACATTACGCCACATAGTGTCCTCTCAGGAAGAAGGACATGGATGAGAAGCATGATCCTCAGGCCAGAGCAACAAAGATAGAGGAGGAATTCGAGATGATTGCCCATATACCTCTAGGAGCAAGGTGGAGTGATTTGGAGTTGTAGGCCCAGAGATCTACAAGTTGGGAAGCATCCTTGAGGAGTCCACCTCTCGGATCATCACCTTGCTACGGGAGCCCAAATCAAGAAGTAGTAGGATGGACGAGTATCGGTTTGTGCAGAGGAGTGCAAAAGTGACAGTACAATAGTTAGTAGCACCAGAGTTAGAGCAGCGCAGAGCAAAGTCGACAGCAGTGCAGGAAGGCACAATGCAGAGCCAGTAGCAGCGCAGCAGGTTTAGAGGAACAACGCAGACGCTAGCATCAGTCAGAACTTCATCACCGAGATGCATCATACTTGTCCAATTTTGGATGTTTTTCAATTGCAGTAAGCAACTACGATGCAGTTCAGTAGCAGTTGCCAGTGGCAGAGTCAGCAACAATACGAATGCAGAATTAAGAGGGAGGTGTTCTACAGATACAGTGTTGATAGTGGTAGTGTCAACAACAATATAGTTGCAGCGTTTGCGCAGATTTGATGGGCAACAGTGTCAGACATCAACAGCGCAGAGGGAGATGTTAGAGAGTCAAAGCAATATTTAGAGGGTGTATTGCTAGAGCACATTCCCCGCTAAGAGGGAGGGTTGATTATTGGGTAGCATTAGATGTGCTCTAAGTCTCAAAATTTGCAGAGAGGCTTAGACACACGTATTCCAGATAACCCAGAAATTGTTTGGGGAAATTGCACTTGGATCGTATTTTATTAAAATAATTAATTATTTTTAAACGGACCCTAAGTCTAAACTTAGGAAAATAAAACAAGTAAAGGGAATTAATCAAATATGGGTGTGAATGTTCTAAAAAAGGCAGATCAAATCAAAAGTTAATCTTAGCCATTGATTAGAGATCTAATCTGGGTCATTAAAGTTTCAACGAGAAGACTATAAGAATGGCTTTAAGGGTCATTTGGAAAATACATTTGGCGGAGTAAGGATCAAGAGATCGAATTTCTGAAGTGAGCAGTGCTCAGAGGAAATATCGATCAAGAGATCTTTAGCACAGAGGGGCAGTAAATTTGGATGGAAGCATTCTTGGGATGGAGAGTGCATAGCAGCAAAGACAGAGAGAGCCACAGAGGCAGTGCAAAGCCAGTGACGCAGTCACTGTGCAGAGCCTGAAGGGAAGTCGTAATTTCGCTGAGAAAATGTTGGGTCAGTGCTAGGTCCCGGAAAGATTTTCAGGAGGTAAGAAGGCCTCAGTTTCCAGCTAGCAAAGAGACCAACACAGAGGCAGAGGGCAATTGTAGCTATGACGCAGAGACTGCGCAGAGTGACGCAGCCATTGCACAGAGGCAGTGCATGGTAGTCCAATTTTGGGTGTTGATCAGTGTCGGGTTCTCGTGGAGGAGTGAGGTTTGTCTCACGAGATCTTTTTTGTCAGTTTCTCTACATGATTTGACAGATTAGTCAATCATAGACTTGTACTAAAAAATAATTACTTCATAATAATATAAACCCTCAGTTGTTGCAGCGGTTTTCCCACATTAGGGTTTTTCCAGGGTCCAAAAATAATTGTCAAATGTGTGTGTGATCTATTCTTGTTTAGTTTTGTTTCCGCACTTGTATTTATTCCGCAGTTTTATTTGTGAAAGTTGCAGTGTGATGTATTCAGTGTTTGTCGTAGGAAACTACAAATAGATTGTTCAGATAAAATTAACAATTAGCTGAATATATTCCATTTACTGCAATAGGATTCCAGATTTTTGGAATTTTCACACCACATGGTTGTTTCAGGTGGTGGAGAAAATGGCACATCGAGCTATATGGGGGTGGCAAGCAGGTGCTGACTGTCGATTGAGGATCATCTAGGAGAAAAAAAAAATCTCTTGTACATACTACCCACAGGTGGTGGGTAACAAGGAACATCTAGGAGAAAAAATTTCTCCCATACATACTACCCATAGGTGGTGGGTAACATTTGGCTCCAATTGGGACATGATCTCTCGGAAAGTGCTCAAAGCCACTCGAACGAGAGGTCATGAGAACACCAGCAATCTCTTAGTACTACAGACTTGTTACCTACACATATCTAAGACCAAGCACACAAGGCAGAATGTTTTTGTGGTGTCTTATGGATCACCAATGCTTAGTGTTAAGCCATAGAAATCAACAAGAAAGAAAAATAATTTTCAAAGCAAGTTTAACCTAAATGCAGACAATCTACCATGATAATATCATATGATCTTAATTCTAATGCGAAAATTAGCATGCAATGCATCCTACCATAGTATTCAAAACTGGTTGGTTCTAAACGGTAACTGGTCAAACCGGCTAGTCAGATGCCCAGTCGAGTCAAACCGACCTTAAAACCCAGTTAAGGGAGGGGCTTGACCAATATTTCTAGTCTGACCAGTGCTAATCGACCGGTTAGCTGCCACGGCTACAAAAGTACCCTCAAACGCTAATTTGACCGGTATTGGGTGGTTTTGGAGGGAAAAGGAGGGTTGTTTCCCTCCAAAAACACCCTTCCCAATCCTTTAAAAGGAGGGGTACCCTCTCATTTGTCTCACACATCTCAATTGGAGCTTTTGTGAGTTTGATTGAGAACTTGGAGAGTGTTGAGTTTTTGCTAGAGTAGTGGAACACCATAGAGTTTGAGCTAAGTAGTAGCCAACATGCCTCCAAAAGCCAAGGATATTGCATGGGCTCATTGTGATATCATTGATGGCAAAATGATCTGCAAATATTGCCAAAAATCTATTGCAGGAGGGGGTATTTACAGGTTCAAGCAACAATTGGTTGGGATAGGAGGCCATGTAAAGCCATGTGGAGCACCAAATGTAGTAATAAGGCATATTAAGGCGAAATTGTGAAAATTTCTTAATCTAATAAACCCTACTGCTAACCATTGATTTACTTCTCTTACTTGATTATTTACACAGGTTATTAATCTGGAAATTCAGAAAAACAACGAAGTAAACATAAATAGCAGCCTGCACATACAGATCATTTACGGAATAGCACGCTCATATGACAAAGTGATAGATTGTTCGGACAAATGCCCCTGGAAAAACCTAAAGCGGGAAAACTGGTGCAACTACCTTTGGAGGGTTTTATTATTATGCAGAATCTAAAAACAACAATTCCTGGGCACCAGACATAGTTGGCCCTACAGAGAAAATCATGACAACAATACCTCTTTCATTCGGAGACAGAAAATATGGCCGATCCACACCCTCAAGCGAGATTTACAGAACTCGAGCCCCTTCTGGCCCACCGGAAACCCCAACGCTGTCCTTATCCCTTTGCATTAGCGTTCCTGGCCTGCGTCAACCTCTGCGTTGCTCTAGAAGGCCCTGCGTCACCCCTGAAGGGCTTACGTTGCCCCTGCGCTGCCCTGACTGGGCCTGCGTCAGCCTAGAATGGCTCCCGCTGCCTCTGCGTTACCTCTGCGTGGCCTCTGCTAGACTGTGTGGCTCTAGCTTGCCTCTGCGCTACTTGGAATGCTGCCTCTCTGCCGCTGTTGTACTCTTAGCCTGGGATCAGATGATCCCCTTGCCAATACTGCCCCTCATTGCACTGCGAACTCTTCCTAAAGTTCTTAGCAAACCACACCCTAGAATTTTAGCTTAGCTTCAATGCTTCGCTAATGTGTGTATTTTCCAACTGACCCCAAGCCCTTCTCTTATACTTTTCTCATTGGCAAACCAACGATCGTGATCTAATCTTTAATCGACAGCTAAGATTAGAAGCTGCTTGATCTGCGTCACTTAAGTCATTCTCATAACATGTTTAATTTAATTCACTTTAATATTTTATTTTTCCTAAGTTAGACTTGGGGTCCTTAATTGAAAAGATTAATTATTTAAATATCTCTTAAACCTGATGGAATTTCTCCAAACGCTTTCTTGGTCTTGGAGATCTCATGTACTCCAGCTCCTCCACAAAATTTTGGAGCTAGAGCACATCTGATGCTACCCAAAAATCTCAACACTCCCTCTTAATGAGGAATGTGCTATAGAAATACATCCACCTCGAAGTACTGCTCTGATCTTTGGCATCGGTCTCCGTGCTGATGTTTGGTTTGTTGTCCTTCATCACTGCGCTGCTGCTACTCTTTGTACTGCTGCTCGTGACTTTTCCATAGTCACTTCTACATTCGTACTACAACTCCCTCTCAAATTGCTGCATCGCGCTGCCAACTGTTGCACTGCAACTCAATTGCTGAGAAGTTAGCAATTGAAGGACCCCTGCCCAAAACACTAACAGACAAGTCAGTCGGGCTACATCTCATCATTGAATCTCCTTAGGCTGTTGCTATGCGTTGTCCTCCTGAAGCCATTGTGCTGCTGCGGCTCTGCACTGCGTAAGCATGCCTCCTCTGCGCTGCTGAAGTCCCATCAGCCTCTCTGCGTTGCTGCCTCTACGCTGTTGTTGCCTCTTCACTGCGATGCTCCCTCTACAACATCTAGCTCTACCCTCTGCTTCACTGTGACCCTTTGCACCCACTGCTCCAGTCATCCCGCTACTGTCTTAAGGCTCCCGTAGCACATATGTGATCCAAGAGTTGGGCTACTCAAGGATCCTGCCTCCACTCTATAGCTTCTCTACAGATCAATATCACCCCACCTCTTCTCTCGAGATACATGAGCACTCATGGCCACGTCGTCATCGGAAACATCGTCTTCTTGAGCTGCTGTAGCCTTGGGACTAGAATCTTCCTTGTCCTTCTTCCTTAGAGGACAATTGGTGGCGAAGTGTCCAAGTTCACCACATCGGAAACATTTGATCTTTGATAGATCACGCTTCCTTTTCCCTTGCTGCTTCTTAGATGCCAAGGTTGCATCTTCCTCTTCCTCCTTCTTCACTTTGCTTGATCCGGTGTTGGTTTGTCTCTTGGTCATTCGACGAATTTCCTCTTGTCGCGGGATAGCCCACATGTCGTCCCAGTTTGGAAGGTCCTGTCTGCCCAAGATGCTTTGGACAAACGTTTCCCAATCATTTGTGATTGCATTTAGAGCAGTCCTCACCATGACATCATCTTCCACCTTGACCCCCATGGCAATGAGTTGATCCTAAATCTCCTGTAATCTGAAGAGGAAAGGATCGATTTACTCTCCCTTAGTCATCATAAACAACCTCATCTAGTTCTCCAAAAGCATCTTCTTCTGGACGGATTTCCCTTGATATAGTGTGGTTAATGCTTTCCACATACCATTAGCCGTCTTCTTCTCGGCTATGTGTGGGACCACATGATCCTTGACCCCATCCATGATGAAATGCTTAGCATGCGCTTCAACTTCATTGTGCTTTGCGAGAAGAGTAGCATCAGTCAGTGTAGCCAAGACGCTCTCTGCATGCTCTTGTAGTTCGTATGCCTCCAGAACCGTCAGGATTCTGGCCTTCCAGATAGCAAAGTTGGACAGGGCGTCCAACCTATCCTAATCACGTAATCCGTATGGCTCCATCTGCTCATAGATAATCTGTCGAAGCAGATCCTCCTTTCCCTGCTTCTGTTGCTACCCTCAACAGAAACTCGGATCTAAGGTCCTTGGCGACAAAGGCACCCTCTGCTCCCTCTTAACACTGATTTCCTCCCTTGGAAATCTGCCAAATCTTCTGAATCAACCCTCTTCGATCAACCTCCAATCGATCCTCAAATTTCTTTGGAAAAAATATGTTGAGCGGTTGTTCTCCTCCCGCTCATTGTCAACTTAGCTAGGCATGATTTTGAACCGAAAAAATATCCACCACACTAGCAACTGCTAAAGATCTGAAGCTCTACTTCCGGACTACGACAAATCTTGCACAACAACTCGAAGCTGGACTACGTCCCTCTGGCTGGCCTCTGCATGAGCAGACTGGCTCAGTGCAGCCTTGGCCCAGCACAGGCTGCTCCTGCGTCCCTTCGGAAGGATCTGTGTTGTCTCTACGTCACCCAGCTAGGACTGTGCCAGCCCTTGTGTGGCCTCTACTGGGACTGCATCCTCCTGGTGCTGCGCTGCCCTCTCTGGATATCTGCTGATTCAGCAGCTCTCTGCAACAAAAATTTCTTTAGTCGATTTTGCTGGAGATTCAACTTGACCTGCAATGCTTTGATACCATGTGAAAATTTCTAATCTAAGAAACCCTACTGCTAACCATTGATTTACTTCTCCTACTTGATTATTTACACAAGTTATTAATCTGAAAATTCAGAAAACCAATGAAGTAAACACAAATAGCAGCCTACACATACAACTCATTTACTGAATAACACACTCATATGAAAAAGTGACAGATTTTTCAGACAAATGTCCCCGGAAAAACCCAACGCGGGAAAACCGGTGCAACTAGCTTTGGAGGGTTTTATTATTATGCGGAATCTGAATACAACAATTTATGGGCACCAGACATGGTTGGCCCAATAGAGAAAATCACGACAACGATACCTCTTTCACTCAGAGACAAAAAAATATGGTTGATTCACATCCTCAAACGAGATTTATAGAACTTGAGCCCTTTCTGGCCCACCTGAAACCCCAATGCTGCTCCTTAGACCTCTGCATCAGCCTTCCTGGCCTGCGTCAGCCTCTATGCTACTCTGGAAGGGCCTGTGTCATCCCTGAAGGGCTTGTGCTACCGTGACTGGGCCTGCGTCAGCCTTGTGTGGCTCATGTTGCCTCTGCGTTGCTTCTGCACAGCCTCTACAAGACTGCGTGGCTTTGGCTTGCCTCTACGCTTCCTGGAATGCTGCCTCTCTGTCGCTGTTGTACTCTTGGCCTGGGATCATATCATCCCCTTGGCAATACTGCCCCTCTCTGCACTGCAAACTCTTCCTAAAATTCTTAGCAAACCATGCCCTAGAATTTCAACTTAGCTTCAATGCTTTGCCAATGTGTGTGTTCTCCAACTGACCCCAAGCCCTTCTCTTATACTTTTCTTGTTGGAAAACCAACGACCATGATCTAATCTCTAATCGACGGCTAAGATTAGAAGTTGCTTGATCCGCGTCACTTAAGTCACTCTCATCACATGTTTAATTTAATTCACTTTAATATTTTAATTTTCTTAAGTTAGACTTAGGGTCCTTAATTAAAAAGATTAATTATTTGAATATCTTTTAAACCTAATGGAATTTCTCCAAAAGCTTTCTGGGTCTTGGAGATCTCATGTACTCCAGCTCCACAAAATTTCAGAGCTAGAGCACATCCGATGCTACCCCAAAATCTCAACAAGAATACCTTCAGAAGTTTGAGACTCAAGTCATTGAACCAATAGAGAAGTTTGTGACTCGAGCAGTTGCAAAGTTTGGGAGTCAAGGCTCAACCGAGTTTGATCATGATGAGAAGTTTCAAGTGATAATGTTGATAACTAATATCATATATGTAGATTTATAGTAGGTGGCCCTATAGTTTTCAAGCTTTATTTTTGAACTATAGAGGTCATTTAGAGCCTCATTGCTTATGTATTTTGTCGATGATATGTATTGCACTCAGTGCCATTTTGATCTATTCACCTTTACATGGTATACTTAAAAATAATTTTTTTATTAAAAATTAATTATTTAATGTATTTTATTAAAAACCAGTTCATTGAGATCTGACTAGTCCCAGTTTGACCAGTTACAGTTCGAAACCCGGTTCATTAGGTCCACCGATTCCAGTTCTTAATACTATGATCCTACCCTAACATGAATATAGTAAGGCTAATACTAAGTGTAATCATAAAGCCAGTGCAACCAACATATCATCATATCAATATACATATGCCTGCCAGTACTCATGAAACAAATCACAAAGTGAATGCAGACACAATGACATGGAGGGTGAAGTGGGTGGGAGGTGGGAAAACATGATCTCCATTCGAGGTAAAAGGAAGCCCGACGAGAGGGAGAATAGGTCAATCTAGAAGTGTGGGGCTTTCCCTCTATGTACGCAATGGTGGAATGAAATATCACTCTCAAGAACTCCCTATCACAATCATTGTTTATAATATTATGCTTTTTAGATGCCACAACGTTGTGATGAGAGGGGAACGATGGGTGAGGGAACGAAGGAGTGCAACAAATATGTTTCTCAAGGTGACGGTCACATTGGAGAGGGGAGGTTATGGGGTGATCATAATCCTGAAGGTGCGTCCAAGGAGATAAAGTATGTTCGATGAGGTGTTCTTCCTTGACTCTATACCTAGAAGGGGAAAAGGGCCAATAGTCACTTGAGGTCATATGAAAAGGGGTGAGGGAATCAGTTGGGGAATGCACTACTGCCAACTCTACATTGTGCTCCCCAATATCTGACTACTACTAGTCTCTACAATTGTCACTCTGACATCTGACTGCACCAATTGCTACTGGTACATCCTACTACTGAATATTGTGGGCCCCCATAGCCAAGTCTTGATCCAAGATATGGACTCCTCAAGGATCCTTCCCATCTGTAGCGCTCTGGGAATACAAAACCAAGTCACCCCACCTCACTCCTGGAGGTATGTGGGCCATCATAGCGAAATCTGATCTACTCATATTGTAGCTGCTACTGCTTTGTTGATGCTTCCGCACTGCTGCTACAACTATTGCAATAATGAATCTGATCTCCCAGATCCTGAAGTACTAACTTCCATAGGGCTACTCTCTCTGAACCTAGACTCCCTCTATGCCTTGATCTCCCTATGGGAAATTTGTCTGCTCCCTCTTGGCAACTCGCACTGTCCTCCTTTACTGGAAACTGGACTGCGTAGCTCTGCACAGGGAATCTCCTGGTTGGAACTGCACCCGCATACTGCAACTGGGCAATTCACACTGCCTGTGTCACTGCAACTAGTTCTGCAACTGTCTCTCGGGTACTGACTGCAACTAGTTTTGCAACTGTCTAATGACAGATTACGTCTGTTGACACTGAACCTGTAGGAATGACACTGTGGGTGCCTGTAGCAAAGGTGATAGTCCCACTGCAACAATTTGGAACTGATCTGAATGATCTCCTTGTTGCAACTGCGATGTGTGTTGATATATGGTAGCATCAGATGTGCTCTAGCCTTGTAATTTTGTATATAGGCTAAGACACATGTATTCCATAATACCCAGAAATGGTTTTGGAAAACATCGGATGTGCTCTAGCCTTGTAATTTTGTATATAGGCTAAGACACATGTATTCCATAATACCCAGAAATGGTATTGGAAAATTCCACTTAGAGATGGTTTAATTAAATTAATTAATCGTTTTTTAATGTTTTCCTAAGTCTAAACTTAGGGAAACTGATTAATTAAAGGTTATTAATTAAACTAAGTGTGAATCTTCTAGATAAAGTCATGGATCATCTCCCAGTTAATTTTAGCCCTCGATTATGTTTTAATATTGGTCGTTGAAGGGTCAATGAAAGATTATAAGGAGGGTGAGGGCCTATGGAAAACACATCAGACAGAGAAAGAATCTAGAGATCGATTTCTTCAGTCGAAGGAAGAATTGAAGTGATTCTCGATTGCAGAGAGGGGAAGGTGAAATCTCTAGGAGGGAGAGTTTCTGAAGCATAGAGAGTACAGGGAATAGCAGAGGGGTCACCTCACTTTAGTCACCTCACTTTATAATAAAGTGTTCTTTCTAGTAGATTGACGTTGTAACTTAAGAGAGGGGGCTCCCTGGGGGTCCACATGAGTATGATGGGGGAGGCATCAAAGCCGACTCCAAAGTAAACTGCGTTATGTCAAAGGAGAGTTAAGTTTTGGAGGGAGTTTGGCATTATAAAAGGAGAGGTTCTCACCTCATTTGGAGCATTCATGATTTGATATTCTTATCAAGAAGCCGGACTTTGTCCGTCTTTAAGACGCCGGTTTGCTTAGTCGGTCTCTGAAGACTATGCACGAGTGTCTCCGGTCGGAGATCTCACCCTTATCCTCGGGGGACTTCGAGTGCCTGCCCTGGTAAGGTTTTTCTGGTTTCACCCTTAGCTTCGGGGGACTTCGAGTGCCCGCCCTAGTAAGGTTTGTCCTGAGTATACTTTTCAGTTCCAGTAGCAGCAGCAGCAGTTTCTGAAGCATATCTGAGGAGGAGAAAGCCCTCTTGGGGCTGCGCAGAGCAAGAGAAGGAAGGACGCTGATTCTTGAAGGAGAAGGACGCTGTCTCATCTGGAAAGAGGACGCTGATCCTTTCAGGAGAGAAAGGACGCTGTCCAAGGAGGACGCAGTTCTGGTTTGGCAGAGAAAACGCTGTTTAGGGAGGCAGAAGGACGCTGTCTAGCCCTAGAGTGAGGACGCTGTCCATTTCTGAAGGTAAGGGTTGCAGATCTGAAGGCTTATTGTTAGATCCAGCTTTGGGGAGGATAGATCTTGCCGATCTAGTCTTGTATGTTGCAGATCTAGTCTTGTATGTTGCAGATCTGGGGGTTTAGCACTAGATCCAGCTTGAGGAGTGACAGATCTGAGGAGATATTGATGGATCTAGTCCAGATCTGAAGGGATAACACCAGATCTAGCCCTAGAGGCTGTAGATCTGAGGAGATAGTTCCAGATCTAGCATAGATCTGAGGGTTTGCAGAAGGATATTCAGCTGAGGACGCAGACGAAGGTTGAGGATGCGTATTTGATCGAGGAAGAGCATCCATCGGGGACGGGCATCCGAGGGAGCGGCACTATCGGGAGAGGAGCTCCGCCGCCGTTTCCGCATTCCATGGCCGGTTCATCCTCGTCTCCTGGAGGGTTGAGGGGCTTGTGCTTCACCTGTTTCTGCGCTGCCACTAGCAGAGACAGCGTTTTCCATTTGTGAGGGTTTGCAACTTGAGATCAGCCCCAGTACCAGCGCAGTTCATCTTCAGTCTTCACAGCAGCTAGGACGCTGTCCTTGTTGCAGCCATTTTTCTTGTATGAGAGGCTCATCACTTGCCTAGGGCAAGGATAGGTGCACTGATTCTGATTTACTCCTCTCTATGTACTTTTCGATTAATAAATGGCTCGGCCGTATTACATAAAGCAGATTCGTGATCTGTTCGCATTGTATTTTTCAGAACCACCGTATATTTCTCGTTTATTATCGGTTATTTCCCTTTAGGTTGGGATACTACAAGGGTATCAGCATAATTTGTCACCGTGGTCTATGACATCGAAAAGAGACCATACAGCAATAGCAGCTAAATTTTACAAACGCAATGGAAAAAGGGCCAAAATAAAAAGGGTCAAATTTTGAAGTTTGGAATTAGAAAAACGTTTTCTGGTTTTTCTTGGGGTTTCTGACAAGGATCACTTTCCCAAATTCCCGGGAATTTTCTCAATAGTTTCTGGATAACTCTGAGGTCAGTTAAGCCACAAGATGGTTTCAGCAGCCGTGCGCCCCGAGAGCCCGAGACATCCACTCCAGCCTCCACGATGGCAGGGATGTGACAGAGAGATTTAGGGAGACAGATCAGCGGAATCCAATGGAGGACATGATGGTGAAGTTGGCTGAGAAGATGGATACATTCATGCGGGATGTAACCAAGAGATTTGCAGCCGTAGAGGTCAGTCAGAGAGAACTCCCTAGGGGTTTTCAGATCGTTCGGTATGATGCCACTCGGCATATGGATTCATGTACACCCACACGTCCCACTATGCCCACATTCTTGCCAGAGGACACAGGAATAACTTTAGTACAGTGAGAGGTAGATCCGGCTCGGATGGCTGACATTCTTGCAAACTATCATGCTCTCGGACAGGCATTCATGGATGCTCTCCCCTTCGAGGAGTATCTCCTGATCTGTTATGACATTAGACTCCATAAAGGTGCATCGTAAGTACCGCATCATCCAGGTGGAGACCACCACCGTACGCCAGCAGATTATGATCGGCCCAAGCTATGATAGTAGACTCCCACAACTGTGAGAGGGAACAAGCACTCACATGATGGTGGACTCCACAAACACGCTGGACAAGTTGGATACCTCTTTCCAGCTTGACCGAGTATCGGAGAGGGAAACCATTAAAATGGTTACCTCGCACTTGGAGGATGAGGACACACAGGATTGCGGGGAGTTCGAGGATACACCTAGTGTGACACAGGACTCACCATCCTTAGAGACCTCCTTGACCGTGCCAGTTGATATCGTAGTGGAGGAGGTAGAGCCTACCCCGGTTGAGCCATCCACTGAGGTGATGACTGGAGCCATGTCCGAGTCTTCGGGTGGTAGCAGCACACGACAGATGGGTGAGGTATCAGGGGATATATCCACTATCGATGAGGCACTAGGAGATACAGAGGTATTGGATGATGATCGCAGCATGCTGCAGATTAGAGCCTGGCCTGACGGACTCTCGAGTTTGAGGAGATGGCCGCACATGATTTCGAGACCGTTTGCTGCAGGTGACCCTCGTGGAGTCGATGAGAACGACTTAGCCAAGCCGCCGGCTGCTGGTCAGCATTGGGGAACAACTGGATTCCCTGATGGTACAACCAGAGGGCACATTAGAGCGTCAGATCATTCCCCTTCAGGTATGCATGGATGGGACTGGCGGTGTTGTTGAGTCATCTCTTTCCGTTGGAGAGAGAGAGGCAGAGCCACTTAGTCAGATCTCATATGTTGACTTGGATAGCGGTATGAGACGATCAGAGTTGTACAGGGTACAGCATCCATATGTTGAGATTGGATGGAGAGAGATTTTGAGTTGGTACTCGGTGGAGCGGGCTATGGAACACAATGATTTGGTTCCCTTCTCACGAGAGCAGATAGAATATGGAGGACATCTTCGGATGGATAACATCTTTCATGCTTGTGTTGGACATCCCTTGAGCCACACACATCGTGATGGGAGGTTTTTGCCTACCACCTATTTGAGTCTTGATAGGGTCTCATTGATCCTTGAGAAGTTTATATTCCAAAATCCCATGAAGTGCAAAATCAGAAATTTGATTTGGGAGGATGGTAGCCCTCATGGGAGGAGTACCGGGATGAGGAGAAGGAGACATCCACAAGTGATTGAGTGGATGGGGATGATGAGCAAGGAGCTAGGAGGCCACTTGCAGATCTATGACACCAGGCAGCAGGAGGCTTGGCTGCGCTGGTTACTCTTGAAAGAGTTTGGCCATCACTTGGCAAACACTCCTCCTAAGAGTAGGAGGATGGGGGAAAGATGGATGGATACTTGCATCCTTGAGCAGCATAGAGTATGGATGCATGGTGTTGATGTGTTACTCATATCATTCATTGTGTCTTCATCACATGAGTCGTTTGATGGAGGTATGGAGAGGCAACACAATTTCTTGTTGCTTTGCTTGGGAGAGCAGGGGCAGATTTGCTCTCACACTTTGCATGATGTTGCAGGAGGAGGAGATGGCACTATCTCCTTGGTCTTTGATTGGGAAGCACTTCCATCTTGGGAGGTATTCCATATTTGTTGCAGCATTATTGGAGGAGTCTTTGACAAGGAGCATGTCAAAGAACAGAGTCTTGTATTGACAGGAGCTTATTTGCATGAGCTCACAACGCTGTCACCTTGGAGCAGAACGTTATGGATGAAGTGGGCGCAGCAGAGATATGGTGGATCTATAACCCATAGGTCCCAGGATCACTTCATATTTGTTGCACAAAGAGGAGGTAATGATGATAGAGACATCTATGGCATATTCTTCTTGACTTGGGTTTCCAAGCATGAGGAGGATTATCTTATTGCAGCACATGGTTCATTCTTCTTCATAGCATGCCAAAACACTATGAAGGACTCATGTATGGACCCATGTACCATCTTACTTCCAGCATATGGTGTGGGATTTGTTTATACATTCATTGATTTGCACACTCATGCCATTCCTATGCAGTGCATTGCTTCACAAGGGGGCAAGTTTGTCACATTGCCCCATGAGTTGTATTGGGCCAATCTACATGATGGAGGCAGCCATCTCTTTTGTGGCCTTGGGCAAATGTTTTATCATCACATGTATGTTCATTTGCAGCACTATATCATGTATCATGAGAAGACATACATGGGTAACATAAACATTTTGCCTTGTACTCTTATCAAGCAGCAACTTGTAAAACTGCGCTGTACTTGTTGGGGAAGCTGTTGGTACCTCTTTTCATCACATGTGACCTTCAGCGTTTCCTTCATTTTTCTGCTGATATTGTCTTCATTTGCTGGTATATATCAGATTTGTATGGGAGGCTTGACTATGAGGGAGACACATGAGCTGGATGTGTCCGTGAGTGGGAAAAATTCTCACAATTTCTGCACTACATGTTCTAATGGGAGCATGGGAGGAGGCATGGCCACCATTACTGTGTATGCGTTCTCTTTTGATGTGGGCCATGAGATCGATATTCATCCATTGTACATCCATGGGAAAGTGTTTGGACCTATGTTGTTGTCATATTCAGCCATTTGCTATCCATTAGTAGATGTGTTGAATCTTGTACATTGCTTGCCATGTGATTTTCTGAGGTTGCAGTGGATGAGACTGCACTATGGTTTGTTTTGGGCCAGCTTGTTCTTCATCGATGGAGGAACCTTCATGGTGGATTGTTTTTCACTTGGCTATCGAGGGCAATGCTTCGCATGTAATTCTACACTTGTCATGAGTGGAGAGAAGGACAGCATGAGGTAAGCTATGATGCTTGCCAAGTTCATATTTTCAGCCCACCTTCATTACCAGAGCTTGAGGTGGAAGGAGATTTTTGGGAATTGCCTTGTTGGGAGGTGGCTCATTTGGTCCGGATGATTGCTTGGAGATGGAGGATCCACAGGAGGGAGATATTCCTCATTATATTTTCGACTCCATGCCTTGATGGGAGAGAGATGATGAGCTGGTGCACAGTCGATGGGACAACTTACACAGCCATAGATGCAGAGCAGCAGCGGTCATGGTCTTCAGTCATAGCTAGAGGCAGTGAGCAGTCCGAGCCATGGGGCTTGCACGATTATTGGCCACAGTGGCGATGGGATCCGGGAGGACTATTGATTGGCTGGTACCGTGAGAGGCCAGTTTGGGATCCTGGAATTGAGATATCCCTTCATATCAGGGTGATGCAGGAGACAGAGAGGTTTCAGTGGGACCCGGGCACATTTTGCAGTATCGGTGGGGAGCACCAGCTAGAGAGTAGGCTTGTTCAAGCATTGCTTGAGAACAAGCAATTTTTGGCGGATGAGGATGCCACTTGGGAGAGCGAGCAGACTTTACAGCATCCATCACTTCAGTTGCTTGAGGACAAGCAACGTTTTGCCGGGGGAGACTGTAATATTCCCAATTAGCCTTGCTAATTGGAATATTTCATTTTTGCTTTATTTTACCGCTTTAGCTAGAAATAATAAATAAAGTGAGAAATAAGAGGGGTCACCTCACTTTAGTCACCTCACTTTATAATAAAGTGTTCTTTTTCCTAGTAGATTGACGTTGTAACTTAGAGAGGGGGGGCCTTGGGGGTCCACACGTATATGAGGGGAGGCCTCACGCTGACCCAAGGTAAACTGCGCAGGTCAAAGGAGAGTTAAGTTTTGGAGGGAGTTTTGCATTATAAAAGGAGAGGTTCTCACCTCATTTGGAGGATGCATATTTTGATATTCTTATTGATAGCTGGACTCTTGTCTGCTTCAGCACGCCGGTTGTTTAGTCGGTCTGCAGCACCGTTTAGTGCACGAGTGTCTCCGGTCGGAGATCTCACCCTTAGCCTCGGGGGACTTCGAGTGCCGGCCCTGGTAAGGTTTTCTGGTTTCACCCTTAGCTTCTGGGGACTTCGAGTGCCCGCCCTAGTAAGGTTTTTCTGAGTTCCATCTTTCAGTTCCAGCAGCAGAGCAGCAGCAGTTTCTGAAGCACATCTGAGGAGGAGAAAGCCCTCTTGTGGCTGCGCAGAGCAAGAGAAGGAAGGACGCTGATTCTTGAAGGAGAAGGACGCTGTCTCATCTGGAAAGAGGACGCTGATCCTTTCAGGAGAGGAAGGACGCTGTCCAAGGAGGACGCAGTTCTGGTCTGGCAGAGAAAACGCTGTTTAGGGAGGCAGAAGGACGCTGTCTAGCCCTAGAGTGAGGACGCTGTCCATTTCTGAAGGTAAGGGTTGCAGATCTGAAGGTTTATTGTTAGATCCAGCTTTGGGAAGGATAGATCTTGCAGATCTAGTCTTGTATGTTGCAGATCTAGTCTTGTATGTTGCAGATCTGGGGGTTTAGCACTAGATCCAGCTTGAGGAGTGACAGATCTGAGGAGATATTGACAGATCTAGTCCAGATCTGAAGGGATAACACCAGATCTAGCCCTAGAGGCTGTAGATCTGAAAAGATAGTTCCAGATCTAGCATAGATCTGAGGGTTTGGCAGCAGATCTGGTATTGGAGGACGCAGATCAGGAAGGGAAGGACGCAGATTTGATTGGAGGTTTCAGATCCATCAGGTGGGACGCAGATCTGAGGAGCAGACTATTGTGAGAGGAGCTCAACAGCGTTTTCCAGTATTCTGTAGCTGGTTCATCTGTCTGGAGGGCTGAGGGGCTTGTGCTTCACCTGTTTCTGCGCTGTCACTAGCAGAGACAGCGTTTTCCATTTGTGAGGGTTTGCAGCTTGAGATCAGCCCCAGTACCAGCGCAGTTCATCTCCAGTCTTCACAGCAGCTAGGACGTTGTCCTTGTTGCAGCCATTTTTCTTGTATGAGAGGCTCATCACTTGCCTAGGGCAAGGATAGGTGCACTGATTCTGATTTACTCCTCTCTATGTACTTTCTGATTAATAAAATGGCTCGGTTTCTGGTATTACATGTGTCATGATTCAGTGATCTGGTTCAGTATTGTATTTTCTATATCTGTCTGGCATATTTCTGTTCATTACTGGTTATTTCCCCTTTGGGGATATTACACAATCGGTAAGTAGGGAATCATGATAATATAAATTTTTGATCAACTCCTCATGCGTCTGCTCTGCGATCATCCATCCAATGCACTCCAAGGTGGACTCCACGAAGATACAATTCAACCCGGGTGGAGATGAATCCTTGTCACATGAGTTCCCCTGATCTCCTAATGTTGATCATCCCTCCATGTTGGTGAAATCCTCCACGCCAATAGCGAATCACTAAAATCCCAATGGAAGATTGGAATGATCTCCCCCTATCGAAACCAGCGCATCCCTAAGGGTACTTGAATTGTCAATGCTATGACGCCAAGGTCCCATGCCCATTTGAAGAAACGGTCATGCTGACCCTACAACACTTTAGTCATGACTGACTGCCCAACATGCCCGTACCAGAGCCTCATGTCCTGCAACTCTCAGCTATAATATATGTGATGATCGAGGCTATGCCTAGCTGCCCAAGCGACTCAACAATGCCAGAGCTTATCACTCCATGATTGGCCCCAATCCTAAGCAACAACCTGCCTCGCCATATGATGAAGACCTCGATGATCCGCTATGTGTCAGCCTGAGAATGAACCAAATCACCAGCTATCTTGACCGTACTCACTAAGAAATAGAGTGTCCCACCAATCGACTGGATCCCTAGATCCCGTAGCCATACTACAGGTCCACAACTCCCAATCCTCATTGCCTGCAGCAATGACATGCAACTAGCTACTAGAACTCCTATGTGCCTCGTCTCTGACCCCTATATGTATCCAATAGATGGGCACCAAGCATCAAGAATTTGTCCTGCGTATGACAAACAACTCTGCTCTTGCCAGACCACATAGAGAAATCTACTATCCTAACTCCTAATGATGTACCTGGATATTTCTTGGAGCCTAGGCATTGTTGGAAAGTGTAACAAGGATCAATCTACATATTGTCTGCATATTGACTATGCAATTATGTATTTATGTAAAGAAGAAGACAAAAGATAATAATATATATATATTTTTGGTATGCTTGACTCATGGGTTTCATGAGCAAGGTTTTATTATAGGTCAATAGACTTCTTCTTGATTTCTATTAGGGATTTGTCTTCTAGTCATAAATTGTATTAATTAAAGTGTAATGTTTATGAAGAGTCAAGTCTAATTTGTATGCCTCCAGACTGTGTCACATAAACCTTGAAGATTGCACTCAAAAGATGATCAAGATCGGCGTTGGAAAACCCTTCAAGTCAACCTTCATCACACAGGAAGATACTCTCTATAAGTCGGCCTATATACAAGTATTCAAGTCGGCCTCAGTACTCATGGACAGGTTGGCTCAAATACAGGTTGGAACAACTATATACACACATATCCTGCGCAAAAAAGAGAACACAGAAGTTCAGATTTCTCTGAGTTTTCTGGATAAGATTTAAAGCGAAGAAGGCTGCGGATTGTGGACATAAGAACAGGGCTAATACAGTGAAGAAGTTGCATAGAAAGGAGACATAACTTAATATATATATGTGAAGGTTATACCAGATCACAGGAATAATCTCTAGTGTATGACTGCGTTAGAGTATGAAAATAGGACTGTGTTGAAGGTCTGTTCATGACAGTGTTGAAGTGCGGAAATATGACAGCATTCAAGTGCAAAGAAGAATGGTATTAAAGGGTGGTCATATGAAAGGTTTAGTATAAGAAAGAACTGTAATAAGTGCAAGAAGGCACTATGCTAAAGTAAAGGTTATGATAAGTTGTGTAAAGATATCATAAGGTGAACTGTTCAGTGAAAAGAAATAAGTCAAGCATACAATCAGCTATATTAAGGCACAAAGTAAGACAGTATATGACACGGTATTTCTAGTAAGGAACCAAGTAGAGACTGAGCTCTCTAGCCTTGGTGCAGAACGGTGCAGGACGGTGCAAGAACGAAGGATCATCTCAAGGATTAAATAAAGAAGCAGTGACAAGGTCCTGGAGGCATACATAGGTCAAGGGTCTGAGTCTTGGTCATGGTACTTGTCATTTGAAAGTCTATAAGAAGAATTCCTTGCAGGTTTTCCTCTCCAAGAGGGAGAGGTTTTGGCCCTAGCTTGAAGATCCTATATTTGTGTCTCTTGTGTTTTTGGTAAATGACTTGATGAAAGAAGTAATAAGCTAAGAAGAGAATACATAAGTAAGTAAAGTAAGATCATAAGTAATTATCAAGGAGAGAATTTGAGTTAATCACCGTCCTGCCAAATTCTCAACATGGTATCAGAGCTAAGGTGCTAAAGGAAGGGCTACTTAGGAAAGAGGCACTCAAGGAAGCAAGAATCAAAGTCAAGGTCAAAAGTTTGCATTGAAAAGTCAAGTAAGTTTACTAGAAAGATTCTCAATCCATTTCAAAAAGACCTTCAATCTCATTCAAAGGATCCACTCTTCGAGGAAATGCTCTTTGCCATCAAAGATTTATATTTCAAGACGTTGTTGGAAGAGACATCATCTTTTTGCAGACACCCCTTGTCATCAAGAATCCAAGATCTCCTACATTGGAGAATTCAATCTGTTGTGGCTCATTTGTAATATCCTTAATTTTAATTTTTCAAAAATACAAAAAAATGGGAAAATACATAAAATATGTGTTATAGTAGAGCTTCCTCATACTTTAACTAAAGTTGTAATGTTTTTGTAAATTTAAAGTTCAATACTTTAAAGGATCTAAGAACGTGGGTCCTAACGCTTCGATTAATGATCGAGCAAGTAATCGAGTGGGATCCGAGGATTTTCTTGTCAGAGGATAAAGACGGCAACCCGCAGGCACATTCAACGCACGGGTTAATGGGGAGGGTACCTCAGCAGTTGACCCTGTTGACTGACCAGTCGATCTTGATCAACGGTCTGGATTCACTGCGGGGGCAAGGCCCCAATGAACGCTCCCTACCCCAGAGGCCTCCCGCAGTGACGTAAGCTGCTGGTTGATGACAGCTTTCAGCCACGTCATGGTACCATTTAACAGTCTCTTGTGCGTCAAATCAACATTTAATTTCTAGAGCCCCCACCATCTATTTAAATATGTTTTTCTTTTCAAATTTAAATGTTATTCCTTTGTATTTGTCAACCCTAATTGCACTAGTGTTTTCCATCGTTGTTCGCCACCTTGAATTGTATCATGACTAAACATTCATCCCTCTCCGGCTCATCCAGTCATATTCCTCTCATGGACATTGAGAGGGATATCCGAGATACCATCTGCTCTCTAGAACACCTCCCATTTTATCAGCAGGTCTATTTGAATGACGAAGCATATCCTATTTTCTCTGCCATGGCCAAGTCAGGTGTATTGTCTGCATGTATCCCTAAAACTCATATTTTTCCTGAGTTTGTGCACTGGCTAGTATCTATGTATCCTGGTAAATGTTTTGTAATGAATTGTCTAGGAGAGAATGTTCTACAAGTCTCGGCCCAGTTAATTCGTCAAGCCTTATGTTACCCAGAGTCTGAATCTTATGTTCAATTCATTGACGAATCATTGCCAGCGTATTATGATAATCTTGCAGGACAAGAATTCACTCAGTTCACCTTCTTCCTAAGGCCAGACACGAAGCGGTTTGCACCTGATAGTAAAGAATTCTCCATAGAAGTTTTTGATGCAGAAGTTCAGCCAGTGCTAAGGTGTATACTAAAGACACTAGGAAAGGAGGACGACAGCTTAATTGATAAATCAGTACTGGGACTATTTGAGTTGATGATGAAGCCGAGAGTAGTGCTAGATATCCCTTCTTAATGGCAGGAGGTCGTCAATACTCAACTCATGAGTTTATCACTCACTGGGTCATTCAGGTTCCCTTCTCTTATCATTTATCTCCTTTTATATCAAAATGTGGAAGAATTCTTGCATTTGGGGTTGAACATCATGGATATAAATAAAAAGAGGCAGTCAATAGTGTTTTGGACTGATGTAGTAAGAGAAGAACAAAATGAGGAAGGGCTATTTGATTTTGCAAACCATTTCATGTCTATTGCCTATAAGATTTTGAATGGGGTTTCTCCCCCATGTTTCTTGCCAAAGGCTCAAGAATTTCTTCAATTGGGTACAAATTGTAAATTTGGAGATTGGTATATGTATGAGGATTACGCAGAGATCAGACTTTATGGGGCTGGGATAGAACCATATAGGCTTCCCACATTTGTTCCTATGAGATTATTTGCCTTAGAATTCATTAGGCAGAGTTTGAATGTTGACCAAATGCATTTTGTCCCAATGAAAAAGGGTCACATGTTTAAATTACCTATGTCTGTGGGTCCGTTTATAGTCAACATGAGACAAGCAGCTGATGAGGTTAATAAGATATTAGATGGTATGTACTTGTTGTTAGGAGATAAATGGGCTTATGACCCTCATAAAGTAATTTCAAACAGGAGAGTTGAAAATGGTTACTCAGCATTTGTTCATGACAGTAGACCTGACATAGAGAAGTTAGCCAATAAGGGTTTTGCAGGTTCTGCTAGTTCTAGTATACATACTCCTATCATATCTAAGAAATCAAGCAAGAGGAGTAAAGAGGCAGTTATAGATTCTGAAGATGAGGAGCAAAGAGCCAAAAAGAGAACAAAATTCAATGAAGACATAGCAGGTGCTTAGCCTGGTTTTCTGCTTCAATTAGGAGATGAACAGAATGTTCCAGCCTCACCAAGAAGACATGGAGATGCTTAGGAGCAAATACCTTTGATTAAACAAGTATTTGCTCAAATTGCTGAAAGGAATCAAAAGATGAAGGCTAGCATGGAGGCACAAGCCGAATATCAAGTAACTCCGGGCTAGACAAGATTGTCGACTGCCATGGATCTAGAAAAAGATCAGTTTAAAATTGCTCTTTCTCACCCTTTTGATATGACTATAGGGTCATCAAGTAATTTCAATACTGTAAATTTAACTGTTGATGTGAGAAAGATTCATTTGCTTGATAAAGTCAATTTACACATGCAAACAGGTCAATTAATAGTGAATGAGTTGACCAAAACTAATGCAATGGCTCTTAAGGCAGAGAATATGCTAGGGAACGTGATCAAGCAACTGAAACTGGAGAAAGCCAACTCTAGGGCTTTAACAACCCAAAATGAAGAACTCAAGAAGATAATTGTGAAGATTGGAGTAGATCCAAATGATAAGTCTGTTGTGCAGAAATTACTACAAAATGCAGAATCAAAGATTTTTGTATTGAAGAAAAAGTTGAAATTACCTACAGGGAAGCATTCAATGGCAGCAGAGCTGGCAAAAGTGGAAAGTGAAAAAGAAAGCCTTCTTTAGCAGCTCTTACAGAAAGAAGAAGAAATTTCTAAGTTGAAAGAAACTGTACTGAGATTGCAAAACCAGATTGATTCCCATTCCTGTACCATCATTTTGCCATCTGGAAATGATGATTCAGCAGCACAGTTATCTCAATTAAACACTGAACTGAAAATGGCAGAGAAAGATCTCAAAAAAGCACAAAATGATCTGGAAACAGTAACAAAAATAATGCAGGCCAAGGATGGAGAAATTGATAAGTACAGGACAGATTGTCAAACAGCTAATGCTGAAATCAAGAGTCTGAAGGAGAAATTGAAGGGAAATATAACTTTGATACAGGCTAAAGATATCATATGGAATGAAATCATTGGAGAGATGAAAGCAGCCTAGGGATCATTGACTACTGTATCAGATGAGAAAAGCATTGTCAGAGATTTTGAGGAGAAATTTATGGTAGATTAGCAGAAGACCATTAACAGAGCCATATGGGCAAAGAAGTTTATTGATTTCATTGATTCAAAGGTTGATCAAGAGTTAGAAGAAAATGATATTAAAGATAGGATCCTATATGCTGTAGAGATTAACAAGTTGATTGTTAAAAATACTTGTAGGAAGACCACTAAAAAGAAGTTGACAGAGATAAAAGAAGCAGTGAATAGATTTGATAATCTGTATGACAAAAGAGCCAGGGCAGGATTGCCATCATGTTGGGACCTAATTATATTGGGATTCCTATGAACCATTATTGGTATTGGCAAAAAGTAAGGTGGATAACACTCATGAGAAGACTCATATCCTGAAAGGAACAACAGTGATTAATTTTTTTCAGAGACATTTTCAGTTATTACGGATGGTGAAGACTTTATTTACAGAGCGACCAACATTTAACAGGATCACCGCCTTTAGGCTGGAGTACCACAAGTTGATCAACTCTCCTAAGACAAACATCGAAGTGTGAAAGAAATGCAGAGCTTGGATGGTTGATCTACCTAATGATCCCTCGTCTTCTAAAAATGATAAGCCAGATAATCAGGGAAAGGTAGCAGCAGAGCAAATTCATATTCAGCAGATAGATTAGAGTTTTAGTTTTATTTTATCTTTATTAAGAGAGTTCAATTGTATTGAGATATTTTGATGATATGTAATAGGTAGTTTAAGCAGTTTCAAGTAGTTTGAGCAGTTAAGAGCAGTTTCAGCAGTTACAAACTGCTTTACATTGTATTTAAAGAAAAAGAGAAGAAAGAAAAAGGGTCTGAGTTTTGGACCTTTGGACTACTGCAAATTTTGTACTCAATTTTCTGATGATTAATGAATGAAGATCAAAATTCTTGCATCTGTTGTTGTTGATATGTTTTCCAGTTTCCATTTTGTCTTTTCCTTCTATGAATAAAATGAAGTAATGTAGTTGCGGGTCTCTTTTTACATATGTGAATAAGAGTTAAATATCCTCAATGGGCGCTCCTTCATTTTAACTATTCCTCTCACATAAAATTCTTCTGAAGTTTAAAGTGATAGATACTGTTTATCAGCATATCAGTTTGAGCTTCCTACATGTTCTTCCTATCACTCCAATTAATTTCAGCAGATAATGGCATTGTGAAGCATTTATTACATCAGATTCTTGAGGGTTTTAATAATTAATTTCTTAAGGTGATTAAGCAAAGACTATCTGATATAATATTTTTGTGACACACATATATCAATGTCTTGAGCATTGATTCCTTACCACAGCCAAGGGATTGTTTCTTAAGATACAACACAATCTAAGAAGAAGTTTCTCACTTCATCTTCATCATCATCAAGGAAGTTGTTGGAAGAAGAAAGTCACCTTACTCAAGTAATTATTTATGACCTTATCTAAATCTTTCAAAATGACTTATTATATAGAGAGAAACAAATTGGTTGGGTCATTAAACTTTAGTGCATGGAAGAAAAGGACAGATTTGAATCTAATTGAAAATGAAGTTATGGGCTTCATCAAAGGAACTACAATTCAACCTCCAAAAGAAGACATTCTAGCATATATCAAATACATGAAGGGAGACATAAGAGCCCGAAGTATTCTTATAAAATCCATAAAGGACTCTCTCGTTCCCTATGTATCAAAGCTAGAATCCTTAAAAGAAATATATGATAAGTTGGTTGAATTGTTCTCGAAAGGTTCTAAAAAGGATATAATATCCCTAAGACAAAAACTATTCAAATTGAGAATGTCAAGAAAGGAAGGAATAATTCCATATCTGATGGAGATTTTCACAATACGAGATCAACTTCAAAAATTGGGAGAAGTAATGTTTGATGGAGAAATACTCACTATGGTACAAAATGCTCTACCGAAAGAATGGAGAGGTTTCACTTCAAGCACACATGGGAAAGAAGAAGCCATGCCATTCCAAGGTCTAGGTAAGATAGAAAAATCAAGATTGAAATCCACATCTGATACAGGATCAAGTGAAGGGAATAAAGCCTTTGCACCCATATCCAGGAAGAAAGGAAGATTCGGTAGATTTGTTCCTCATAATAAGAGAAGAAATATGGACAAAGTAATATGCTTTGGATGTAATGAACTTGGGCATTATAAAAGGGATTGTCCTAACTCCGGAAAGGACAAGAGGAAAAAGGAAGAAGCCCATGTCATAGATGAAACGGAAGAGCCTGATGCAAAGAAATCTAAGAAAGAAGAAGCAAAAGATCTCTATTATGATTGAGATCATCTTCTCTTTAAATGATTTCTGATGGTTGTAAGATAGTATGATAGGAAGCAATGTATATTAAAAGCATCATGATAGAAGCATGGGAGGAGCACTTGAAGAAGGAGCTCCTGGAAACCTCACTAATAAATATCATTGATGAAAGGCAATCATCAAGATCAAGGGTCATCATTCAATAATCAATATGGAAACAGGTGTTGACATTTTCTAATGGAGTTCTCTATGGATTCATTGGTTAGAAAGAAAGCAGAAAGGTTTCATCGAGAATTATATGCTACAGAATTTTGGGATAAGGATATGATGACATATTGATGAAGTAGATCAAGGGAATGAAGTTCTTCATTCTAGTAAAATTGCTACAGGATGACTCAAAGGGAAAAGGTATGAGGTATATATATATTTATATGATGACGCTGGATGTTGTGAAGTCATGTCATATGGTTGCAGGTAATGGACTTCTATCTTTAGAAGTATAATCTATGGAGGAGGATCACTTACGATGCACAGGCTGCCACTAACAGACGAAATTAAAATATGTCCTCATATGGAATATGAGGTAGTTGTATACAAACAAGGAACTGGATACAAGAAGTTCCTGGGTATGAAGTTGTACGTAGAAAGAATTGAAGAGATCATGAAGTGCAACGATGTAAAGAGGTGTTAAATTTAGATAACAATGGTGTTCTATGCGTGATGCACTTTTATTTCAATCTTTCATAGGCCCAATACAAGATAGCAATCACATAAACTTGAAAGTAAAACGCTAATAGAACACAATAATAGATCAATAGAAGACAAGCCAAATATAGATCATATTTACAATTCCTTATGTCCAGCAAAGATATGAGATATTGTTGCGTTACGGCGGTCAGCGGGATGCTTCAACCAGCAGAGTCTTTCTCAGTCAGCCAGCACTTTCATGTGTCATACCCACAACCCTTAAAGACACCTCATCACACGTCAACGCAAGTCAAACCAGGGACAACACAGAAAAGCCAACTTAGGCAACTTCAGAAAAGTCAACGCAACAATCTAGGGCTTCAGTCAAACAGCCCAGAATTCCTCGATTTTAGTGCCCAGTTGTACGGCCTCCTAAAATCGAAATTTCTGTAGAAGATTGAGGTCAAACAACCAAGGGTTGACCATGGTCAACGTTGGTCAACGCTGCAACAGAAAAAAAAAGCCCTAAACAGATCAACGCAGAAAACAGCAGCTTCACTCCACACATGTGAGAAGAAAAAAAGGCCTCCAAAGGCTATCAAACCAATCAGATCACAAAGAGAGAATGTCTAATGAGATGATGAGAAAATGACCTCCAAGTCTCTCCAATTTATATCCATCAGTGAGGGTGTGTGACACATCTCTTAGGCATGTGGGATAAATCTGGCCGACCTTGCACATGTAGAAAATAAATTCAAAATCAATGTTCTGCTCATCCGATCAAGATGATCTTTAGATCAATCTTGCACCTCTCTGAAAGAGGAATCCAACAAAAATATGACCATCGTCATATGAGCAATGCAACATGGAGTTTGGACCTAGTTGCCCAAAATTAACAAGAGGTGGTTATCATCTGGGAGCCAAGAAGATGTGACTAGGAAATCTCCTAGGTAGATCTATGGACTTTGATAGAAGTACCGTAAAACAAGAAGACCCTTGACAAGACATATCTTTAGGAGATGTGTCAATTTGTATAAAGGATGTTGATGCCTACAGGAAGATGTCATGGCGAAATATTATCACTAAGGTAACTTTTGATTTAAAAGTTCATGTGTTTATGTTTATCTAGATAAGTTTATGTTGGGTTGCCAATCATGTAGGAAGGATGTAAGATCCTTGGGACAGAGATGGTTCGAAGGAAAGCAGCATGGCATAAAGGTGGACCAAATAAGGAAGTCTGATGAATCACTTTCCAATAGTTGACATGACTCATGGATGAAAGTGATGGATGATATGTGCCCTATCAAGCCAAAGGTTGAAGGTTCCTCAATATCGAAATGCATGACATCGAGGGGAGGAATTCTTCATGAGCAGTTGGGTGTCTCACCATTGCTGCTGCAGGTCCCTGGTTGAGAGGGAGCCTGGTGATAAGTTTCTTACTTGGAAGAAACTTGAAGTATGTCATTCCTAAGTTAAGAGGGAGTGGCGTATATGATTCTCTAATACATGTGTCATGCACTAGACCAGGACTAACAGTCGTAAGTCTCAATGAAGGCCATATGGAGAGATTGGATAGACACATCATTCTGGTCTTCACCTAGAGGACAGAATGGAGGATTGGGTAATCATCTGGTATTCGATACTCTTTGAGAAGTGATAGGGCATTCAAAATAAGAGTAGTCGGGGACTGATATTCTTTGAGGGCTACCTACCCAAGAGAAGAATAGTCCAAGAAGGTCATATTCTGGGAACACCTGGGTGGAGTATGTACCTTGGAGAGACAATGACTATGGTGTCTATAAGTCATGTGTCTCGCCAGCATTTTAGCTCAATCTCGTTGAGAGATGGGGTTGTTAGTAAAGGCCTTGCACTAGGACAATGTTGGTTGATATGATGCTATACAGATGCGATTACCAATCTGATTCTTCTTATGATATTCTTCATATTGAAAGTGACCATGAACCGATATGAATACCTCCCTAGTTAAAAGGGAGTGTTGGAAAGTGTAACTAGGATCAGTCTTCATATTGACTATGTAATTATGTGTTTATGTAAAGAAGAAGACAAAAGATAATAATATATATATTTTTGGTATGCTTGACTCATGGGTTTCTTGAGCAAGGTTTTATTATAGGTCAATAGACTTCTTCTTGATGTCTATTAGGGATTTGTCTTCTGGTCATAAATTGTATTAATTAAAGTGTCATGTTTATGAAGAGTCAAGTCTAATTTATTTGCCTCCAGATTGTGTCACATAAGCCTTGAAGATTGCACTCAAAAGATGATCAAGATCAGCGTTGGAAAACCCTTCAAGTCAACCTTCATCACGCAGGAAGATACTCTCTATAAGTCGGCCTATATACAAGTATTCAAGTCGGCCTCAATACTCATGGATAGGCCAGCTCAAATACAGGTTGGAACAACTATATATACCTACATATGCTACGTAGAAAAGAGAACACAGAATTTCGGATTTCTCTGAGTTTTGTAGATAAGATTTAAAGCAAAGAAGGTTGTGGATTGCAGACATAAGAACAGGGCTAATACAGTGAATAAGTTGCGTAGAAAGGAGAAATAACTTAATATATATATGTGAAGGTTATGCGGACCAGATCACAGGAATAATCTCTGGTGTATGACTGCGTTAGAGTATGAAAATAGGACTGTGTTGAAGGTCTATTCATGACAGTGTTGAAGTGCGGAAAAATGATAGCATTCAAGTGCAAAGAAGAACAGTATTGAAGGGTGGTCATATGAAAGGTTTAGTATAAGAAAGAATTGTAATAAGTGCAAGAAGGCACTATGCTAAAGTAAGAGTTATGATAAGTTGTGTAAAGATATCATAAGGTGAACTGTCCAGTGAAAAGAAATAAATCAAGCATACAGTCAGCTATATTAAGGCACAAAGTAAGACAGTCTATGACATGGTATTTCTAGTAAGGAACCAAGTAGAGACTGAGTTCTCTAGCCTTGGCGCAGAACAGTGCAGGACGGTCTAAGAACGAAGGATCATCTCAATGATTAAATAAAGAAGTAGTGACAAGGTCCTGGAGGCATACATAGGTCAAGGGTCTGAGTCTTGGTCATGGTACTTGTCATTTGAAAGTCTATAAGAAGAATTCCTTGTCGATTTTCCTCTCCAAGACGGAGAGGTTTTGGCCCTGTCTTGAAGAACCTATATTTGTGTCTCTTGTGTTTTTGGTAATTGACTTGATGAAAGAAGTAATAAGCTAAGAAGAGAATACATAAGTAAGTAAAGTAAGATCATAAGTAATTATTAAGGAGAGAATTTGAATTAATCACTGCCCGGGAATTTGAATTAATCACCACCCTACCAAATTCTCAACAGGCATCCTCCTGCCAATGAGGACTACCCTTCCCTGTACGTCATGCTCACATAACACTATCCAGTCGATAGTGCACCCTATAGCTTACTCAATCAGCCATAGGAGGAGCATATTGTAGCCAGGAGTTTGATGAGGAAGTTAGCCACTTCCTAGTAGAGTTCTTGGGCAGTTTTCTAGCAGTTTCCTCCAGCAGTCAACCAGAAAACCAGAGAGCCCAACATAAAAGCGTGCCAAGCCCATAGGGGTGAATATCTGGGTTCAGAATTTTTGGAAACCCTTCGTGGTTTTTTCTGGGTTTGTTGAGGAGAGTCTGGTGTCTAATTCCCAAAATTTTCTAAGCAGCAAAGCAACCTCAACACGCAGTGCCTTTTCAGCTAGCAGTAGTAGTTTCAATCAGGTCTGTGTAGAGGAGGAGCAGCGCAGAGCAACCACGTAGCAGAGATTTCTGAGCAGGCTAGAGGAGTGCTTCAGCCTGTCTTGTGCAGGCCAAGGTGCCATCTTTCTAAGCACCCTCTTGTACCTTTTTCCCATCAGAGATTTAATAAAATGGCTCAGATGTTTTTGGTTGTATCATGGTGTTTTTAATGGCTATTTTATGTTTGTTGTAATTTTAGTCTTTGTATGCTTTATATTACTATGTGTTCCCAATTTGGGATATTACAGGTGGGGAGGACTGTGATATTCCCACTTAGCAATATTGCTAAGGGGAAATATCAATTTCATCAATTGTCATATTTTGCACTTATACTTACGAAAACTGCGTTGCAAGACCCCACTTGCGTTTTGAAGATAGGCAAGGGACCAACTTAGGAGAAAGGAAGAAAATCAAGTAGCTAGTGGGTGGTGGGGACCACTCCAAGGAGGAAAATACGGCCCCCCTTGGACATACACATTCCTTGGAGGGAAAGGATGAGAGAGTCGATGGTCGGGCCCAAGGTTACTTGGGAGCGAGAGCGAAAACAGGGAGCAGGAGCGGGAGCGGGAGTGACATTTTCAAATGCTCCTAGTTCGAGAGCGAATCGGGGGGCAAATTTTTATATAATATATATACATTTTTATATTTTGATGCATATATGTCAACAAAAGCATGTAGAATGATGAATTAGATATTAGATTAAAAAAAAAAACAAAACAAACAAAAACAAAAAATAAAACAAAACAAACAAACAAACAAACAAAACAAAACAAAAACAAAAACAAAAAAACAAAAGACGAAAGAAAAAAAACAAAAACAAAAAACATAGATTGAACCATATAACATCAATCATCTAGAAGTTATAATCTTCATCAACCACGTCCACAAGTTAGTGACATACAACATATTGAGTCTCATGATTCATCAATCTTAAAGTTTCAAGCTTTCAAAATTCAATATATAACATTTATCATCATTGATCACCAAAGTTGTACTTGTAAGCTAAGTGTAACCATTACAACAAAGAATATCTAACATGAAATAAAATGAAACAACTCTCACGAAGCATCATATTAATAATTCATTACCAATGAGTTATAATTGCCAACTCAAACTTAAATTGTCATATATTGTTTGAAAAAAATATCATAATAAATACGAAAGAGTCAACAGTTATAAAACTATTAAGAACTACAACAGACGAGTAAATCTATTATGTACTACTTCCTCTTGCCACCACGAGAAATGTCTAATTTCCAGTGTGGAAAAAGTCGGCAAAAAGTCCCGAATTTTTCCCGGAGCCGACTTTATCGGCCGACTTTTTCATCCCTGAAAAAGTCGCGATTTAATCCTCGAAGTCTCGACCTTTTGCCGACTTTTTCGAAAAAATCGTGAGTGAGGTAGTTTCTTTAATTTTTTTATTTCTTTTTTGAAAAAATTGGGTTTTTTTCCAAAAATAAATATTTTGAATTTTTTTAGTTTTGCCGACTTTTTGCCAACTTTTTCAAAAAACTCCCGACTTTATTGAGTTTTTCAACTTTTGTACCCTTGCCGATTTAATCCCGACTTCGACTTTTTCCACATTGCTAATTTCTTAGCAGGTTGTAAAACTGGTGGTCTTCTAGGAGTCTCCTCCCGCATAGTTGCACGACCAGAACTAGAAGGCACATGCCCTCCACGAGAGGATGTAGGTGGAGGCAGCGCCAGCAAAGGAACAATAGTTGGAACTCGAACGCTGGCACTACTACTAGACGGTGGGGGTGGCGATGGCATGGTTGTTGTTGCTTCATCATCATCTCTCAAAAATCTTGTTTCCAATTCTTCTAGATGTATAATACCATCCTCCAAATTATCATCCTCTGGGTTGTTGTCCCAAATTTTATATGATGTGTCCTCATAAGACCGATCACAATAATGACTCAACAACCTCAAGTTGTAATGCACATAAACCAAGCTTTTTTCTCGGTTTTCATTGAGTTTGTTTTTTCTCACATTGTGGATGAAGTTGTAGGTGCTCCAACACCTCTCTACAGAAGAAGTATTTAGAACCTCTGAGAGAACTTTTTTGCCAATTTTTGCAAAAGTCCCATGCCGCCATACACTTCCCACCATCTGAGAGAATCAAATTTGTCTCTGTCTTTCATTGCATGCAAAGAACCAAACAAACCAATGCAACTGAGGTATCTGCCTAATTCAAGACGCAAATTAGCACACTCCTTGTCAGGGACCATCTTGTTTAATGCTTCCATATATCCTTTAGATACCTCTGGATCTGTATGGGGTTTGATCCTAACCCCACCCCTAGGTGCAGGTTGGCCCAACCAAGATGGAGAGTAGTATTTTGGCATAAGGATATACACCAAGTCATGTAGTGGAACATTAAGTTTATTCCACTGTGCAAACACAAAATTGTGAATCATTATATACAAGTTGGGATCATTTTCCTGAACAGTATCTTTTATTTTCCCCAACATGCTATCCATCATTATATACAAGTTGGGATCATTTTCCTGAACAGTATCTTTTATTTTCCCCAACATGCTATCCATCTGCTCATACACCTCCCCAATCACAGGGTTAACAGTATCTGCAAAACGAATCATGCTATAATTAAGCTTGGTGAATTGCAAAACTTCCCTCACACATGCCCGAAACAGACCATCAAGAAAGGTCTCCTCCACCAGTTCAAAACCTTACTTGTCAACTCGGGTTGGAGCGCTATCCTTTAATACCTGCAAGTGTGGACTTCATACCATGCTATCCAATGATTCTCTTACCTTCAAAAGGCGCCTAAAGGTGAGGTAATAGCTAGCAAATCTAGTCCTCGCAATATTCAACATCTCCAATCTTGAGTGACTATGGAAAAGCCCATGGTTATTGCTATGAGTTGTAATCAATTTTATCATTTTTTTTGCCTCTTGTACAAATAGCTAATCGATCTATTTTGAAGACACAGACACTAACAGACACAGCCATAACACTTATCAATGGCTTGTCTTTTACATTTGTCCATCCATCAGATACAATGGACACCCCATACTCATTCCAAGAATTTGTCATTTTACTCAAATAATGTGCTATTTTTGCTTTTTCATGATCAGGTCCCACGGTTCTAGCCTTGTCATGCCCATGGCTCTTGTATCCTTTGGGGGCATTGTTACCCACCACTTCGTGGGTGATATCCCTAGGAGAATTGTTTCTCCGTGATGGACCTCATCGAACAGCACCTTACAGCCTCCTAATAGCTCATTGTGTCATTTCTCTGCCACCTGAGCCAGCCATGTGGTCCCTCACCCATTTGTATTGATCGTATGTTTGAAGGTGGGCCTCCGGAATCTAAAGGCATGTCTTGTCATTTGGTAATTGAGTATTGGGTTTACTTATCATGGATACTTTTGGGCATGGATTGATGGAGGGATTTAGGGGAAAGAGCGAGCTTAGTCTGTGCTCATGTCCCCTTGATCTCTTTTTGGTGTTACCCTTGCATCTTAGCCCTGTGGAATCTCCTTTATTAACCATTTGGTTCTAGGGTGGTACTACTTGGGAAAACCCAACTTTGGGTGCGTGGTCCCGCTCCTTTATCCGCATGTATTACTCCCCTTCCACTAATTATACTCCCATTCATCATTTCTCCCACCGAGGTCCACATAGCCCCCATGGATCCACATAGGGTCAACCTCCCTATCCTCTTGCCCCCACCTAGGGTCAAGTCTAGAATGATGCCCAGGAGGTTGAAGGAGCTAAAAGAAAAAGAAAAAGCATAATTGGCCACTCTTAACAAGAAATTGTACCACAAAATGCAAAAGATGGTCGAGACAAAAAAATAATTAGAAAGTGGAAAAAAGCCAATGCATGAGCTCTGCCCCTTACCCATGGCCATCACCCTCATTCCATAGGCCCTACATGAGCCTTCTTTGTCATACAGGAACCCATGATTGTCCCAACCCTCTGGAGGGCAATGAACCGCCCTACCTCAAAGGGGGTAATCACCACTATATCTGACACATCATGCTCTTATCCTTGAGCCTCGAGCAGTTAATTAAAAAAAAATCATTAAAGGAAAAATGCATATAAAGATGGGTGGAAAAATCAAGGTCGGGACACCTCATGTACCACGATCTCTTCCTCCTATACATTATATACCCTGGTATGGGCTTCCCCTTATCTGGCTGCCCCTATGCCCCGATATGTGGCCCAGGATTGCCCCTCTCATTCCCTACACCGTTTCACCTATTTATCACTTGCCACCCCCATTCAAAGGATGTGCCTTGGACCTACTATCCCCTTTAAGGGCTTAAACCACTTAATAAGGTACATGGCTAACCCCCTTTGGAGTATGGAGACACAAGCACATGCCAAAGCCCAATACGAAAGGGCATGCCATTGTGAAGTGTCCACTTTGTTATTTATGATTTGTAAGCTCTTTTACATGATTATTCTAATGACTGGTTGTATTGGAAGCCTAAGGGGCACATTGGATCTTATACAGGATTGCAGGTGGTTTCCATTTGGGTTTGGTCTCCCTATACAGGATCCCAACTCCCAGAGAGCTACATTGGTACACATAGGGTGTACATAGAGAGCCATTGGCCTCCACAGTAGAAGACGACACTCCACGGATCCTTATTGATGTTCAGGGACTAATAGCGATTCACTTTTGGGATGATGGTGATGCGCTTGGTACACTATGCCCAACATGACCCACAGGAGCCCCACACTCTTAGCAGGTGTCCTAGGACATGTACGAAGTCATGGCAATGTTCATTCCATCACTCGAGTCATTGCAAAGTATCTATAGGCATCTTTGATTCATATGAAGACCCATGGGGTCATTTGTGTGCCCCCACACCCACTCGGAGCACCACAAGTCTATTACTTGAAGAATAGAAGGGCACCCCCTTATCCATCATATTCTGAGGAATTTATTCCTCATTGTGGCACTTCAGGACATTATTAGGCCTTTGGAGGACCCCACGACATGTACATATTATTATTTAGCCCCTATGAGGCTTACTTTTTCCATTTATGAGCTAATTTGGTGGGTTTGTCACCAATGGGTGTTTTATTTGGACATTATTTTATCATTAGGGGTTAATGTAGGCCCATAGGCTAATTCGAACTCCTTAGGAGGGTATATATTGATGTTAGATACATTCATTTGTATCATCACTTGACTTGGGATCTCTCTACTCTTAGAGAATTTCGCATTTCTCCTTGGAGGATCATTTTGGATAAATAAATGAATTTTGATGTATGGATTTGGGACATTTTTATCGTGGAGCTTCGTTTTTTGCAAATGTGATGTTGGTTGGATATACTCTCTAACACTGTAAATGAATTTTAATGATATATTCTTCTTGTTGCATACTATTGTACTTCGCTATAATTCGGGCTAGTTGTTGTGACAATGGAATGTGGAATTGAGTATCTATTTAGCTTGTTTAATGTATGGGCCATTGCTAGATGAATGAAATGTCCTAGCGATTGTTTTATCTCTATAAGCTTACACTATTTGCTTGAAGTATAAATGCTTGAAGGTCACTTTTCTTCTTTTCCCTTAATATTGGATGAAGTTGACTTTTCAAGCCTCCTTGATCAAGAAACCGAGTTCTCATATCATTATCATCCTTGACTCCATATCCCAAGGGAAATAAGCACTGGTCCCTCAAAAGGGGTGGTCATTGTCTCTCTCTTTTCACCTTTTTCCCCTTTTCCTCAGGTCTAGCCTTGATAGGTCACCTAGGGCATCAATTTCCCGAGAATCCACCCCCAGGAAAAACTTGATCTCTTGGAGGCTACTGCACTGGTGGGTCCTCCCTCTCCTCTAAATTTGAGACAATTTCAACGCTGGAATCACTGGGAATCCCAAGCCCTAGCTCTAAGACCAATATTTTCCTAGGCATCCCCAAGGCTAGACCCTAGTAAGATCAATGTGACCTTTCAAAGCAAAATTTCTTGTCTGATCCTTTACCCTAACCTTGTCCAGGATAGGAACATCATTGGTTGTTGTATTCCATCCCCAAACCTGGGTTGGGTCCACTTCATCCCATGTGGTCCCGTTTTCTATAAAACACTAATCATCAAGGGCTATCTGGGAAACCAAGTTCATATAGGATTTAGGGATTGGGAAGTACTTCTTCAAGTTGTATCCTTCTCCTTTATCCTCGCCCCTTCTCCCTTGGAAGGCAAGTCCCTTGCTTAAAAAGCAAGCAAGCACCATTCCTTCACCTTCTCCTTGGGAAAGGGTTTTGGGATCAATTCATACTTATCCATTGACATATCCTTTATAAGTGGCTTCCCAAAACATCAGGACTCCTTCCATTGGTGAAAGTCCGTAAAGAGCAGGGAGTCTTAGGCATGGTGACAGTGGGCTAAGCCTCCGTTGTTTCCCTTGGTTTAGCAGTCGCCCTATTAGAAACCCCTTTAGGTCCACTGCTGGTTTGAGTGGTAACATGCATCATTAATGGCAGAAACCATTTCATGCAAATAAGGTGAGCGAAGAACATTGATTGGTATCCCACATGCATAGAGAACCCGGTAAATTTTTTAATCCACATCATTCCTACACCCTTCGTCAAGGAAATCTGATATGGTTCCACGTCTTAAAGAGATGTTTGTTCTTGTGCCTCCATATCCATTGCCATGGGTGGAAGGTCATGGGCTTCTTTGTGCATGATGATGTGATTGTGAGTTATGTTCAAAGAAACCCTTTGATCTTTTAAATTTGTATTGGGCTTCCTCCTCTTCCCTTAAGTATTTGGCTCTATCTGTTGTTGACACACTTACACAAGCTTTGATTCCTATTTGTTTATCTCCATCCCATGGCCTTTTCCCACAGAGGTGCCTTTTGGCACGAGTGTATGAACATGTGTAAACGTTTTTGCAATGGAGGCATGTAAATTTAGTGGTTCCACCCCCTTTCCGTGCTTCAAGCCTAGAAACATATTTCCACAATGGGGTTTGGTTTTGTTTAGTTTTTTTTCCCACATATCTCTACGCTCCTCTTCCTCCTCACCAAGGTACTCCTCCTCTGCAGGGTTTTCATCAAATCCACTATAACCCACTTCTTCATCGTCCTCTTCATGAACAACCCTCTTTCTTCTACTCTCCAACACCATAATAACAAAAAAGGAACCAACAAAAAGAGAATGCCAAGCCATATAGCCATGATGTTTGAAGTTTTGAAACTGCAAAAAAATGGAGGAATGGGAATGGGAATGGGAATGGGAAAGAGAGGATTGAACATTTTCATTTAGCAATTAACATATAAAAAACAAAAATACTAGATTAGAGTGTAGATCCTACCTCTTTGGCCTTCAATCGCAAGCTCCAATCTCCCTTGCAAGCTCCTCAATCTCCCTCCTCAAATCAAGCTCCAAGCTCTCTTTGTTGCCCTCTCTAAGCTCTTTCTTACTCTCAAGCTCCAAGCAAATGATGAATAATGAGGGGAGGATGGCCTTTTTATTTTTTCCTCCTCCCCTTCCCTCCCTTTCCTCATCGTTGGTCGCCCGTCCTTCCTCGTCGTAGGCAGCCACGTGACTTTTTCACAGACGGGAGCGATTTTTTTAAGGGTGGGAGCAGTCGGGAGCGATGGGAGTGGTTGGGGAGCGATCGCTCCCCAACCACTCCCTCCATTAAAAAATCACTCCAAGAGCGAGAGGGAGCGGTCAGGGAGCGATCACTCCCAGAGCGAGAGTGACCAGTCAGGGAGTGATCGCTCTTGATCGCTCCCTAAAAAACAGGGAGCCAATTTTTTTTAAAGGCAGCGCACTCCCGAAAATTGCTCCCGACGGTAGAGAAATTGGGAGCACGCTTTCGAGGTCCCTCTGTTAATTTTGGACAACTAGGTCCAAACTCCATGTTCTGATGCTCAGATGAAGATGCCAATATTTTTATTGGACTCCTCTTTCGGAGAGGTGCAAGATCGATCTAAAGATCATCTTGATCCGATGAGCAAAACATTTATTTTGAATTTATTCAAAATATATGCAGGTCGACGTGAAATGAAACGTGGGCTTGGAGCCCCAACAGTTGTGTCACACACCCTCATTAATGGATATAAATAGGTCAACGTTGGGGGTCATTTTCACTCATCCATCACATCACATCCTCTCTCCTCCTCTGATTGGTTCGATCATCTATTGGAGTCTCTTCTTCACTCACACGTGGGAAAAAGCAACAGTTAGGGTTTCGGACTATCTAGGGTTTCCAGCACAGAAATTTACCAGCATTGACTCTGGTCAACGCTTGGTCAAATTGCCCGAAACTCTCCCAAAACTTCGATTTCTTCAATCCGCATTTTGGCACAAACCCTGAGGCTGGACGTTGGCTTTGACTTGGCTTCATTGACTTTGTTGTTGCTGCTGTTTGCATTGACCGTTGACTGTGACAGCGTTGACTTTCATTGACTTTTGGGGTTGACGGATCTTGCTGTCCTAGAGGGTTGTGTGACACTTCTGGTTGGCTGACCATATTGAGACTTTGCTAGTTGAAGCATCCTGTTGATCGCCGTAACGCACCAACACACATATATATTTTTGGCTTGTCTTCTGTCGATCCACTGGTATGTTCTATCTGCATTTTACTTTCATGTTTATGTGATTGTTGACTGATATTGTTGATAAAAAGTAAAGTTGCATCAAGCATAGAACATCTACAAAAATTTACATGGTATTGTAGCTGAGGTGAAGACAAAACCCTAGTTTGTAGCAATCACCGAAAAAGAGAATGGGTTCCTCAAACAACAATGGCTTTAAAGCTGATGACAGATTGACTAAGAAGGAAGACTTCCATACCTGGAAGATGACATTGGATCTTATGTTGGAAGACCAAGATGTCATGGACTATGTGCAGGGTAAAATCCAAGATCCTCCATCCACTGCAACTGTTGCTGCCAAATCAAAGTACAAGAAGGGGGAAATCAAAGCAAGGCTGATGATCAGGGACTCAATTCATAAGAGTTTGGTTGCCTGCATCTCTGAGCTGGGCACATCCAAAGAGATGTATGATAAGTTGGTCAACATGTTCAAGGCCAACAATGCGAATCAAGTCCTATTCTTCAAGAACCAATTGAAGAATCTGAAGAAAGGCAGGGATGAGTCTGTTCAATCATATTTTTTGAAGCTGACCGAAATCAGGAATAATCTTCTGGCTACTAGGGAGACAATAGCTGATCGAGAGATGGTTCTCACTGCACTTGGAGGTCTCTCATCCAAATGGCATGTATTCAACACACCATTCTCAATAACAATGTCATACCTGACTTTGACGAAGTACTATCGAGATGCATACAAGAAGAGACAAGGATGAAGGAATATGAAAATGAAGGAAATGTTGTCTTCATTGCTCGTGCTAAGAAGAAGAACTTTGGTGGTCCAAAGAACAAAGGAAGAGCGGGGGCCCAAGGAAAGAAAGGCAAATGTTACACTTGTCACAAGCCAGGTCACTGTGCTAGAGAATGCCCTTTCAAGAAGGATTCTCCTAATGATGATGACAACAACAACAACCGGAGGAATGGCAATCAAAGGAACAAGAGGTTCAAGGGGAAGACGAAGGCTCCCTCCGGCGGAAATGGGCAACCTTTCAAAAGGCCGAGAAATTCCAAGTATGAGGAATCAAATGTTGTTGATAAAAGAAATGAATTCATTCTTGTATCTGCCCTCTCTGCTGCATCTCCACCCGACACTATGGATGTCTGGTTGATAGATAATGGTGCCTCAAGGCACATCACTGGGTTCAAGGAAGTACTTTCTGACATGATTGAGAAGGATGTTAATTTGAAAATTATCCTTTGAGATAATGCCACATATCCTGTGAAAGGTACAGGGACTGTGACCCTCCACTTGTCTCAAGGTCAAGTCCTCTGCTTGCAAGATGTACTATATGTACCTGATTTGAAGAAGAACCTTGTGTCTGTATCGGCCATGGAAGACAAAGGTTTCAATGTGGTATTCGTTGATGGGAAGGTGCGTATCTGGAAGAAGAGTTTCAAGGAAGCTATCACGATTGGGTTTAGGGTTGATACGCTCTACCAGGTTGGAGGAAGTCCACTGGGAGCAATGACGTGCGATACTATCCGACAAACTGAACTATGGCACCGGAGGTTTGGACACCTTCACTACAAAGCCCTTCCCGAAGCAAGGAAGGTGGTGACGAGGATGCCCGAGTTCACAAATGATCATGAAGGTGTATGTCAGGGTTGTGCCGAAGGAAAGCATTCAAGGGGACCTTTCCCCTCAAGTGTCACAAACACATCTGATGTCTTGCAATTGATACATTCTAATCTATCTGGTATGCTGCCCCTGACATCCTTGGGAGGATGTTCTTATTATATGACATTCATAGATGACTTCTCTCGCAAAACCTGGATATACTTCTTGAAGAAGAAGGATAAGGCTTTCATGTGGTTCCGTACCTTCAAAGCCTTGGTGGAAAATCTAATAGGGAAGAAGATCAAGATATTGAGGACCGATAATGGCACTGAATATGAGATGAACGAGTTCAAGAACTTTTGCAGAGAAGCTGGCATCAAGAGGGAGATCACAACTGTCTATACTCCTAAGCAGATTGGCGTTGCTGAAAGAAAGAACAGGACCATTGTGGAAGCTGCCCATGCCATGCTATGTGACCAAGGTCTTCCGAAATTTCTGGGGGGAGAAGCTGTGAACACTGTTGTGTACATACAAAACCAATGCCCGCATTCCGCTCTGGACACCAAAACTCCCGAAGAGGTTTTCTCTGGTAAGAAACCTAATGTCTCACATTTTAGAGTTTTTGGATGTCTTGTTTATTTTCATGTGCCGAAGGAGAAGAGGAGCAAGCTGGATGCTTCTGGAAAGAAGGGAATGTTTGTGGGCTATAGCGAAACTTCGAAGGCCTATAGATTCTATGTGCCTGGTCAAAGGGAAGAGGAGATATGCCACGATGTTACCTTTGACGAAGATGCTTCCCTGAGGAAAGTAGTCAATCCTCCGAGATCTGAGGAAGATCATGAAGCAAGGCATGGAAATCAAGAAGAACCGAAGGATGAGACGATGCCTGATGTTGAAGGACTGATGGACCCTACTGATCCACCTCCTTCAACGAGGAAAAGACCATCATGGCTCAGGGACACTCTCGAGGATGCTGAGAATCATATGGCCCCTAGGGGTACATTCCGCAAAAGCAAGAAGCCGAATAGATACCAAGGGTATCTAGCAGCCATAAGTACTATTGTACAATCTGACACTGGATCTTTTGAGGAAGTCGTAAAGCATCAAGTCTGGAAGGATGCTATGCATGAAGAATATGAGTCCATTATGAAGAATGATATCTGGGATGTGGTTCCAAGACCAGAGGACAAAGTAGTTGTCACCTTGAAATGGCTCTATAAGATCAAGCATGGATCTTATGGTAGTGTTGAAAAGTTCAAGGCAAGATTCGTTACCCGTGGCTTCTCTCAAAAGGAAGGCGTAGACTATGATGACATATTTGCACCTGTGGCCCAATAGACCACCATCCAATCTATCATAGCCCTTGCTGCTACGCAAGGATGGAATCTTCATCAGATGGATGTGAAGATCGCATTTATGCATGGTGCGATAAAGGAAGACGTGTATGTGGAGCAACCTCTGGGGTTCGAAGTCCAGGATCGAAACACCCATGTCTACAGGTTGAAGAAAGCCTTCTATGGGCTGAAGCAAGCACCCAGAGCTTGGTATGAGAGGATAGATAGCTACCTAATGAAGTTGGGCTTCACTCATAGTAATGTTGATCTGAACCTTTACTTCAAGGTTGATAGAGAAAAGCCTCTCATTCTGGTGTTGTATGTGGACAACCTCTTCCTGACAGGTGCTGACCCTCTCATTCATCAGTGCAAGAGGGAGCTCGCTGCTTAGTTCGAGATGAAGGACCTAGGACTGATGCATTACTTCCTAGGCCTGGAGGTCTGGCAGAGACTTGGCAAGATTTTCCTTTCTCAAGGAAAATATATTGTGAAGCTTTTGGAAAGATTTGGAATGGTGGACTGTAAGTCCGTGTCGACACCGATGGAGCTCAACTTTAAGAAGTTGAGTGGCAGCGCTGATGGGCCCGTGCTAGCAAATCCTACTGAGTATCGTCAACTCGTAGGGGCCCTAATGTTCTTAGTGAACACTCATCCAGACGTATGTTTTGCAGTGAACACTTTGAGTCAACATATGGTTGAGCCTCATCACTTTCACTGGGTTGGTGCCAAGAATCTGTTGAGATATCTTCGGGGCACGATAAACCATGGGTTGAGATACACTACCGGGAGCGTGACACTCTATGGATATACTGATGCCGATTGGGCTAGCAGTGTGGTGGATCGTAAGAGCACATCCTGATGCTGCTTCACACTTGGTTCTACTTCGATATCATGGATGAGCAGGAAGCAGAAGTCGGTGGCTTTGAGCACCGTGGAGACTGAATACATTGCAGCGAGTATGGCCTATTGTGAAGCAGTTTGGTTGTGAAAGCTCTTCAGTGAGAAGTTCGGGCATGTGCTAGATACCACTGTAATACTCTGTGATAACCAAAGTGGGATTCGGTTGTCCGAGAATCCCGTGTTCCACAATCGATCCAAGCATATTGATATCAGGTACCACTTTTTCCGGGATATGGTACAGCGAGGCGTCGTAAGGCTCGATCATATAGGAACTGATGAGCAGGTCGCAAATATTCTCACAAAGCCCCTGGGGAAGGTCAAGTTCCTAACCTTCCGTGAGAATCTTGGTATCGTGGAACGACCCTATTCTGAGGGTCCTATTGGATGATGAGCTCTGGGAGCTCTGGGGGGCTTTGTGGATAGCTTCTCGGAGCTATAAGCACACACGGGGCTAGGCTTGCCAAACCTTGTGGTGCTTCTACCCCACCGTTATGATGTTAAGTTGGTTCACCTCTCATGATCTGTGCCCCGTATGCATCCTACCCATTGAGTCCCGGGCTCATGGGAAGTACCTCTCATTTGGCCAGTGAGGTGGGAAAAGTTAGAGACAAGTAGCAAATACTAATGGACGCATCAGAGATTGTTGTACTCTCTATCTAGGATGGCACGTGTCCAACCACTTGATCTGGGATCAAGTCTAGTGAGGTTTTGGACCTCCTACTAACTTCGGGTCAGATAAACCAACTTTGGGTTGGTATGAGACTCTTTGAGTCCTATGGAGGTTTCAGACCTCTGGGCTGAATTTGTCAGCCAGGAATGATGTCTTTGTGACTGACCCACTTCTGTTTTGAAATAAAGAAGCCAGCAAAGCAAGTTACGACAAGATGATGCACGATGTTTAGATTGCACAGGTGGATGGAGTTCTCCCTAGTTGAGAGGAAGTGTTAATTTTGGACAACTAGGTCCATTAGATGAAGATGCCAATATTTTTATTGGACTCCTCTTTCAAAGAGGTGCAGGATCGATCTAAAGATCATCTTGATCCAATGAGCAAAACATTTATTTTGAATTTATTCAAAATATGTGCAGGTCGACCTGAAATGAAACGTGGGCTTGGAGCCCCAGCAGTTGTGTCACACACCCTCATTGATGGATATAAATAGGTCAACGTTGGAGGTCATTTTCACTCATCCATCACATCACATCATCTCTCCTCATCTGATTGGTTCAATCATCTATTGGAGTCTCTTCTTCACTCACACGTGGGAAAAAAGCAGCAGCTAGGGTTTCGGACTACCTAGGGTTACTAGCGCAGAAATTGACTAGCGTTGAATTTGGTCAACACTTGGTCAAATTGACCTGAAACTCTCCCAAAACTTCGATTTCTTCAATCTGCATTTTTTGGCACAAATCCCGAGGCTGGACGTTGACTTTGACTTGGCTGTGTTGAATTTGTTGCTGCTGCTATTTGCATTGACCGTTGACTGTGACTGCGTTGACTTTTGGGGTTCACTGATCCAGTTGTCCTAAAAGGTTGTGTGACACTTTTGGTTCGCTGACCGTATTGAGACTTTACTAGTTGAAGCATCCTGCTGACTGCCGTAACGCACCAACACACATATTTTTGGCTTGTCTTCTGTCGATCTACTGGTATGTTCTATCTGCATTTTACTTTTTTGTTTATGTGATTGCTGACTGATATTGTTAATAAAAAGTAAAGTTGCATCAAGCATAAAACATCTACAAAAATTTACACCCTCCCTATGCACTCCCGAGCAGAGCGCGATTCGGGAGTGGGTTCGAGGGGGGGGAGCTCCCCCGCAACCTGCTCGCGCCCCACATGGGCAATTGGGAGGCACAATGACAAAATAGGAGGCACTCATTTTGGGCATCTTTGATCATTTGAACCTTTACCTTCACTAGCACGCTTGAGTTGGAGGCCAAGTCTACATGTGATGTTGAGCACAATAGATTTTCAAACGATAATCTCACCCTTGCTTCAATGGACCACGAGTGTCAGCCCTAGGAGGGAGTTCCATTCAGCATCATATTGATCCAAGGGCATTTCAGCGAATTTTTGGAGCAGCTTCAGTCGAGACTATGTGGGCCTGTGTAGTCCCTTTTCTTGCCACACGTGGGACTCAAGGGAGAAGAGGAATTTGGCATTGATTTTGTGGGAGCAGCCCAGAAGGAAGTTTTGCTGAGTTTTTTAGCCATTTTGGGAGCAGTTGGCAGCCTTCTTTACAGGTGGGTCGAAATACCCAACAACTGGAGGAGCTAGGGGAAATTGGGCCGAAATTTCGAGGTCAACATTTGGACAATTCCTTGGTGGGTTTTTGTGGGTTATTGGAGGAGAGCCCGGGGTTAATTTCCCGGAATTTTCTGAGCACCGAAGGAGGTCCTAGCAGCCATTGTTTGCAGCCAGTAGTGCAGTTTTCACTGGGACAGCACAGAGTTTGTTGGGGACAGCCACATTTCATGTTAGAGCAGCTAGTTTCATCACTTGGGCATTGTTAGCTTGCCTTGGGCAAGCCCAGGTGCATGTTTTCTGATCTTACCTTTGTACCCAGCATTTATATCAACAAAATAGGTCAGCTAGCGTAGTGGAAATTTCTGGGTGTTTAATGTGTTGTGATTTTTGTATGTGTTTTTGCTATGTTTTCTTTGTTTATCATTGTAAATTTCCACTAGGAATATTATAAATTATTAGGGTGCTTTTCAATTTCACGAACTTCTCAAGTGATATGGCAAGAGTAACAAGGTGTTGATGCAAGGATTTTAGCTAGGTCAAAAAAAAATAGGTTTTATGAATAGTTGGAGTGTTCTGTGATAGCTACCTTCGAGATGCAGCTGTGGAATGTTTCAGCTATATTCTCTTTAAGGCATGTTTTAATTGATCCACCTGTTTTGGCCAGTGTAGATTTACCACAAGAGCATAGAATTTGGTAAACTCCTTGGCCTCGCCAAGGGTCATATTTATCCTTAGTGATTTTAAAATATGCTTGAGGGTTTTATGGGGCTTAAAAAGACTCTTGATAAGCTATTTAGCTGGGATCTTTAAAATATGATCTGAAACACCATAATTGTAGCAGAGAGAAATAAGAGCTATAGGGGGATAGAGGAAGGATTGTTTTTAGTTCTAGAGTGAAGGGATGAGTGAAAAGCTTTGTTGACTGCAAAATATAGATTCTAATATATCCTGGAATTGATTTTGGAACTTCTTAGGAAATCAAAAATCTCATTATAACATTATATTGAACCATTCAACACTAGTTTTTTATTTATGAAAGAAGCCAAGACTTAAGTCATCTTCATGATGCCAAAAACTGAGCTCTTTTTCTTTACTGCAGATGATGACCTCCGTTTGGAACTACAGATCAATCTCTCATTGACAAAGTCAGTAAAGTTGTAAGATGGAGTATCTAATGAATTTATAGATAAATGGTCGAATAAGTTATCTGGAAACAGGCTAGCTAGCTCTTATAGCAAATCTAAAACAAAATTTTCTTTTTTTAACAGTGCCACTGCCCACAATAATTACATCAGTATATCTATAAAGAAGATACCATATTATGCAGCCTTGGCCCTTTACTGTTTGATTAGTGCCCAGAAGGGATTAAAAAAGGGAAATTTTAAAGAAAATAATTTCATATTGCACTCAATTCTAACAAGCTTACATCATGGATTACATGAGGGAGCAGAGGAGCTACGGATGAAGCACCTTCTTACTAAAAATGAAAGAACAAAAATAATGGATGGTTACCTCCATCTCTAAATTTGGCACTGCTGCATTCATGCAGAATCCTTTATCTAGAGTTAGTGGTACAACAGATATATCTTGTTTCTTATCCTTCTCCAAGATGGTGTGCTTCCCTTGTTTTACTGTTGCAAAGCAACGTCTCCAAAACTCCTGCTCCCTGATTTTCTTGGGTACATGCTTTGTACTCTCATTCTGCAAATTTCCATCATGCTGCTGTAACAAAACGTTATGGTTATCTCAGATAGAAACTAGATGTAGAATGTGGGAATCAAACAACACTACCTCATAACAAGAGTCTATACTGTTATTTTTTCATCCAAAATCTAAGTTGCTATCATATACATAAAGCAGCATACCAGTTTCATAGGAATGTCATCCAACACTCTATTAATATTTAATACATAAAGCACTCTGAGAGGAATCACACATGGACAAAAGCTGGTACCAATGCAGAAGTACATATTGAGCCAAATATGAAGCAGACCATAGAAAATAAAAAAATATTTACAACACAAAAGTATATTAGTACTAGCTATTCCTCCCAGAAGTTGCCTTTGAATGTGACCAGTTCACAGATTAACCCTACTTGAGTCCATCAATGTGAAGATTAGAGGCAGCAAAAACTACTGAAGAGCTCTTTCCAGCTTTTCTGCACAACTGGAGGCTCATGGGGAATAACTTACAAGGACAGATTATATGTACAAAGTATCAAAAAGCAATCAAAGTGTGGCCAAATATTCATCTTTCTCAGGCCAATCCATGGTATCTTCTATTAGTAGGCCGCTTATCAATAACCACCCAAGCAGGTGGTGGATGTGGAAATGGATTTTTGTTCTTGAGCGGCAGTATGAACCCAAGATATGGGAGGTTTTACAAATAATAAAAACTAGCTCATGGCGTCACAAAGTTGTACAGCCAGAGAATTCTTGAAAAAATAAGCCATCAAACCTCATTGATAAAAAAGAAAATGAACATTTAATACAAAGCTCAAACAAGATCTTTCTAGATTTGGTGCCAAGCAAAGTGTATAGAGAACTGAATTATGCCAATCTATTTTTGATTCAGGAATGCTGAAATATGAATAAGCAACCAAACTAGTTGACAATAATGTTTCAATAACTTTGCTTTCGCGATTTTGCAGAAAAAAATGCTGTCAGATACAATTGCACTCAAGTACAAATCACCAGTGCAATATACAAAAGCAGATTCTATAGTACAAATTCCAGACGTTAAAGACCTACACGAAATGCTCAAGATATAATGACAAGCAGGATGCATTAACAGTGATAATGACATAAAAGCACTCCTTAAACCAAATGAAAGTCGACATAGAAGATAAGATAAGACAGTCAACGGAATCTAGCTTGGGTAGTTAAGAGGAAAGTCGTTATCCTTCCCACCCAAGTTCAAATCCCACTTGTGACATATATGCCAATCATGTGCCAATAGGGGCTGGTAAGGTACCAGCAATCTCACTCTCGGTAATATTCCCAATGGAAGTTTACAATGATAAACAAGCAAAACATAGCAAAAACACATACAAAAATTTACAGCACATTTACAACCAGAAATCTCCATGAACTGCGCTGATCTGAGCCATTTTATTAAGAAATAAGAGAGTACAATGTGGTGCTGGAAAGAGTGCACTTGGGCTTGCACAAGGCAAGCTAGCAAGCCCAAATGGAAGATGTGAAATCCCTCTTTGATCTGCTGTTGCTCTCTCTTGGCACTGCGTTGAACTGCCCAGAAAATATGTTGTTGGCTACTAAGAACTGTTGCTAGGGCCTCCTCGGGCGCTCAAAAAATTCTGGGAAATTAACCCTAGGTTCTCCAACAATAACCCACAAAAACCCACGAAGGAATTGGCCAAATGTTGTTCTCGGAATTTGCTTGCTACCTGCTCATTTGTGGGTACTGCTTTATTGTCCCCTTTTGCACAAAATCTCCAATGAAAAGGTACTTGATCTCAATATGCTTCGACTTGTTACGAAATATTGGATTCTTAGAGAGTTTAATACAACTATGATTATCACAGTGAATGACAATCGGATCCAGCTCCTAATCAAAAAAGCCCAACAAGGAGTTTCTAAAACAAAATAGCCTCGCATGTTGTCATACTAGCAACCATATACTCGGCCTCTATAAAACTCAGTACCACTGACCTCTGTTTTTTACTATACTGAGAGACTGTTCTTGATCCCAAACTAAAACTGCACCCAGAAGTGTTCTTCCTATCAGTTGTATGTCTGCCCAATCTACATCGATGTACCCCTCCAGCTTCACTCCATCTTGTTTAGTGTACCTCATCCCATACTCAACTATGCCTCAAAGATATCTCTGAACATGCTTTGCAGCTACCCAATGCACTCACTTAGGCTCTAACATAAACTGATTGAGAGCGTTCACTGCAAAAAAATGTCTAGCCTGGAGTTGACCAGATACATGAGAGAGCCAATCAACTGTCTATGCAAGGTAGGGTCCACTGCCTTTGATCTGGAAGTATTGATATTCTTCTAGTTGGTCATAATTAGCATAGCCATGGGGTTGCTATCCTCCATCCTAAAAGACGTCAAGATCCCAACTGTGTATTTCCCATGTCCAAGGAAAATCTCTCCCTCTCTCGGCCACACCTCCAACCCCAGAAAGTAGTGCATCAGCCCCAAATCCTTCATCCCGAACTCTTCTACAAGATCCCAATTACAATGTACTATGAGCTCCTCATACCCTATGAGAAATAGGTCATCAACATACAACACCAATATGAAAGGCTCACCCTTCACCTAAATGTAGTACAAGTTTGGGTCTGCCTCACTTTTAGTGAAGCCCATGCTCTACAAATAATTGTCAATCCATGCATACCATGCACAGGGAGCCTGTTTGAGCCCATACAGTGCTTTCCTCAACATGCACACATGGGAATCCCTCCCATGCACCTAGAAACCCTCTAGTTATTCTATGTAGATCGCTTCCTCAATAATGTTGTTGAATCCATATGGTGAATCCTCTAACACATTTGCGTTGCTATAGAAATAATAGCCCTGATGGATGAGTATCTGGCTACCGAAGTGAAGGACTCATCATAATCAATCCCTTCCTTCTGCGAAAAACCCTTAGCCACAAAACAAGATTTAAACTTCTCCATGCTACCATCTGCAGCATGCTTGATCTTCTACACCCATCTGGAGCCAACCACTAACTTGCCCACTAGTTGTGGCACAACCTCCCATATGTTATTCTTCATGATGGAAGAATACTCTTTCACCATGGCATCCATCCACACCTAATGCTCGGATGCCTCCTAAAAGTTGGCAGGTTCAACCTCAATCAGTTTACTCATCAATACCATATACCCAGAATAGCGTTGAGGAAACTTGCTCTGTCTTACTAAATATGTCAGAGTACCAACATACTCCTAGGCCCCTCTCAACATCTGCTCTGTCGAGTTGGCCTTCTTCTTCCCTATGCTTGGAGTCTAAGGTAGGCTGTGAGGAATCCCTTCTCCCTCATTCTGATCTCTTTGCTCAACTTGCTCGCTCTAGTCACCAACCTGCAAAACTGTAGTTTGAGTACTCTACAACAACTCAACCTTTGGTGCCTACTCCTAAACCTCAACTGTAAAAGAACTCATGTTGCTAGACTTTCAAAGAGCCCTCTCTTCTTCAAACTTCATATCCCTATGCACTACTATCTTCCTGAGAGCAAGAATGTAAACACAATAGGCTTTTGAAGTCTCGCCATACCCAACAATTATACCCTTCTCTGCAGTAGGTTCCAACTTGGTTCTTTTCTCCTTAGGAACATGACAATATACCAAGCACCCAAAGATGTGAATGTGCTCCAAATTTGGTTTCTTCCCAATAAATGCCTCCTCTAGTGTCAATTTGTCCAACACCTTATGTGGGATTCTATTATGCAAGTATACAACAATGTTGCAAGCTTCTGCCCATAAAAACCATGGCAAATCCTGGTCATGGAGCATGGCCTTGGCCACTCCAACTATAGCCCTGTTCTTACGCTCTACAACCTCATTATGTTGAGGGTTGTATGAAACTGTCAACTCCTTCCTAATGTCTTCCTGAACACAAAAGTCCTTGAAGGAATTAGATGTGTACTCGCCCCCATTGTCTGACCTCAACGTCTTGATCTTTCTCCCTGTCTAGTTCTCAACTAGAGCCTTGAACCCCTTGAATCTGTTGAAAACCTCGTCCTTATTTTTCATGAAATAGATAGGTCTTCTAGGAGAGATCATCAATGAAGGTCACATAATATTGGTACCCACTCAACAATACTACTGACATGGGCCCACGTACATTTTAGTGTACTAGATCCAAAATCCCTTCGGACCAAGTGTCGTTGCTCGGAAAACTACTCTTAGTATATTTACTAGTGTGCAACCCTTGCACACCTCATGTTGCTCGACCTTTAGTTCTAGCAATCCTGTCACTATCTCCTTAAGCACATTAAGTGTTCCATGATGAAGATGAACCATCCCTTTGTGCCACAACTCTCCCAACTCTCTGCTACAGCTCGCCAATGCATGTGCTGGCTTAAACTGCAATTGAAATAAGTTGCCTTTCTTGACCCCTATCACTATCTTGGATTTCTTGGGCCGAACATATACTTTATCCTTGTCAAAGGTCATAATGTAAACCTTTTACTCCAAGGTAGCATATGAGATAAAGTTCTTTGTCACACTCGAAACATACAACACGTCCTCCACCAACAAGGGTTTGTCAAACTCCCCCTAAAACTTGATTGTGACAATAGCAATTGGATGGTACTTGGCATTGTCTCCAAGTGTGAAAATTTCACTACTGAAATCCTATTGTAGCAAATGGATTATTTCTTCTAACTATAAATTAATTATGCAGTTTATTGTTGCAGCAATAACAAAATAATCACGTTGTAATCTTCACAAATAAAAAATAATGCGGAAGATAAACTGGAAACTGAGAAAATGTTGGCACACAAATAAATTTGACACGGTTATTTTTGGACAAAAGTCCTCAGAAAAACCCAATGCGGGAAAATCGGTGCAGCAGTTGAGTGTTTTAATTATTAAGTAGCAGTGAGAAATTCTAAGTACAACTGGATGCTAAAATATGGAAATCCTACAGAGAAAAACACTGGCAAAAATCTAGTGAGGAATTTTCCTCACCCCACAAGCAATCTAGGCTCTAACTGTCAACTCCGAGTGAGTCATCCAAACAGCTTTTGCGCAGGCCTGCATCACCCTAGTGCAGTCTCTTCCACGCTCTACCTGAAACAGATGCTCCTCAAGCCATCATTTCTACTACAGACTGAGAAACTATCTCTCTAGCACTTTGGAAAATCTTTCTGACATCTAGAACTGAAGCCCAACTTCTCTCCAACAAAATTGAATTGCCTCTAGAGACTTTTGCGCAACCCTTGCGTCAGCCTCTCTGTGGTTATTTCTTCCTCTTTGCAAGCTACTCTCCGGAACTGGAATCTCTTCTTCTGGACTCACTATCCCTACTCCTCTTTGTCTCTGCTTCCCTTCTCCAGCTCGAACTCTTCCGACAACTGCTGCTGCTCTCTAGAAAATCGAACTGCCCAAGGAAATCGATCTCAAGTGTTTTTTATTTGTGAAGATTGCGGTCTAATTATTTCGTTGTTGCCACAGCAATAAACTGCATAATTAATTTACAGTTGGAAGAAATAATTCCATTTCTTACAATAGGATTTCAATAGTGAACTTTTCACATGGTATTAGAGCGATTTTGATCAGACGATGAAGCTCAGAAGCGGAAGCAAAAATTTGTTGTTCGAAGGGAGCAGCAGGACAAATTTCTGGAGGTTGCGCATAGGCTAAATCAGGCAGTCCAAGTTGCTTGAGCGAGTTCGATTTTTCAGTGCAGATTGGCAGAAAATTCAACTTGCCAGTTCGAGTGATTCCAACATGCAGAAGGGCAATTGTATCTTAGATTTTCGTTGGGCAGATTCCTTGTTTGGGGGCAGAAGGGTGAAGAATCAACGTCGAGTGGAAGTGAAAGGCACACACACAGAGAATTTCTCTCAGATGGTTTCTAGCTTAGAAAACCAATTTTCCCAGTTGTAGTCAGCGATTGCTGTAGGCAGTTTTTTCTCACTCCAGAAGGGAGTGCGAATAGCAGATTCAGGAGCCAAGTAGAGGAAGAGGGAGATTTTTTATCAAATTCGGAGATGACCACAGTTAGGCTTACAGATCAAGATAGGTTGGAGGGAGCCTCCAACTTTGTCATCTAGAAGGCTAGGATGTCCTTCTTATTGGATATACTTGAAAGCCTATGTAGATAATGTGGTGGAAGTTCCTTGGGATGCAGATCAGTTGAAGGAATACAGGAAAGAGATGGCAAAGGCAAAGCGGATGATCCTGGATTGAGTCTAGGACCATATAGTCTCGCATATATCTGGCAAGAACACTGCCAAGGAGATGTGGGATGCTCTTGACCAGCTATATCAGAATTCTTTCGAGTAGCAAAAGATGTTCCTATAGGAGAAGTTGAGAAACATCAAGATGCAGAAGGGTAAAGGCATAGATCCCTTCCTCACCAGGATTCAAGAGGTTCGTGATTAGCTTGCAGTAGTTGGGGAGGCACCTCAACCGATAGAGCTTGTACAGTTGGCACTGACCAATGTCTCAGAGGAGTGGCAAGTAATTTTCCAAAGTATCTCGGGCCGAGAAAAATTGCCTAGGGACGAGATATGGTTAGACCTATAGCAGGAGGAGTTGAGGCGAGCTCTATTGAAGAGCACCATCAACAGAAGCAGCAGCAAGGGTGAGAAGGGTGAGAAGGAAGAGGGGAATGAGGCCCTAGCATCAAAGGGTCCCAGTCAGGGACAGGGGAAGAAGATGAAAAAGAAAGACCTATCTAAGGTCAAGTGCTTCAGGTGTGGTGAGTTTGGCCACTACAGTACTCAGTGTCCTCTCAGGAAGAAGGACAAGCAAGAGAAGCCGGACAAGACGGCATCATCCATAGAGATAGACAAGTTGTCCTCCAAGCTGGAGGAATAATTCGCCATGTTTGCAGTTATAGCTCCAACAGTGAGGTGGGGTGATATGGAGCTATAGTCCCAGAGTTACAGAGGATGGGTAGGGTTCATTGAGGTGTCCTCCACATGGATCATTACCTTGCTACGGGTACCCATATTATTTAATAGCAGGATGGATCGGTGTCAGTTGATGCAGTCAGATTCTGGAGTGACAGTTGTAGACTAGTAGCAGTAAGGTGCTAAGGAGCGCAGTGTGTGAAAATTCCTAGATCCCAATTCTAAGAATCCCTACTACTACAACTGAACTACTTCTACTTGTAAATTCAGATTTAACAAGTTATTAACAAAATACTTCTGGAAATACTGAAGTAGTTATTGAAGCAGCCTTCACTCATTAAAATACATTTGTGAAAAGGAAACTAAGCTAGAAAGAATAATGCAAACACAGGACACCGTTATTTTTGGACAAACGTCCCCGGAAAAAACCCAATGCAGGAAAATCGGTGCAGCAGATCTGAGGGTTTATATATTATGCAGTAAATTTCTGAATACAAATTTGGGATGCCTTTCTGGCAATCCTTGGAGAGAATATGACTGACAAAAAGTTTGTGAGAGAAATCTCACACTGACCTGGAAGCCAACTGACCAACAACCCTAGATCTGAAAGCCCTCCATTGCGTTGCGTAGTCTCTGTGTCACTCTACGTGAGGACTGCGTGGCTTCTGCGTCACTAGTCTTCTGCTGGCTGGATCTGCCCTTATGGCCTCTTCCAGTCTCACACCCCGGCTCTCTGGCACTAGATCTGGCTGACCCTCAGCTGAATCTCAAATTCCCTTGAGGCTGCAGCGCTGCCTCTCCTGATCTACTCTTTGCCTTCTCTGCTTTGTATTCTCCACCTCAGGAAAATCTCCAACCGGAATTATTGCCCCTCACTACAATCAAGAATCACTTAGATCTGATTTTCGTCCTAGCACTGCTCCGTCAGAAAATTTCAATCTCTAGATCCTCTCGGTGTAATATACAAATGACCCTCAAGCCTTCCTTTATAGTCTTCTCGTTGAAAAATCAACGGCCGAGATTAGATCTCCAATCAACAGCTAAGATTAAATTAGACTTGATCTGTTTTTTCTGGAAGTTTCATCCACAATTTACATTAATGCTGAAGAATTATTTTAATTTCCTAAGTTAGACTTAGGATCCTCATTAAAAATAATTAATTTTTCTTATAAAAACTGTTTCTAGGTGGAATTTCTCAAAATGAATTCTAGGTTATTTTAATGCATGTGTCTAAGCCTCTCTGCAAAATTTAGAGCTTAGAATACATCCGATGCTACCAAAAATCAACAGTGCACTATTGACAGCAGAGCAAGAGGCTCAGTAGTAGAGTGAGCAGCATAGCAGATTCTTCAGTGGACAGTGCAGGTACTAGTAGCATTCAAATACTCAGGAGACATGCAACATAGAGGCAGTTGATTCAGTATTTTGGATGCTTCATAGTTGCAGTAGTTACAGTTGCAACAACAACAGATGAGAGTGAGTTGCAGTGTTTGCAACAGTATAGCAGTGTCAGCATCAAAGTTGCACAACGGTAGGTGGGCAGTGGCAGTCAGTCACAGTAGCCAGACATCAACAGCGTACAGATGGTGATACAAAGACAGGGTGTTGTAGCAGTAATGCAGCACTCGAGTTTAGAACGCCTTCCTCGCTAAGAGGGAGTGTTATTTTTTGTAGTATCATAGGTGTTCTACTCTCGAAACTTTGTGGAGAGGTTAAAACATAGTAGTTCTCCATAATCCAAAAATTATTTATGGAAATTTCACCTAGAAGTGTCTCAATTAGATTATTAGCTTATTTTTAAATACTTCCTAAGGCTAAACTTAGGAAAAGCGGTTAATTAATCAGTATTAATTGAGAAAGGTGTGAATCATCTAGAAACTTAGACGGATTGATCCAGAAATGATCTCAGTCATCCATTATGTTTTAATCTTGGTCGTTGGAGCCCAATTAGAGATTATACGAAGAGGTCAATGGGTAAATGGAGAACACACACTTGAGATCGATTTCCTTGGGCAGTTCGCTTTTCCAAAGAGCAACAGTAGTTGTCGGAAGAGTTCAAGCCAGAGAAGGGATGCAGAGACAGAGAGGGGCAAGGACAATGACTCCGAAGGAAGAGATTCTAGTTCTAGAGAGTAGCTTGCAGAGAGGCAAAAATAGCCACAAAGAGGCTAACTCAAGGGTTGCGTAAAAGTCTCTAAAGGCAATTCGATTTTCCTGGAGAGAAGTTTGTAATATCCCAAATGGAAAAATGATAGTAATATAAAGCAGCAATAGACTAAAAACTACAACAAATAAAATCACACCATTAACACATGAAAAATTGAGCCAAAAACATGATTTGAGACATTTTTTTAGATGTTGGAAATGAGTACAATAATGGTGTTGGAATAGGTGCACCTGGGCCCGCTCAAGGCAGGCTAAAATACATCTCAAGTCAAGCTGGAATGTCCCTCTCGAAATGGCCCTGCGTGGCTCTGGTGTTGTGTTGCTCTGCCTAGAAATGTTGTTGCTGTAAGCTTCGAATTGTTGGTTGGGTTGCTTCTAGCGCTTAGAAAATTCCGAGACTTGGGCACCGGACTCTACTCAAGAAACCCACAAAAAGCCGTGAAGGAATTGTGGAATGTTTGACTTCGGAGAATTGCCCCTGTTGGGCTTGACCCACTGCGCCATTGGTTGAAGCTCCACACCTGAATAAATCACTGCAAAATTGCCCCAAATGATGAGCAATCACCCTGTTAGGAAGCACTCAGCTTCCCCACCAAATCTCAGCTGCCAATTCCCTTCCTTCTCTACTCCCGGAACAGCCTTCCTCTTGAACTGCGTCCTCCACGCAATCCCTGAAGTTATAACGCTTTCCCTACAATCCTGGCTATGAAATGCTCCTCCAAACTGGAAAATCTCCTATCCTGAGCAAGCACTTGAAGTCCCCCGAGGCAAAGGTTGAGATATTTGCCTGAAAATCTCGTGTGCTAAACAGCACTGCAGACTTGGCACCCGCCACAAGCGTGCTATGTCAAAATGACAATCAGAAGTTAAGTGAATGAATGAGGAATGAGGTTGCCCTTCCTTCCTTTTTTCAAATGAGCCTCAACGTTCTTCTTGGGCCCACCATGGACTGTGCAGTCCCTCCATCAAGCTAATCCCAGTGCTTCCTCTTTCGTGCCTCTCTCACGCTGCCACCTAAGGAGTTGCACTCGTTCGATGCTGGCCACCCGGACCCCACTAAGGCTGCAATTTTTCCCTTGGGGACTATAGGAAGTGACTTTAGCTTTTCCAAAACAATACTTGTGGATCCCTGGCCCACCTTATTTCCACCTAACATTAGAGGTAGCAAAATTTATCAAAATTAATATTCTAATTAGCAAAATTGCTAATTAGGAATATTACAAAATTGGGCTTTAGTTCCAAAGGCCAGAAATATTTTCCAGAGCATTGGAGAGACAATTTCTCAGTCACCAGTAGACAAGACATCTTGAGGAGCAGTGGTTTCAGGCAGAGGGTGGAAGGGACCACGCTAGGGTGACGCAGGCCTAAGCAGAAGTTGTTTGGATAGCTCACTTGGAGCTAGCAGTCAGAGCTCGGATTGCTTGTGGGGTGAGGAAAATTCCTCACTACATTTTTGCTAGTATTTTTCTCTGTAGGAATGCCAAATTTCGACATCCAGTTGTACTCAAAATTTCTCACTATTGCTTACTAATTAAAACCCTCAATTGTTGCACCAGTTTTCCAGCATTGGTTTTTTTTGGGACTTTTGCCCAAAAATAACTGTGTCAAATTTATGTGTGTGCCAGTATTTTCTCAGTTTCCAATTTATCTTCCACAGAATTTAATTTGGTGAAAATTGCAGTTGTGCATTATTCATTGTTTATGTGGGTAAATAAATTGTTAATTAATTTACAATTAGAAGAATAATTTCAAGTTGCTACAACAGTTGAAATTTTCACACCAAGCTCTATGTAAAAATCCAACTCCTCCTCCTTCAAACTAGTGAAATACTATTTGACTCGGGTCATGTGGCAAGAAGCCCCATTGTCAATGTACCACACATTGGTGGCAACTAAACTCGAGAGACATGCAATAAGTGAAAACTCATTCTCGAACTGTGTTGCAAACGCGTCCACCTTTGTGGTAGCAACAACCTACTTCTTCTACTTGCCCTTGTTCATATATGGGCATTGGCTAGCATAGTGACTTGGCTGATGGCATGTAAAGCATTTATCCTTGCTTGGATCCCTTTCTTGGCCTTTTTCTTACCCTTGCTTGTAGAGCAAGGTTCTCCTCTTCTTCAAACCTCTTCCTTTGATCTCCTTGTTGACCACTTTCCCGAATCTCCTCTTGGACGAAATCATCACAAAGCCTCGCCCTCAGTCAGGTAATCCTAGGCCATGACACACTTGACAAAGACCTCCCATTGCTTTAAAACCCATTCAAGGCTATATGCACTAACTCCTCCTCAACAAGCATCTCTCTAACAATAGCTAATTCGTCCCTAAATTGTATCAGCCTAGACAAATAAGATGTCACGCTCTCACCCTTGGACATTCTTGTGCCATGCAACTTATCCTTAAGCATCATCTTTCAACTCTCATAGTCACTCTAATATACTTTCGTGAGTGCATCCCACGTCTCTTTCGTGATATCCTTCTCTGACAGATGAAGTATGAGATGATCTTTGACCCCATCAAGAATAATCCTCTGCGCCTTGGCCTCGACCCCATGCAGATCGAAAACAATTGGATCATTTGCTAGTGGAGCCACTGTTGTATTAACGAAATTCCACAACTTGTTCTACTTAAGAACAGTCGAGATTTGAATTTTGAAACTTCCATTGCAAATAGTTCAAAGAACCCTCAAGCCTATCCTCATATCAAACACTTGTAACCATTGTAGAATGAAACCCTCGAAGAGATTGAAAACTGAATTTTTAAATTTTTTTTGTCCTGAAACCTATGTCAAATATCCTTGGCTTCGTATTTAGAGTTTATAACTATGATGCCATGTTAATTTCTTTAAACCTAGTTACCAATTCACTGTCTCAACAAATAATCGCAAATAGGAAATATATAATGCTTTCGAATCTTACTTGTAACAATAAATATTTTGGGTTTTTAACCAAATAAATAATGGAAGCAAAAATACTCGAAACCAATCACATGCAATAGAGAATAACACATATACCGTGGAAACACTGATGTGGGGAAAACTAGCAAACTATAATGTCCCCTATCTCATGAGTCGGAGACATGACCTCTGTTTGCCTAGTTATCTCCTAATAGGCTAGTGAGAAGGAAAATCTATCTATGAGATCTATGGATAATTTACCCAAATTTAATATTAATAAATAAAAGGGTAAGCAATAAATAATAAAAAGGGGCAAATGCATTTTATTTAAAAAGGGACAAAAAACACTGAAGAGGAGAAAGGTGATCTCTTCAATAAAATAATATTAAAAGAAGATCTAGAAGCTTGGAGAAGTTTCAGTGAAAGATTATAAAGGAGGTTGGAGGTCAATGATTGATCATTGTATTCCATTTGCATCATATCATTTGCTATTAGTGAAGACCTCAAGTGAGTTCGCTTCTGAGGGTTTCTGGTGAGACCCTCACACTAGCTTCAATGGATCTCTTGCCACCCTAGTTAGATTCCTCCATCTTCGGTGAACAATTTATGCCACTCACGTTGGATTTCATTCTTGTGTTTATTACAGAAGACTCGATGAGTTTGTTGCAGAAGTTTATTTCCATCATGATTCAGTGCTTGCAAGGTTAAATGTTTCCTATTTCAAGGGACGAGTGCAACTATTTCTCCAAAGAGGCCAGTACAACATTATTAAGCCAATTTGAAGTGATTTCTTGTGACTCCAGATTCAAATTTTCAGGGCCGAAGATTATTTCCAGGCTGGTACGATTTGCAAAAGGGTTAAAGACATACCTTTGCAACCAAATTTCTAAATCGATTCGCAAATTTCTGGTTTGTTCACAAATTTCTGGTTTGATTCACGTTCATCCGTCTATGTCCATAGTTGGATTTCTTCTTTAGACAACCTCCACATCCCCTTCAATCGCAAATCCTTGTCCCGACTATAGAACCATTTGTTGGTGCGGAAATACCAAACCTAGGTTTGCAGTGAAAGAGCCAACAAAAACCCTCATACACCGGCCCTTTTGGCATCACCTGCGAGCAAGTGAAGTCTCACCCGAGGCATCTATGAGGGACTGCAGGAACCTGGACAGTTCTACAATGATGAAGGAGACATGGAGCCTATGTTATCGCTATTATTCTCAACAAAAAAAAACTGAAGTATACCCTTAATTCGCATAGCAAATCAATCATTAACAGAGCATATTAGATACATAAGATCATCCATGACATAGTGCACAACAATATCCAATGAATCCAAACAGACATTTGTATTACTTCTGAAAATTCGTCATTACATTGCAATTGTCGTGGCTCACCAGCCTAATCCATCAAGTTTACAGCCCAAAATCCTTACAAAACATCGATATACCCTATACCTAAGTCTCAATGAAATTCCATACACATGTATGCACACCCTTTTATATCGTGGCTTTGTTAAATTTAGATAACCATGGTATGTTCTATGCTTAATGTAGTTTTACTTCAATCTTTCTTATACGCCCAATTCAATTTAGCAATCACATATACATGAAAGTAAAATGCTGATAGAACATAATAATAGATCAACAGAAGAAAAGCCAAATAATATATCAGAATTTTTAATTCTCCTTGTCCAGCAAATGAATAGATAAATGTTTGTTACAGCAGTCAACAGGATGCCCCAGCGAGCAAAGTCTTGAGTTGGTCAAACCAACCTTTCCAACAACCAAATCAACCTTCCTCAAGTGCCACACACACACCTCAAAGACAGCTCCAAAAGTCAACACAAGTCAACCCAAACTGGTCAACGCAAAATTCAACATTGTAGTCAAAGGGGCTTCGGTCAAAGTCAATGTCCAACCTCGATTTTTGTGCCCAACATTACAACCTCCAAAAATAGGAATTTTTGCCCAAAAAATGCAGTCAAAGTCCCAGCGTTGACCCAAAGTCAACGTTGTCCAGAAACCCAAAAAACAGTCCGAAAATTGCAGCAGCTTCTTCAGGTTCAGTTTCACACATGCGGAGGGAAGCCTCTCCTAGGCTATACGAACCAATCAAATCACAAGATGAATGTGTGTGTTGAGTTGATGATGAAATGGACATCATCTCTCTCCAATTTATATCCATCAATGAGGGTGTGTGACACATCTGTAGGACTTGTGAGCCTACATTACAAATCTGGCCAACCTTGCACATGTGTGGAAAATAAAATCAAAATATATGTTCTGCTCATCCAAACAAGATGATCTTTAGATCAATATTGCACCTCTCCGAAAGGGGAATCCAACAAAAATATAATCATCATCATATGAGCAGTGCAACATAGATTTTGGACCTAGTTGCCCAAAATTAACAGGTTTTAACTATTTATAGATTTACATTAGGGCACAAAGCCGACAAACAACCTAATTTTACTATGGGCAATAACTATTACCATGGGCAAAAGCCATTAATCTAAGCCTAACGGCTTGCCCTAATTTTTGCATTATGCACGCTGACTCTTAGCTGACTTTCCTACACATAATCCTTCAGCACCTCCTCTGCACAAATCCCCAAAATATTTCCTCAAAATGTTGCTCCAACAGTCTCCACAATAAAAATCGATCCACTGGTTAAAGTCGTCCCAATGATTCAATTTAGCAACAATGAATCAATTCAGCCCCAATGAAATAATTCAACCCCAGTGAAAGATAAGAGTTGTTGCAATGATGAAACAATTTCCTTCAGCCCCCACGATCTCCTATAAATAATCTTCTTCAATTGAGCACCTGTGAGGAATCTAGATCATCCCTCCTTATTAACCAACTAGGGTGGATAGTTTCACCACCAAAACTAATCTTGATCAGCTAGGGTGGATACTCTCACCACCAAAGATAATCTCCACTGGGGTTTCACACCCTTACACACAACTCCAAGAGACCTCTAAATCAAAATTCCAAATATCCAATACATGCCCAATAGCAAGATCCAGTCCTCCTTTTATTGACATGAGCTATCATAATATCCTGGGTTATTACCATGGGTCATCCAAATACCATTGGTCTCCTTGTTTTCCCCTTTTTTAATAAAGTGATTTTATAAAATTTCTCATGTTTCTCTATAGTGGCTTATAATTTTAATTATTCCCCATCACTTTCACATGTTGCTCCTTTTACCCAAGTAACCTTCAATAATTCAATTAATCGATAGCCTATGGGAATTGACTAGGCTACTACGTCAGCCTCCATAACTGGATGTTCGAAAAAAGGGACATACAATGCTCCCTTCCCGAAATTGCTTGTTATCACGCAATCTATAACCTACATATCAATACCAAGATCCCAAACATGTTTGTCAAATGCTTTAGCATATAACTGTTGTATCATCTCAGCCCTATTGAACTCCACATCACCGCCACATTCAGCCATATCGTGAAGCAATCCACAAAAACGTAAACCATATTTTATAAAAAAATCCTAGTAAAGTTGAAGAGCATAGCTCCTCATGATCCCCCTCTATAGCGTATTCCATGTGTTCTTCAAGGAGGATTCCAAACACATCATCTTTTAAAATTAAATAAGGATGCTCTTGAGTCTCGATATAACTTGAAGTTCTCCTGCGATAAAGCCTTATTATGTTACTCAATAGTGAACTATTGCTTAATGCAAAGTTCTGTGGACACAAAGTATTAGCAAGATTACCAATCAAAGGACTTAAGTGTTGCCACATGCTATCACACGCTCCATCTACCAAGTCTATAGCGGGCTTCTATAATGGTCTTTGATCTATAAAGCATTAGCCCAATCCATAGATTTCTCCTTTTTGCCACATGCGATGCAATCCTACTGACCTATTTGTTGTTGCATGACTGAACTGCAATTATGTTTAGGGTATGAAATCATGGAAAAGGTCTCACCTGCTTAAAACATCAGCTGATAATGTAGGAATAAATGTTACAGGGAGCTAGTGTACCGATGAAAACAAGATAACTCTTTGTTCTATCTATCACCCAATACTCTCTCCATGGATTATCCTTTTTTTGAAGCTCTATCCTTGTTGGCTCAATCTCCATTATCTGTCTTTTCTCACCTGGACAAGCATCCAGCACATGTTGCTTAAGTTTATAAATAATATCTCCAAGCTACAAGTAGCTATCTCGCTCTACTTTACATAAATTTCTTATGCATATATCCCTCAATAAGACTGTTGCTATTGACCTTTCAACAAAGATAGAATCAATTTGAGACAATGCTCTCAAGCTAGGTCGTGTGTTGCCCACATTTTATGTTGTCCCATATATGTACTCATCCCTGATCATGGACTTCATCTGCTTCGCTATAGCAATCCTAGGGGCATCGTTGGTCACGCCTCTCAAGATTATTTTCTTACCATCCTTGGAAATGAATTCCATCTCCCCATGCAATCCAAACCTGTATTCTAGAATCCCAAATGAACATGAAGAACCCCAATTGCATAATTAAGATACAGTCTAGAACCTGTACGCCATAGCCAATTCCAGGATCCCAAATAAGTATGAAAAAGGATCCTAGACGTTTCATGCAACATAGCCACAAACTAAACTCAGCCCTTGCAAAATGAACTTGACCTACAACAATTCGGCCTCTTCTTGCATAAAGAAATTCAATCTCATCGAAGTTTTCGACTTACACAAATAAGAATTTGGCCTCCTTGAATTATAATGGGCACCCTAGTGAAAGTTTAGAGCTACTGCAATGATGAAACGACTCTCCTTTAACACCCATGATCTCCTGCAAATAATCTTCTCCAATTGAGCACCTGTGAGGATCTAGATGATCCATCCTTATTGATTGGCTAGGGTGGATAGTTTCATCACCGAAACCAATCTTGATCAGCGAGATGGATAGTCTCACCACCGAAGCTAATATCCATGTTTCACACCCTTACACACAGCTCCAAGAGCCCTCAAATCAAAATTCCAAATATCCAATACATGCCCAATAGCGAGCTCCAGTCTTCCTTTTATTGTCAAATCTTGTTTTCCCCTTTTTTAATAAAGTGACTATATAAAATTTCTCATTTTTCTCTATAGTCACTTCTAATTTTAATTATTCCGCCGTGGGCCGTCACTTTTCACATGTCGCTCCATTTAGCCAAGTGACCTTCAAAAAACCCATTAATCGGTAGCCTATGGGAATTGACTAGGCTACAGAATTGGCCTCCATAAGTGGATGTTCAGAAAAAGGGACATTACACACTCTCAAGTGAATATGATGTTTTGTGATATCATTTTAGATTTGTTACGAATCTTATATCAAGAATTCTCTTGGCTAAGAAACCCTTGACATAGTGTAACATTTGACCTTGTGCTGGACAAACAGTCCATTTCTTGTATAATCAACACTGCACTATTTGAAATATATGGCCTATGAATTTTGCAACGACTTCCTGAGAATAACATCTACTGGCACAAAATGAACATGTCCTTCACAATTAACTGGTGCAATTTCTTACCAGTCTCACAAACTCCTAAGGACTACATAGCTTTAAAGATTTGTGCAATTAAAGTTTGGGGTCCTCCTGCTATATCATTACTGTATAGACATCAGATTTATGTTTTCATGCTTTTGTCAAAAGTCTTACAAAATCCTTATTCAACAGCAACACCAAAACTAATAATCTAGTGAAAAACACTTATGAAATACCTTGGTCTTCTGCTTAAAATATGATCGCATTAGGGATGGTGAGACAGGAAGGAGAGGCAATTGCCACCTCCTATCTGCATCAACCCTTGCCCCGAACCCTTTCAAGGTTTTTCCCAAAAAAGACAGGTTTCTTGCCAGTGGCTAGGAAGAGTCAGGAGGTGGTTGAGTTGGGGAGGATATCAGAGCCTCAACGCCTCTGGAAAAGAAATCGATTTCTTGCTCCATGTTCACTGTAGTTTGGCTTATGGGTTTCCATTTTGCCATGGCATTTTCTATTCTCTCTGCTTTTGGTGGTGTTCCAGCCACACAAATCTACACTGGAGGCATTTTCTCTCACCCAACTCCATGATTTTCTGTAGATGGTAGCTGGCTTTTCATATAGGACTGTACTTTCAGTAGCGCGCAGCTCATTTTGGGTTGCCATGGAGCTTGTGGTTTGTGTTGGTGGGTTTGTTTTCAGATGGGCAATAGCCTATGCATGCTGCTTTCATAATATTCCAGTGACGCTAGTGGTTCAGGTGCTAGCTAATCTCTTACCCTAGCAGGCAGCTCGCTGCTGTCATGTTCCATTGTGTCTTTGGGATTTTGACTTCAGCTGTTCTCTATTCACTATGGCCTCGGGGTGTGTTCTTCCCTACACACCTTATCAGCAACTTGTGAGGGATGCATATCTGGTTTCGATGCCCAACCTCATGTTGTTCCCTTCAATGAATACCTCAGTTTTATAAAGGGAAGGATATATGTCAATACTGGTGTGATGTTCACTCCATCTGGGTCTCTGTCCGTAGATGGGTGATTATGGAGCCTGTTTCTGAAGTATTTCATAGTTTTTGCTAGTGCTTGTTGAGGCTGCATGAGCAGTCTGCCCTCTTTGTATAAAATCTCTTTACATACCATTTTACTATTAGTCAAAGGAAGCTTTTATGTCCAAAAAAATCTAATTGCGTTGACTTTCCTTTTACTAGGACCTTCATGAGAATAAGTCAGTTTAAAAAATGAATATCAGCTATCCCGAGATACACTTTTTAAAGTTTGTCCTATAGTGGTCTAACATCCTATCAGACCACTGGTTTCTTTTTACTCCTAAAGGATCTTCCCATCATCTTGACCCATGAGGTCACGCTCTTAGGCTCATCTTTCTATTATATAAGTCCAAGCTATTCGTTCAAACCAATGTTATCAGAACTGAACTGGTGATCAAACTGGAAAACCCTCTGAACCAGGAACCGATCAAAACCGGACTGGAACCAATAAAAAAAACAGACCAAAAAGCCGGCCAACCAAAAACACATAAAATATTCAAATTTTAAAGAAAAACATATATATTCATGTGCATCCATATGAATCCAAATCAGTTATACGCAAATAAGCAAAATTTCTCATTTATATAGCATGTAAGGGTGCACATGACCAAAATAGCATCAAGTGTACTCCATCTCTGAACTGAAAATACATCAACAAACAGGCTCTAGATGGTCTCTAGCATCTCAAAAAAATCATGCTACAACAAATGTCTACCTATCATCAAAATCATTGCCTATATTGGGATTTTTCTCATCAATATCACCCTCTAAGCATTAAAATATCATACTTAGCATGTCGAGTCAAGATTTCGTTTGAGTGATGTGTACATTTTTAGTAGGATCGTGATAGACGAGTTCGACAAGGTACATAGAGTGTTTGGTGCTCTTGATTAAATACTAGCTCCATACCTGAGTACATGACCAAATCCGATGGAAACATTGCAATACCCCCAATCCTAAAGCAGAAAAAGATCCTGAAAATTTGTTAAGTTTGCTAGATTTTGTGTGAGATCTAAAATTCTACTTTCTCCATATGAAATCCAATGAGGTCAGAACTACTTTCAAACATCCCGAGTCATTTCATGGTAATGTTAAAAATTTAAGTAAAAGGATAAAAATGAAAGATAAAGGACAATGTCACTTTTACTATGAATTGCATAGCAATACCAAGGCCGCAAGCTTGAATATTAGGGTTCCCCACTCAAAAATTCCTGTTTTTTCTTAAAAAATTGCATTTCAAACATCTTTGATCAACTTAGACAGAAATGGCTGGTTCAATACAAAACCGGCCGGTTCAGTGAAAAAAGGCGAGTTCCATTACAGAACTGGCCATTTCTGGTTCTGAACCTCGAACCGGACCAGTTTGGTCCCCAAGCCGATCGGACTGGCTGGTTCCACCGGTTCCAGTCCAGTTCTGATAACACAGGTTCAAACCTCACTGTAGATTTAAAACTTAAAGGTTCGTCCTTGTGCACATGAGGAAGGTGTTTGGTAAACAGCAAGGTTATCAAAATTTACCATGTTGTATCGCATTTTTCTTAACATCATGACCACTGCCATCTGAGGGAATAAAGTTTTGTATCTAAGCCAGGATATCAATTTCTTCAAAAGCAAGCAGAGACAAGGTATGAACGATGTGAGTAAAATTCACTCAAATAAATGATATGTATAAACTATCAAGACTTTAAAGTTTAAATAGTGGAAATTTAGCACCTAGTCATTTTGGATTCACATCTCCTCCTAACAATGTGAAGTTGTTCCATTTGCAATATAAATTATGCAAAGTGTGGTGAATAGAATGAGTGAAATGTCTAGTATAGAATGATCTCGGGAAGAAGCTAATTGCAAGATCTAGTAAGTAACAGCTTTTCAATTTTGTAAATGCACGCCTAGAAATATCCTTGCACATGCTTGATAACGAGGGTTGTACTGAGGCATCTTTGTCTCTCTCCCTGGTTTGCGGCTGTGATCTAGGCGATGTTCATAACAATTGCAAGTCTTAGTACTGCATTGGTATATCCTGTGATTAGAATTCCATTTCACATTAATACTCTCCTACTAATTGTGGGTGTGTGTAACAACTGTGAGATAGAGGTGGTTTATAAGGGCACTACCTGCACCAGTTTTGCCAATCCTGCTGAAGGATTTCGGGTGCAAATCCTTGAGTTGATGTGATAGTATTCTCTCTTTGTCCAGTACTGATATCAGAGGGAATTTCGGTGGTATCTCTTGGAGGACCACTTTGGCTTGAGGTTGTTATCTATGTTGATGCTCATCCCCTCTCTCTAAGGAAAGTAAAACACTTTTTTTAACCCGGATAAAAAATTCTAGATTAATATAAAATAGTTTCCCAAATGATATGCATTTCATTTAATACAGAGCTGGTAAGTGAGTGCAAGAAACCCTCTTGGGAGGATGCAGATCATTTATTTTCCACGTTATCCATGTTACCAGTGAAAACAAAAGGTTCGACTCTTGCACATTAATGAGGAAACAAAGGCAATAGATGTATGGAGCTGTACGAAAAAAGAAACGAGATGCACGGAGTGAATTTACTTACCTTAGGGGCCACAAGATTAGGATTCTGAGACTTGTCTTCATATTCTGTATTACCTACTGAAGACGACTCTGCTTTTGTTTCACCCTCTGCAATCAACAAAATTGGTTTGACAGATATCAATCTAGGATCTTATGTGTCGCAACAGATATAAAATTTCACAATTATTTAAAATGACATAGATTTTGGCACTGGTTCGCTCCTGCAAATTCAAACCGAAGTCTTCCATCAACGACAAAGCAAACAAACCTCTGTCGCATAGGATCTCGCAGAAAATTTAGAGGAAAAAACTAAATAACCAAACAAATAAAATAACCTGAATTTGCAGATTCAGAACCGTTCAACCCAAAATCCTGCTTAAAATCTGCCTTGATTTCCGTCAGCACCCGCTCTGCTTTAGCGGCTGCGGAATGAAGTGCTGTTCCAAACAATAAGTACCATCCAATTAAGAAATAAACACGAATATGATCTGCAATCCCCCTCTAAAATAAAAAACCGAGACGCACAAATGTAAATTCTTCCATAACATCAATAACTGACTGTGCTACTTGACAGGGATTCGAACCTCCAACCTCGCAACGCACCCCAGCTCACCTGTTTTGGCTTTGAAAACGAACGAAGACTCCATACATGAGTATCGAGAAAATGTGATGAGAAGATGTGGAATTCAAAATTGGAACACCTTCTCTGTGTCAAATGATAATTACAGAATCCTTTCCTGTTTTCTTTTAGCATTATCCCATGAAATAAAATATATGCCTTTTCCTTGCCTCCCTCCCTCCGAGACTCGGCATCAATCAATCGGGCGGACCAGGCAACACTTCCCCCGTCCCCGTCCCAAAGCTTCTTCTATGTTAATACCATGCCATCCAGTTGCCGAGTCAATATTTTTTTTAATATTTTTTTATTCATACTTAATGCGACGGTCTTTGTTATTTGTTAAATTCTACTCCAATAATATAAATTTAGCGGGTTGTGAGGGCGACATTATCATAAATTTAACATATTATGGTTCTTGTATCCAGGGAGATATTCCTCGGTACACCTTTTCCCTCTGCGTATGCGAAACGTGTTGTATAGTGTGGATTTCTGTATTTTACATTTTAAATTCATTTTTAAGATTTTATGCGAAACGTGGTGTATAGTGTGGATTTATGTATTTTACATTTTAAATTCGTTTTTAAGATTTTAAAATTCCGCGCTCACATTTTCATTTATATATAAAATGGTGTAGGATTGATAGCTCTCTCTCGACTTAATGGTTACATTTAGGTTGGTTGATGTGATTTCAGACGGGATAGTTTTACCAACATAAATTGCAATAACTATAGATAAATATATTTAAAGCAGTTGGTTTGTTTTTAAACATTTATTTTCACTATTAAAATTTATAGTGGAAAGGAAATTGGAGTCGCAGCCGGATTTTAAAAATAAATAAATAAAGGAAAAATTAGGAGTGAGGAAGGGCGGCAAATAGTTTATTAAACTAATTGTTGAATAATAAATTGAATACGTTAAATTTATAAAATTTGAAATTTAAGAAATTAAATTAATATAATAAATAAAAATGGTTAATATTAATAATATAATTAATGTTAAAAATGTCTTAATATAATTGTTTTAAGTTTCTAAGTTTTTGCAGAATTTTTGTGTATATTTTTTTGGTCAAATTTGTTTGGTAAAAAAAATTTGAAATCAAAAGTTTAATTTTCATGATTTTAAACTATTGAATTTATTTATGTATTTAAAAACAGATTTAAAAAATAAAAAATAAAAGAGAAAAAGAAAATCAAAAATTGTTGCATTGAATCTATTTATATAATTAAAAATATTTTTTTTTTAAATAAAATCAATACAAAATTTTAAAAAAAAAAAAAGATTGATCAAAAATTGTTTGGTTCAAAAACTCCAAAACATAGAATATTTAAACAACATTTTAAATAAAATATGCAATGAAAACCAAATAATAAATGAATGAATGTATAATAAATTGATATATGAGGAGTAAAATTTTATGTGAAAAAATAGATATAAAAGAAAGTGTGAAATTATAATTAAAAAAATAATATATATATATATATATATATATATATATATATATATATATATATATATATATATATATATATATATATATATATATATATATATATATATGCCCCGGATGCGGGTGCATTCCAGTGAGGTGATGGTTTTCAATGGGCAGGACGGCGCGTGGCAAGGCCACATGGCCGCCTACAACCAAAATTTATGGTGCCCCGATCGTCATAATGCCTCAAGCTGCCAACCTCAATGGCATTTACGCCGGTGGGGAAGACGAGGCCATGAGCATTTCAATATGCCGTCCTTCGACTCCAGGTTCTCATTCATCACCCCTGCGCATAAGTTCTCGGCTCTGTTGCAGGTTAGTTCGACTGCTTCCATGAAGAATCACCCTTCTCCGGTTAGCTCTGTCTGCCCTCCTGAAGTGGAGCACCCCAGCTTCCGCACTGCGTTGGGCAAACGCTGTCATCTGAGTTGTTGTTTGGAGTTCCTTCCTGGATATCACCATTCACACAGTCCTTTCTGCCCGTTGCATTTTGGCTTCTCGTCTCAGCCCGATTTGCCTGTCTTCCTGCATCCATCTTCCGCCTCTCAGCGCAATTCTCCCCGCGCGCACAGTTCTGGTGGGACAATGCCCAGACTTAGGCACAGACTCAGGTGTCGCAGAGGCAGCACCCGAGCTAGGCCGTCCAAACGTCGCCATTCTCCCTCCCCCATTTCTTCGACCTCCGCTTCTGACAGCTCGCTTGACAGATCTCCTAACACGAGTAGCAGGCGTGGGCAAGGGCGTAGTCATGGTAGAAGTCTCCCCTCCCCTTCACGTGGTGCCCCGATTCCTCTGGTCAACCCCTCCACGGCTCTGTTTCACTTCCAATGCCAAACCTTTCAACCTCTAGTGGTCGCGACCGTCTCCGTCACCTTTAAAGAAATCCCGCAAGCTGCCTCTGACCCTCTGCCTCCTGCACACCCTTCCAACCAGCAAGGCCCCTCTGGATTTGCACAGGTCACTCAAATTGGGGATAAGGAAATTTCTTCGACAGCCGGCGCTGGCAGCTCTTGTCACTCTCTGAAAGCAGACGCTAACAGGCCTTGTCCACAACAGGCCAAAGATATGCAAAAAGATTGTGGCGAGGCGGGCGAAGCGGCAACTCCAAAAGAAATGGCAGCACGAACTGGTCCCACTCCGGATGATGATGAAGGCTATTGGTGCAGAATCGAAGAAGAGCCTCCCTCTAGCGACTATGGTCTCTAAGGCAGGCAACTACACTCTTGTTATTTTGTTCAGATTTTATGCCTTGTTGGTGTTTTCAGAAGTCCTGGCCATTTGGTATGTCAAACTACAGTCACAGTCTTATGATTTTGTCCAAAGCTGGTTTCCTCATTCGAGGCAGCTCTCATACTTTTCTCAGGCTGGTTTCCCCTTGTGGGCAGCCCACTTTTGCTATTTTGCTGAACTCTTGACGCCTCTGAAGGCCCTACGTTGTATGTAATATATGTTTCAGTAATAGAATTTAGACTTACTTAGAAAGAAAAAAAAAAAGTAATTGTTAAAAGAGGAAATGAATATCAGTCAAATTCATTAGTTAGTTTAAGGAGTAGTTAGTTTAAAGAGCATGTCATTGATATTTTTAGTAAATATTTAATAAATTTTATATTATCAAATATTTTTATAATATTAAATATTTAATTTGTTTTAATTAAATTAAAATTGTGTTAGCCCCAAGGGTTAGCTCAATTGGTTGAGTCCCCGCTTGGAAGTACTCCCAGATTGAGAGGTCACAGGATCAAATCTCCTAGACGCCCGTGGGGTTAGGCCTCACTGTTAGGCCGACAGTAGATCCCTTCGGGCGATTCATTAAGACCGTGGATGTAGCTAGTACATGTGTGCGGGCACATAAGAACGTGAACCACTCGTAAAAACAAAAAAACAAAACAAAAAATTAAATTAAAATTGTGTTTTTTATTTTTTTTTGTTTGAATATTAAATAACCTCAAAATAGATAAACATATTAATCAAAAAGATGAATTTAAGTTGAACGTCCTAAAACTCTCTTATAAACCATTCATTAATAAATTTCAAACTTACTTTATATTTTCTCATTTGTCATTATGTTGTGGTTAACCTTTTGATCTTTAGTTCTCTCTACTTTCTTCATGTTTTCCCTAATTGGTATTCATTTTTTCTTTTAACTATTTATTTTTGTGAGGTAAATTTTATATTGCCTTCTAAACATGAGAGTATATGAAAATTTTGAGAATCTTAACTCGATCATTCATTGGGGAGATCAAACCATAACAAAAGTTTGCTCTCTGTAGAGAGGCATAAGATATCATATTATTTAAAAAATTCAAAACTGACCATAGAAGGACTAAAAAGCGGACCTATATGACCTTGAAGTTTTCAAAGTACAATTTCTCTTTGAGGAACCTCTATTTGTCATTGCAGTTAAGGCCTCTGATATTCCATGAAATGATTTTCATGTCATGGGTATGTTGGATGTAGGGAAGACATTTGTGATCGCTCTAATGCATCTTGAGTTAACCAACATACCCCCCAATTCATCCAGGATTTGCTAGTTGATTTTCTTGCCTTTTTTTATTTTCCTCCCTATAAGGTTTTACAGGATCCTTCAATGATTTGGATTTAACTCCAAGCAGCCTCATGTTGGATAGACCTGATGTTGATTTAAGGCAGAATGGCGGGATTTAAAATATGCATGGCCTAACGCTTTAACTTGATGTTCTAGAAGAGAAAAGGCATATTTACCTTTATAGGCTTGTCGATGGTGTTGGATGTCGCTGACAACTAGGGGGTCTCCCCAGTGTGAGGTCTCAATTACACTTCACATCGTTTGGGAGAGGAGCCCAATCTAATATGTGGGCTCGGTTGCCACCATGAATGTTTCAATCCTGGCTATTGAATGTGTTGTCGTTAGAGTAAGAACAAGGAATAAATGCTTGGATTATGGGAGTGAGGTTAACCCACAATTAATAACTTGCATAACGAGATACAATGATGCAACAAAAATAACAAGGAGAAGTATGCCACGAGAAGGATCAGTGAGCCGAAACCCAATCACACATACATGAACAAGAACATGTCAGAGGTTAATCACAAATTAGTTCACAATAGGTCACCGGCATGGCATAGAGTAAGAAAGCAAGGATTCGAAGTAGACATGCAAGCAACGAGTTACAAACTAGTTCATTAACGTATTACTCACATGAAAACACACATACAACCACAATGGAAATACTGAAGAGCCAATATAAGAAAGTTGAAAAGCACAGGAATCAATGCAGAAGATAAAGCACTTGTTATTAAAGTTATTGCAAAGACAAGTACATATTTTGCAAACCATCAAAGCCCAATAGTGGAGAATGGGATGATCCTTCCATTATCAAATACAAAACCCTAGCCTCACTACAGCTCACCCTACTAGCCGCCAAGAGTTGAGTGCCTCTAACTCTTAAGCACGAATCAGCTATCTGCTACTGCACCTAGCTTAAGTGCTAAAGTCCTCATAAATGAGGCATGGTAGTATATTTATAGAAATGAGGAGGGTGACTTTTCACCTTCTCCTATGACCTTTCGTCTACCCTCATGACCCTTGACCTTCCTCACTCTTCTCGCATGTCCATTGACTATTACATGCTCAAATTAAGCTCAGCATAGTTGTTGACATTACAACAAGAAATATTTGCATTGTGATGAAAGAGAAGAGAAAGATGTAGAGGATTCTTGGAAACCCTAGAACACTTGTTTCCAATGTGGTTTCCATGATATGGTGATCTGCTTGAGCTAATGAACATGGTGGCAATGTTCATGTGTTGTGTAAACTGTTCATTTTCTTATTGATACACACCTGCCATCAGGGTTGACACAATGCCTTCGGCAGCTACATGGAGTCATTTCGTTTGTTTGTTGGAAACCCTATTTGCGCAGCTTCTACAAGAAACTCTAACTTCCTCTATTCTACCTACAAGTAAAACACACGAGTCATATACATAGGCCAACAAAGAGCAATGCAGAAAACATAACATGTTCAAGAAAAGAACATATCAATTTTGGACTCGTGTATAGTCCTTATTTACACCACAATATGGTCAAGAGTATGTGTGGTTTATGCCAGATCACTTAGAACTTTCCAACCATGTTTAAAAGAGGCTCACATCCACTATTGGTAATCCTTTTCCCTAGTGTCCCTTCACTTTTCCTTTGACCTGCAAGCTTCATTTGTGTTGTTTCCATAAGAGGATAAGTCTTTTGAGGTACTAGAGATCATGCCTCTAAATAACATTGGCATCTTCACAATAACACTTAATGTAATTTAGAAGGTTCAACAAAATATTTTCCTAGTCAATTATACTTCTCCCAAAACTTAGTCAACATCAATCATAAGATTGTTTTGAAAATATATATATATAAGAAACATCAATCGATTTGCCTTAGTTCCTAACACCCCTACATGTTGATGATGATGATTCAACCTTTAAATGGTTAGTGTGATAACCACCTCCTCAATACCACATGTAAGCAATGATTATCATCAAGGTTGTAGTGTCGTAGTGGGTATTTGATCTCATCAAGAATAGAGGGGGACGGTGTGGCATGAACAACCCTTCTGTTTTGTTCCTCTCAATTTAAATTGTTAATGATTTTGGAAGGTTTTAGAAGGAACACAATAGTTACTTCATGGTGGATCTTTCTCCTCGTGGATGACAGTATATATAAGGAAGGTAAGCATTCGAATGTGAGTGTTTTGTGATGGACAAAATCAACACTTTCGCTTTGTGAACAAATGCAATTAACTTCCTTGGTCTGCAATTGAATGTAATGTGAGACATGTGGGTGATAAAATCATTCTAGAGTCTGGGGCATGCCAAAATCCCACAACAAGTCGCACGATTTGTGGTTGAAAATGTGACCAATGGAGAGAGAGACCGCACTTGGGAACTGTGTCTGTAGAGGTTGCAGATGGAAATCATGATTTTTTCAAAGGTCACAAAGTTGCAGTTTGAAGGGGACCGCATTTCTGGATGCACATATGAGGAAAAGGAATGTGACTATGCGATCAGTGAGGGAGGTTGTGACTTGTTGGGGTCACAAAGAGGTTATGCAACTGGTGAAAGTCGTATGGTCGCATTTTAGTTGAGGTTGCAACTTCGGTGGATAGTCTGAGACTCGTAATTGTGACCTTGCGACTTGGTATATGCAACTTGAGAAGAGGTTGCATAGTTGCGTTGACAGTTGGGTCGCATTCACCAGTCTTATTACTGAAACTCACAACTCTGACTTTGCGGCCTGTATTTGAATATGTGATCTAATCCAAAATGATAATCTAGTGGTGCGACTATGCAAGATCAATTTCTAAGATCGTTGCAAACCTACAATGATTAAACATCATGAAGCGGCATTAATGTATCCTTTTATCAATGTCAATAACCCCCTGGACCTGGGCATACAATCACTTAACAGATAATCCTATGGTCTTTAACGCAAGTGTAATGTATTTCCTTTGTGTCATTTCCTGTTGTGATGTGAATATAATACAACATGAGGGAAGGTGTCCTTTTAGCGGTTTGACTATTAACCCTGCACCAAAGCTTGCATTGCCTTAAGAAAACTTCAGTTGTATTATCTATTTGTGTGATCTAGGCATATAGAGTCTATCTCCTTTCATTGTAAAGATTATTGTTATGGTTGTTGAGATATTATACTTGCCTTCGATTGGCCTTGCGACCATCATGACATTGGCACCCATAATGGCGCATCGCACCCATCGATGGGGCCTTTACCATGCCTAGCCGCATCACATAGCCCTCCAACCCTTGCAATGTAACCAACAGAACAAAATATATTTATTTCACTCATCGAGCCACAGAACGAGACACGTCGATCCAACATGGTGGCATGGAGAGATGGGGTAGGGAGCACCGGAGCAGGTCCAATAGAACACGACTAGCTTGCGAGGAGGCTTCATTCATGTTGTCAGCTTTGAGGCTTGCTTTAAGAAATCCTAGTCACTTCTAAATATCGCTGACTCTTTCAATTTTGTTGATATAATAGATTCATTAAGTGTTTCTCCCTCTCAAGTGAATTATTTCTCTCATGGTCGCATACTACCAACAAGTGTGAACCTTTGGTATAATATCCCATATGGCTTTACCTCGTAGATATTTTCATAAGCTGCCAAATATAGTCATATGTGATGGTTGCTTTGGTTTCAACACATAGTTAACATGCATTGTGTCTCCCATGTGTCGATTGAATAGATTTAATGGGTGCATTCAATCCTTCAATGTGTTGTCCTTCACAACTTGTGTCCCTTAGGAATATTGATTGCATGGCATCATTTTCATGTTATGTGTATACATATTTGAAATTCCCTTTGAATGACACCATTCTCCAATGCATGGTTCGAATGGTTTTCTTTGCAACACATGATTTTTTTTAGTACTTTGGATTGTTACTCCCTTTATAATGTGCACGTTGAATTGTGTGCTTTTTGTGCAATGCAAATCCTCATTATATATGGGTGACATGAATCACCTTCAAAATAATATAGCGTTAGGTGGTGGAAACAAGCCCTTTGCAATGTCAACATAGACCTTTCAAACCCTTGGATCGTGCCTTCCTCATATGCCTATGAATTTGATGATATGCCTCCTCACCTTTAATGTAATCAATAATATATACAGGGTTTCTCCATGATGGACCCACTCGACATAACCTTTCTATAGTGCTCCAGGGTACTCGGTGTCACTTTTAAAGGCTCAAATTTTGTTGGTTGAATAAGAGACCTGTGATGCCATATGTAAGAAAATAAGAGCCCTTTCATTCTCTTCTATCACGAAGTAATCCCAAAAAAATTAAACAATAGGCCTAAGACATACATAAATAAGAGACCTATCACACACACTTTTATTTTCCCCAACATAAGTAGATCTCACAATGATTGAACAAGAGGTATTTAGATGACTTAGTGAAGGAAACTGCCTTAAATGTTCAAATGTTACCTTGAAAGATTGATATGTGAATTGAAATGCAAATCTTTGGCAACCTAAACTTTCCTTTGGAAATTAAATGCCCACGCTCATGGATATTAAAAGAATGATGGATGTGATTGATGCAACTGAAAACCACTTAAAGTTGGTGGAGAGCGAGTTGAGTAATGCGAGCCGAAGTGAAGCTCAAGGGACATGAGTTTAACCCTTTGATTCTCGATTATGGTAACTTAGGGTTTGAAAATATATGTACAAGACACAATATTCGAAACCTTAAATCAATTGAAGGCACAAGGGCACATGCACAGTATGACCAATGACACAAATGTATGTTTTTCTCTTGCGAACGTATGTTGATGACAAGATAATGCTTGATAGGTCATTATTACAACAACCAACTGCCTTAAACCCTAATGAATTTAGAAGGGATGAGGGCCAATGCGAGATGAGGTTATCGAAATGAGGTACCCCCATAAACCATAATGCACTAGTCTGATCAATCTTGTAGGTAGATTTAGAAGGATAAAGATAGTGTACATTGTATTTCTATAAACATTTATGGGGTTTGATAGGAATAAGTCGCAGAGAGGTAGATTGATTGAAGACCCGATCATACCCCTAATGGCTTGAAGAGTAGAGGGGGACACGAAATTTTGGGGTATGCGCAAATTTTTTGGATGTTGTTGTAGCAGCTACAATAATTGGCGAAACACTAGTAGAATCCAACATCTATGGTTACATCCTTACCATAGATCAAGTCTGTTGATCAACGGTTGTCATTGATGTCAACCCAAGCAGCACCAGGGGCTAACCCAATATTGCATGGAAATTTTGACCCAAAAAATTAATATATTATGGGTCAATAATGCTTTTGATGGTTTCTACTTGTCGAGATGTTTCCGTTGATATATGGCACGCCATGTAATTCTTCACGGTTTGAGAGATATTCATGTTTGAAGTTTGTACCCCAGTTAGTGGGCTAAAACCCCATGGGGTTGGGGCATGGGTCATTGAAAAGTCATAATTAATATTTTTAAGCTCCTAAAATCCCTCCCACGTTCACTTGTTGAAGCCCCTCTCAACTTAAGCATTCATATATATTATGATCTTCATTTCCTCCTTAGGTAAGGGATTCAGCCATCTGAAACAGGTCATCGTGGAATTTTCACTCTAACTTTTGTTCTACGAAGGCTCAGAAGCTGAAATTTTTATGAAGAAAAGAAAAAATCCTGAGGAAGCTGCAGTAAAAATTTCATATCAAGTTACACAATATTTTGGAGATATGATATGTGGAAGTCAGGGTTTTTGCAGGCTCCTGAAATTCATCTCAAAGAAGTGACCTTGGTAAAATAGTCATAACTCTCTCTCTGAGTATCAGATTGGAATTCTGTAAAAAGTGGCAGATAGTGCACATTATTTGGTTTTCTCTCTATCAATTTCAGAGCCAAATGAAGAAAAAGTGACACGTGGCACGTCGTACAAGTGCGCTCTGATGAAACAATCCATAATTAGGGCATTGTGAGATATTGGGTATAACTCTCCCTTGAAGAATCCAAATTAGGTCAGACCTGTGGCATTGGAAAGACAACTTAGAGGACTACTATAGGACTGAAAATCAGATATTGAGGATTTGAAATAATAGAGATACGCCAGATTCAATATCAAGCTCCTAGAAGGAAAGAAAAAGCTAGATCATGTGTTGTCAAGGGTTGCAAAGGACTAGACTTTCTACGGAAGAAAAGAAAAGAAAGGTGCAACAGAGGATAGCATGACAAGAGAAGAAACCAAGGTGCATAACAGCAACAATAAGTTCATCATATGAAGTCTTTAAGTGGGCAGCACTGCATATAATCATTGTAAAGGTATCATTGTACTTAGTCATTGTAAATACATTATTGTACAAATTGTACTAGTATCTATCTACCAAGGGTTGAAGAGGCAATGTTGGGAGGTCTAGGATCATGATTAGATGGTTGTGTCAAAGTTGGGGTTATGGACTAGTATATATTCTTCTTCTATATCATTGTAAAGTCGACCATTTTCCCTGGTATGGGGGTCCATTCTTCTTTTATTCTTCTATGGGGTGGTAGGGTGGTGCTAGGGTGAGTTGTAGCTCATTGAGTGTTGGGGCATCCATTCGGTTGACTACGCAGATAATATCGGGCGTTGGAGCGTCCATCAGGTGGGAGTGGAGAAGAATGCTTTTCTAGATTCTAGGAAGTTGGAGCTTTATTTTCAATTGGAGTTGAAAAGAATTATTAGAAAATCATTAGGTGGTTTTTGTCCCGGAGTGGGTTTCCACCTTAAAAACTATGTGCATTTGTGTTCGTCTTGTTTGCTACTATCATTGTACAAACAATGATAATAATTGAATATTAACTAATGATCTAATTGAAAGAAATATTGATTCACCCCCCCGCTCAGTATTTCCAACAATTGGAATCAAAGCTTGGTTCCTTCAATAGTAGTTTAACAACTGGAAGGAGGTCATGGAGTATACCAAGAATGGCGTACCTCTATTTAATGAAAATAATTATGCACTTTGGAAAGGAATAATGGAGGTCTATCTTTTGGCGCAAGGTTATGAAGTATGGGACACTGTTCAAAATGGATTTACATCAACTGCGGATGAACAAGGTAAGAAGAATTTGGTAAATAATGCAAAAGCAAAGAATATTATTATCAGTGGACTTATTGAATTTGCTTATCATAAGGTGTTGGGTTGTAAAGCTGCCAAAAATGTATGGGACAAGCTTAAGAATATATATGCAGGTGACTCAAATGTCAAAGAAGCAAAGCTTCAAATCTATAGAGCAAAATTTGAGCAACTCAGAATGAAAGAAGATTGCAACATTGCTGCATACTTCCAACACGTTGATGATATAACCAATACTTTGGAAGGATTGGGAGAACTAGTTGATGAGAAGACTATTATATGGAAGATTCTTAGAACATTACCAGGGAGGTTCAACCCAAAGGTATCGATCTTATAATACAGTGCAAATCTAGACAAACTCAACAAAGAGGAATTACAAGGAGTTCTCATAGCATATGAAATGAGACTTGATGAAGAAGAGGGTACTTCGCATCTAGAAACTGCATTCGTTGCATTTAAGAAAACCAATAAGGATAAACAACCTTCAATTGAAAAGACATGCACCTGCAAGTGTGAAGAAAAGGGAGATGATGAAGAAGGTCTTTCAGATGAAGAATATTCTTACTTCACGAGAAAACTAAAAATTGGTAAGGGAAAATTCAAAGGTAAACTTCCATTGATATGTTTCAGCTGTAATGAGGTTGGACATTTTGCAGCAAAATGTCCAAACATAAGCAATGGCAACTCAAAAGGAAAGAAAGGCTTTAAGAAATTCAACAAGCAAGGATCCAAAAGGAACTTTCTCTCTAAAGAAGATATCTCATCATCCAATGAAGACAATGATAGTGAAGAAGAAGTCAATGAGAGAGTATTGTTTATGGTCAAGCACAATAAACCCAAGCACAATAAACAAGAGGTATCAAACAACGAAGAAGAAGGATGGACCATAGAATAATTTTAGAGGAAGCAATCAAGCTTATAAAAGATCTCAAGGCGGAGAAGATCCATTCCAAAACTCTTAAAGAACAAGTTCAAGATCTCAAAATTGAAGTTGAATAACACAAATGCATTGAAGAGACACTTCAAAAGAATTTGGAAGAAAGCAACCAAGAAAGGGAAGAATTAGAAGCCAAAGTAGTCTCATTGCGTGAGGAAGTGAAGAAAAGAAAACTATCCAAAACCATGCCAACAACTCAAGGGCATTGGAAGAACTCATCAACAATCAACGATCTTACAACGATAAAATTGGCATCAGTTACAAAGAAGAAGAAGCAGGACCTTCTACAACAAAATACAATGAACCTATGAGATCTGACATGCATGTAGACTTCATTGACAAGATTCGCAAGAATAGCCTTGGAAGACAATTCCTCGATGAAAATTTACATCCAGGTACCAACATATTTTTTATGGCTACTATTATTCATGTGGAAAATTTGGTCATAAAGCTGTAGAATGTCGCACGTACCCTAGGAACAAATACAATTCCAGGAGATTTGTCAAATATGAACCTCCCAGGGCTCAGCGAAACATCAATAGATTTGAACATTTAAGAAATAATATTGAATGTTACAAATGTCGAAACTTTGGACACATAGCCAAAGACTGCAGACTTGAAAATCCTCCAGAAGAATCTTCAAAGCTACAGAACGAACGAACATGGAAGAAGAAGAAGAATGATAATTGTGCTCTCACTTTCAAGGCTCAAAAGAACAAAGATGTGTGGTATGTTGATAGTGATTGCTCAACGCATATGACTGGAGATAGAAATAAATTTGTATCTCTGAAAGAGAAGAAGGAGGGAACCGTGTCCTTTGGAAATGATGGATATTCAAATGTTATAGGATCAGGTATTGTCACTCTCGGAAGCAAAGATGCCATAGCCAAGAATGTTCTATTGGTTGAAAACATGAATCACAATCTGCTCAGTGTTGGACAAATGTGTGATCAAGGACACACAATACTATTCAACTCCACGAAATGTGAAATCAAGAAAGGCGTGTAAGGTGAAATTGTGGCTACAGCAAGTCGAGCTCCAAATGACATATATGTTGTGGATGAAGCAACTAAAGCATGTCTAATAGCTAAAGAGGATGATACAATAATTGGTAGCAATGATGATCGACTAAGTAAGAATTTTGCTACGAAGGTGCAAAGTGATTTCGATATGTCTTTACTTGGTGAGCTGACATACTTCTTAGGGCTTCAAATATCTCAGCAAGAGAAAGGAATATTTATATGTCAAGCCAAGTACATCAAGGAAATGCTCAAGAAATTTAAAATGGAAGATTGCAAATCCATCCTTACTCCAATGGTAACATGTTGCAAATTGAGCATAGACGACTCATCTAAGGATGTGGATCAAAGGTTGTACAGATCTATGATTAGTAGTCTTCTATATGTAACAGCCTCCCGACCAGATGTTATGCAAGCAGTTGGACAAGTAGCAAGATTCCAAGCAACACCAAAAGAATGACATATTAAATATTCACCAGCATTGGAATATCTTCGCCAGACGCTTGGGATTCTCCCAAGTTCTCATTAGATTTTCCTTTTTCAGAATATAAAGGGGGAATGGAAGTAGATTATAGGTCTGCAGGACGGTTGTGTGTCAGGGGGAGTGGAAGTGTGTACAGGTCCGCAGGATGGTTGTGTTTCAGGGGGAGTTACCCTTTGCCATTGATATCAAAGGGGGAGAGAATGTTGTAGGAAGAGGTGTCATGATCGCAGGGGGATTACTTGTGTTGCCATCAATGCCAAAGGGGGAGATTGTTGATCAACGGTTGTCATTGATGTCAACCCACGCAGCACCAGGGGCTAACCCAATATTTCATGGGAATTTTGACCTATCAAATTAATATATTCTAGGTCAATAATGTTTTTGATGGTTTCTACTTGTCGCGATGTTTCCGTTGATATATGGCACGTCATGTAATTCTTCACGGTTTGAGAGATATTCATGTTTGAAGTTTGTACCCCAGTTAGTGGGCTAAAACCCCATGGCGTTGGGGCATGGGTCATTGAAAAGTCATAATTAATATTTTTTAAGCTCCTAAAATCCCTCCCACATTCACTTGTTGAAGCCCCTCTCAACTTAAGCATTTATATAAATTGTGATCTTCATTTCCTCCTTAGGTAAGGGATTTTGCTATCTGAAACATGTCATTGTGGAATTTTCGCTCTAAATTTGTCTCTACGAAGGTTCAGAAGCTGAAATTTTTATGAGGCAAAGCCGAAATCCTGAGGAAGCTGTTGTAAAAATTTCAGATGAAGGTGCACAAAATTTTTGGAGATATGATCTGTGGAAGTCAGGGTTTTTGCAGGCTCCTGAAATTCATCTCAAATAAGTGACCTTGGTAAAATCGTCATAACTCTCTCTCTGAGTATCGGATTGGAATTCCGTAAAAGGTGGCAGATAGTGCACATTCTTTATTTTTCTCTCTATCAATTTTAGAGCCAAATGAAGAAACAGTGACACATGGCACGCCGTACAAGTGCGCTTTGCTGAAACAATCCATAATTAGGGCATTGTGAGAAATTGGGTATAACTCTCTCTTGAAGAATCCAAATTGGGTCAGACCTGTGGAATTGGAAATACGACTCAGAGGACTACTACAGGACCAAAAATCAGATATTGAGGATCTAAAATAACAGAGATACACCAGATTCCATATCGAGCTCCTAGAAGGCAAGAAAAAGCTAGATCATGTGTTGTCAAGGGTTGCAAAGGACCAGAATTTCTATGGAAGAAAAGCAAAGCAAGGTGCAGCAAAGGGTAGCATGACAAGATAAGAAACCAAGGTGCATAACAGTAGCAAGAAGTTCATCATATGGAGTCTTCAAGTGGGCAGCACTGCATACAATCATTGTAAAGGTATCTTTGTACTAAGTCATTGTAAATACATTATTGTGAAAATTGTACTAGTGTCTATCTGCCAAGGGTCGAAGAGGCAGTGTTGGGAGGTCTAGGATTATCATTAGGTGGTTGTGTCAAAGTTGGGGTTATGGTCTAGTATATATTCTTCTTCTACATCATTCTATATCATTGTAAAGTGGACCATTTTCCCTAGTACGGGAGTCCATTCTTATTTTATTCTTCTATAGGGTGGTAGGGTGGTGCTAGGGTGAGTTGTAGCTCATTCGGTGTTGGGGCATCCGTTCAGTTGACTACTGAAGAATCTCGGGCGTTGGAGCATCCATCCAGTGGGAGCTGGAGAAGAATGCTTTTCTAGATTCTAGGAAGTTGGAGCTTTATTTTCAATTGGAGTTGAATATTAAAGAATTATTAGAAAAGCATTAGGTGGTTTTGTCCCAGAGTGGGTTTCCACTTTAAAAACTGTGTGCATTTGTGCTCCCCTTGTTTGCTGCTATCATTGTACAAACGCTGATAATAATTGAAGATTAAATAATGCTCTAATTGAAAGGAATACTAATTCAACCCCCCCCCCCTCTCCCCACCTCTCAAGATTTCCAACAAAGTCTTGTAAATGGTACAAGGAAGTATTGAATCAGGTACTTATGTGTACTCCTAGGGTTGCTTGACCTTTTAGAGGTATGCCCTTCCCTTGTGTTTTAGCTAGGGAATGTTATTCATTAAACACCACATTAGAAGTTCACACATGCCAGTTGTCAATGATGATACATAAAACAAGGCAGATGACTTATTGTATTCATAATTTTAAAATAGGATTATGACGTTGCTCCACTGCCAACAGGTTTGGACAATACCTCGATAGAGTCACTCCAAAAAATCAGAGTCACTCCAAGAAATCACAAACGTTCCTCCACTGGCAGTGAGCCTAGTTAGTACCTTGACAAAGTCGTTGCATCACCTCTCTAGGGAGGAAGCATTTCTCAATCCTTTACACTTTATTTAATTTGTTTTATTTCATGTGCACACTGTCACTTATTATTGGTCGTTTATTGATCCAGGGTGGATGAGGGATCCCAACTTATTTTACGGGAAAGAGATATTGTTTCCTATTTGATAGAAACTAAAAAATGTTATGATTTAGGTTTTCTCTCATGCCTTGCTTCTACATCACATATCCAATTGACTATTGAACAATGAACACATACCAGGAAATATCCAAGACAACTAGAAACAAATTTCAGGCTACAGATTGATTAGAGGTTTAATATTTAGCTCAAAAATGAAAGTGCTAAAAAATGCTCCAAAATAGAACTACCGGATAGAGCTCGTCACCAGGATTCCAACGCAACTCGTGTCATCAAAATTCGAGTTCGTATGAGTAAGTTATGGTTTGTTGTTCATTTTCTCCAACTGGTAAAAAATGTGCAGAACAGTGACAGACTGATGACTTGGCAGTCCAGTCAGCACCTCATAAATATTTAGGGAATATTCTACAATTTTCAGCCAATGACACTGTGACAAGTGTCACAATCATATTCTCCAATGTTGATTGGGAAATTGAAGTTTGTCTTCCTAATCCTAAGGTTGAATTTCTAAGTTGGTGCATTATTATTTTTATGATATGGTGGATTTGAACCAATGGAGAAGGGCCACGTGAAGCAACCTCAGGCTGCCACGTGCCCTCCCCCATGGCATATTATATATTGCACATATTTTTGAATTAAGGTTTTAACCTTAACTATATGGTGGCTAAATATATCATTGGAGCAACTCTAAACTGGCGGAATGAACTTAGTATGGCAGACAGGGCTCCTAAACTAGCAGTGGCCTAACTCTAACCTAGCAGAACTCTAAACCGACAAACATGTCTAAACTGGCAGACTTAACTCTTAATACAACGGAGGCATATATATGATTATAACCCAAAGTTTTCAAACTATCGATATGGGTTATTGTATTGCGCGACAAAAATCTTGGTGCGGGGGTCGAGGTCGAATCCACGACCACCCCCTTGCCATACCACTGATCTACTGTCTCTACCATATCATGGGTCTTAACCCATAATTCCACCACACATACTTAAACTATATATGCGCCATGGTTGGGGGTCCGGAGGGGTCCATCCCCCTCCCACATGTTCAAGTGCCACGACCGATGGCTAACAACTATTCTGGCGGGAAAGAATTAACGAATTTAAAACTTGTTTAATGTGCCCTAATCATGGATTAGTCTCCATGACACACATTTAGCGCTAAACATTCTCATCACTTTAACCTTTGACTAATCACACTTAACTCTCAATTAACTTAACTCAAATGCGCAGTTAGTCTGGCACATAACTTGGTAAAAAAGACCAGGGTAGTTTTTCTAGGGTTTCATCGCGTGAATAAAGGCCAAAGCATGTGCAAACAGGTGTGAGAAATCTAGTCATATCACTAAAGGTCTGAAGGGCTCTAGGTTCGTGAAGGCTCGTGCATCATAGATAAAATTCAAGGTTAGGTCATGGACATGTTATGCAAGAAAGTGAATGCACGATGTAATGCAGCAGGAAAAGTTTATGAAGCAATGCATTGCTATGCTAATGTAAGGAAGGAGTCAACTGATAAAATGAAAGAAGTGTGCAATAAAAGAGTCATGAAATGCATATGCAAAGATTTCATGACAACGATGCGGTGATGTGAAATGCAAGAACATAAATGCAAGCTAAATGCATAATTTCATGAAGCAAACTAACTATATGCAATAAAGAGACCACATCAAAGTGTATCTAAAAATTAACCATAAATTAAATCCTAATGATAAACAAACCTTAATTAGGAATTAATGAGAACAACATAAAATCTAAATAGTTTAAACCCTAAACCCTAATTTAACCAGAGAGGAGGTCGGGTAAGGTGAAATCATACTTCCAATGTAGCCACCGTAGCAGTTCTCGACCTGCAAAAACAAAGATGTCCACGATCAGAAGTAGTATAAAGAATTATGCAAAAACCAAAATGCTTACATGTGAAACATGCACAACAACAAGAAGGTCATGTATACTTACTGGAAAATAACCCAAAAAATATTGTTAAAGAAAAACTACAATCCAATCTTGGTAAACATAATGATATACTCTAAATCCATGATCATCCATTCATGCTTAACCCTAAATTCAACGCAAGTGAGGCAATATGTCGCCTGCTTACAAAGGAATTTTCCCGACAAAATCCTGCAAGTGATTTAACAATCGTATCATGATATTTAGGGTGATCAACTTAATGATTCTGAAAATATGGGCATTCACTAGGTGCAACTGAGGTACTGAAGGATTCAAGCACAAAAACCCTAATTTCTAAAATCCTAGTTTGAAGCTGTCCATGGATTTCATCAAGGACGTGAGGACATGACATAATCATCAGTGGAAGCTGAAGTGCCTCACCATCCTGAAAAATCTCTAAACCTTCAAATGGTAGGTCATAAAATATTGGTGGTTTTGTAAATCAACCAGTGAATGCCTATGGTCATTATTAGTTGTGACATGACAACCATCAGTGAATAACTTATGAGTTTGAATAGATGTTCGAACACTGATAGGTTGGTAGTGAAAAAGTTCAGGTTCTTTAGATTCCCAAGAAGGAGGTGAAGGAACTGGGAGAGCCTCAAGAAAATAAGGGGTCAAGCGATTTGTTCCATCATATATAATTGACTTCAAGAAATAACCTGATTGCATCTGATCATGATTTGCATAAGCTAGGAAAAAGTTAAAAAGATCTGATATAATGGTCAGCGTACTCTCTTCAACAAAGAAATCAGAGCACAGAGGTTGATGCATATTAGCTGACAGAGAATTGAAAGATGTTCTTAGAGATACATCACATGAATGAGAGGCTTTCCAAGATGAGCTTGCATCCGACAAGATGATTTTGAGAGAAGAGCGGAGCACAAAAACCTTAATTTTAGAAACCCTAATTTGGCTTGTTACAAGGGTCTCATCACGGTAGAGAAAACTTGACATAACCATCAATGAAATTTGAAGTGTCTCAACTTCCTTACGAGTCTCCAAGCCTTCGAAAGGTGAATTTTCAAATTCTAGTGGCTTCGTGGGATCGACAGATGGATATGAATGACCATCATTAGAGGTGTGAGAAAATATGTTTTCGATAGAATGAAAATCGCAAAAGCCACTACTTTGATCAGGTTAGGTTTTTGACACATAAGGCTCTTCTTAGATTAAGAGTGGGGATAGATCAATCAAAGGACCATCTCGAACTTCCCACGATGTAGAATCTTCTCCTTCAGTTGTTACATACTGTAGATGGGAGAGATAAGGAACAAGATATTCAGCATCCTCTTACTTTGATTGTGAAACATCACCCTCGTGTACATGATTGCAATCAACACTAGGAGGATAAAGATCTGAATTATTTATAGAAACAACTGGTGTAGTAGACTCATGAAATAAATTGGGGTATAATGGATGAAAAGGTTTAGATGAAGGGGTACCAATCACACCAGGACTCACACCGTGCATATTAGTGTCATCCAAAGGGAGCGATGAATTTGCATGCATGTCATGGTTTGTGGATTTGATAGGACAATTAAATTTATTTAAGACAAGACCCAAGTCATTGCCAACAAGTGAATGAAATTTAGGAATAGACCTAGGCATATGTTTAACGGGCTCGAGCTGGGTTTCATCAATAGGGAGAGATGTTACATCAACTTGATCTTCAGGTTCAAATTCAACAGGATGTATGAGAGCTTTGGAAGCGATACAAGTTGATTCATTTCCCTACAAGAATTCTTCATCATATAAACTATTTATGACCAAAAATTCATTAGGTAACGAATCAGAAGGAGGATGAGAAATTTCACTAGTAATTTCCTCCTTGGAGGCTTGAGGCTTTTCCCGAATCACAGAGATAGGCAAGACAGGATTAGGGATAGGATCTGGACAATTTGTAACTATCAAATTATTATGTTGCTCATAAGAATCAAGATTTGCTTCAGATTGAAGGCGTTGCAGAGAAATGTGAACCAATCGCCGAATTTTTTCATTCAAATACACCTAATCGAAATTTATTTCAAGAAAATGAGAACAAATATGAAGAAACCTTGCTGCAAAATCCTCTAATGACTCTTCAGGCTTCATCCTAAGCTGATTTGTCCTTTTAAAAACATCTTGAAAATTGTACCTGTCAAAGGCTTTTCGAAGCTTACGGATGAGTTGCTCAAATGAATGGATGGAAGCTGCTGGGAACGTGTGGCACCACTACTTGATGCGACCTTCAAGCGCGAGGGTAAACAATCTGCCAAAAACATCTCTGTAACGTATTTTTTTAGAGTAACAAAAGTGTAGAACTTGAAGCATGTGTCCAAATATTTTTGTACAATCCTCGCCATCAAAATTCCATTGTGACAAGTGGTATACAATTTCTGTGGGCATTGAAATATTTACACTTTTAGAAAAAAAAACTTGGGATAAAGATTTAGGATGGAGCCATTTACACATATGAAGCTAACTGCAGACTCCAAAGGTTTAGGTTGTCATCTTCCCTCCTTCTAGCACCAAAATATGTTGACAGTGATGGATGTCGCCAACAGCTAGGGGGTGTCCTCGGTGTGAGGTCCCAATTAGACCTCACAATGTTTGGTATAAGAGCCCCATCCGGTGTGTGGGCTCGACTGCCACCATAAAAGTTTCACTCATGGATATTGAATGTGTAGTCATTGTTATCACTTTCCCCAACTTTATTTCAGGTAGCTAGCCCTACCCAGACCATAGAGGGTTCTCTCTATGTCACTTTACAACCAATGAGATGATTGGATATATTATGATCTTAGGCTAGTTACGACTCTCAATAGATTAAGTCTTTTGTTTATTTGGAGTTTTTTGCTGGATATGAATAACAGTTAGGGAACTAAGGTCTGATTTCAAAGGTTAAATTGCAGAAATAATGATGAGGCCAGGTAGGTAAACCCAGGAGCATACTTAATTTGTCATTGTGTATAGGGTTTTGAAAAATAAGGAGTCAGAATGAGAATTTAAATGAATTCATTCTTCAGAAGAATAAACACATCTATGAAAATCTTATAAACATAGCATAGAAAGTAATCATTTATGTTTACAAACTCATAAGATTAACATACATAAACATATATGTGATGAAAAAGTAACACAACCTTTGATTTTATGGATTAATAGAGAAGAAACAATGATCAAAAGTATACCGCTGGAATCTTAAAATTGTAGCTGCAACATTCTTTGATTTCACTTCAAGAGTTCTTACAATAGCTCTACCGCTAAAATATCAGACTATCCCTCTAAAATATCCAACTAAAAAATCCCCCCCCCCCCCCCTTAAATGGTATTTACAAATGGTATATATAGGAAGAGAGGCACTAACTCCACCTCTTCTAAAAAGAAGGAAAGATTAATCCTCACATTACATATGTGTCATAATGCAATAAACCTCATTCCATCGAAATCTAACTAAAATAACAGGTGTAGAAGAAAGAAGAGAAGAAATCTGAGCTGAATTGCTGAGTGCACTGACATGTTGCTCATTTTTCTACTGATTTGTTTCTTCACGTTTCCGGTTCTTAAATAACCATGTATTTTTATTAAATACAACCTCCAACAATTGTTGATATATGGAAGATTTGGAACCTCCAACCTTCCCCATGCTTTGCTGATACCAATGGTGAAGGTGGTGGGCGTGGGTTTGTTATAAGCTTGAACGATTACCTTGGATAGTCATTGAATGGACTAATTGTTTTTTGGCTACGTGTTAAGATGAAAGTGGAGGGGAGTGAAATGAAGCGCGAGAATGGAAAGTAAGAGAAACACGTGGGAATGGAACAATAAGTGGGAAAATCTATTAAGTGGAATAATAATAAGCGGGAGGAATAAGTGGATTAAAATATATCGCAATTGTGAGACTGAGGGATTATCACAAATCAGGGATCATAACTTTTTGCATATCGGGGATCGAAGGATTATCGCATCAGGGATCATAATTTAGTTTCAATTGACTCAGATGAATTAGTATGGATGGAGAAGCAGTTAGGGGAGGAGGAAGAATACAAATGGAAGATAGAGTTTATGTACAAGTATATGAGTTAGTTATGGGGAACTTCTCTCTTGGGTCTGGATTTTTCGTGGTACGACGAACGAGGTCTTCTGTTGAATAGGGTATGGTTGACCGTTTCTCAATGGGGGCCATCTTTTCTCCTCTTGGCCATTGGGGCCTTCCTTCTCCTATTTTCCCTCGGTTCTATGCTTTTGGCTTAAGGTGAGAGGCTAAGGATTTTGTCGCTACCAGTCCTTGAAGAACACTTGGGCTTAGAGGGTGGTCCCCCTTTCTCGCTACAAAGCGATCCTAATTTAAACCCGTTGTGTTTTACTTACAGAATTGAACCATTGAACTCTCTACAGGTCTATCACCTTCTTTGGCCATATCTTCCAACATTTTCATTCACAATTATGCCTATCTCTCCCTTATGGTCGAGCCTGCTTAATGCATTCGACAATCACAATCGCAATTCACAATCACAATCTCAATTGGATGTGGGCAGCATGGATGTTGGCAGAGTAATTTCGCAATTGCGCGATAGCGATAAGTGGTAAGGTGGAAAGGTTAACGGGGAAAAACAAGTGAAAACATTATCGCAATTGCAAATTGGGAGCGGGCAATTGAATGTGGTAAGGCGAGTGGAACTGCGATTATGCGGTATGCGATAGGTGACGTGGCAGAGTTGTGGGTCCTACCAAATATTATATAATAATATCGCATTCGCGAGCAAGGTTTGTTATTGCGGTAATGTAATGCAATTGTGCTATTATATATGATATGGTTGTTGGGGGGTCTTTTCCTTTGTTTATCATTTTTTCAGAATTTTTAAAACCAAAGGAAAAAGGGTCAGACTTTGAAGTTTTTGAAAGGGTTTTTCAAGAATAAAAAACCGCAACGGTATAAAGGTCGGACTTTAAGAAGTGAAACATGAGTTTTTCGAAGGATAAATTTTTATTTTTTTTAATGGGATTTGAGCGCTGGACTTTGGATTTTAGGAAAAATGAAGGGTATAAAGGCTCTTCATATACCTGAAAGGCTAAATAACAAATAAATTGAAGTTGGCTTTTCTTTTCATAAGATGAATATGACCCTTTTACCTATAAAATTTGAAATGCTCTTTTAACACTTTTAAATGAAAATGAAATGATATGACCTCGAAAGTGATGATAGCCATGGATGAGATGAGGGAGTAACAAATATGACCTAGACTCCTTCAGTGGCCAAAATTTATTTTAAAAACTAGTTTGAAAAGACCAAATTTTCACCTATGACTTCTAGGAAAACAACTAAAAGAGTTATTTTTTATCACTGACATACCTGGGCTAATAGTCATTACAGTAAGAACAAGGAATAAATGCCTGGATTATGGGAATGAGGTCAACCCACGATTAACAACTTGTAGAACGAGATACAAGGATGAAACAACAATAACAAGGATACGTATTCCACGAGAAGGATCAACGAACTAAAACCTAATCAAACATACATGAACAAGAACATGCCAGAGGTTAGTCATAAATTAGTTTACAATAGGTTACCGACATGGCATGGAGTAAGAAAGCAAGGATTCGAAGTAGACATGCAAGTAATGAGTTAAAATTGGTTCATTAACATATTACTCACATGAGAACACACATACGGCCACAATGGAAATACTGAAGAGCCAATATAACCACGCTGAAAATCACGAGAATCAATGCAAAAGATAAATCACTTCTTATTAAAGTTGCTGCAAAGACAAGTACATATTTTGCAAATCATCAAAGCCTAATGGTGGAGAATGGGATGCTCCTTCCATTATCCAATACAAAACCTTAGCCTCACTACAACTCACCGTACTAGCTACCAAGGGTTGAGTGCATCTAGCTATCAAGCACAAATCAACTATCTACTATTGCTCCCAGCTTAAGTGCTAAAGTCCTCCTAAATGAGGCATAGGGGTATATTTATAGAAACGAGGAGGGTGACTTTTCACCTTCTCCTATGACCTTTCATTTACCCTCGTGACCCTTAACCTTCCTCACTCTTCTCTCATGTCCATTGACTATTACATGCACAAATTAAGCTCAACATAGTTGTTGGCATTATGATGAGAAATATTTTCATTTTGATGAAAGAGAAGAGAAAGATGTAGAGGGTTCTTGGAAACCCTAGAACGCTTGTTGCAAGTGTGTTTTCCATGATATGGTGATCTTCCCGAGCTAATGAACATAATGGAAATGTTCATTTGTTGTGTAAACTATTCATTTTCCTATTGATATACCTCCCACCAAGGTTGACACAATGCCTTCGACAACTACAGTTATGCAACTTCTACGAGAAACTCTAGCTTCCTCTATTCTACCTATAATAGAAACACATGGGTCACATACATAGGCCAAAAAAGAGTAATGCATAAAACATAACATGTTCATGAAAAACACATATTAGTTTTATACCCATGTATAGTCCTTAACTGCACCACGATATGGTTAAGAGTATGTGTGGTTTGTGTAGGATCACATAGAACTTTCCAACCATGTTTAAAAGAGGCTCATATCCACTGTTGGTAGTCCTTTTCCCTACTGTTCCTTCACTTTTCCTTTGACCTGCAACTTTCATTTGTGTTGTTTCCATAAGACTATAAGTATTTTGAGGTACTAGAGATCATGCCTATGAATAAAATTTGCATATTCACATTAGCGCTTAATGTAATTTAGAAGGTTCAACAAAATATTTTCTTGGTCAATGATGCTTCTCCCAAAACTTAGTCACCATCAATTGTAATATTGTTCTCTGAATATATATAAGAAACATCAATCAACCTGCTTTAGTTCCCAACACCCCTACATGTTTATGGTGATGATTCAACCTTTAAATGGTTAGTGTGATAACCACCTCCTCAATACCACATGTAAGCAATGATTATCATCAAGGCTATAGTGTCATTGTGGGGATTTTATCTCATCAAGAATAGAGGGGGACAATATGGCCTGAAAAACCCTTTTGTTTTGTTCCTTTCAATTTGGAAGGTTTTATAAGGAACACAATAGTTACTTCGTGGTGGATGTTTATCCTATTGGATGACTATATATATAAGGAAGGTAAGCATTTGAATGTGACTATTTTCGGATGCACACAATCAACACTTCCGCTTCGTGACCAAATGAAATTAAGGTCCTTCGTCTGCAATTTAATGTAATGTGAGACGTATGGGTGATAAAATCATTCTAGAGTCTGCGTCATGCCAAAATCCCACAACATGTCACACGATTTTTGGTAGAAAATGTGACCAATGGAGAGAAAGACCACACTTGGTAACTATGTCTGTATAGGTTGCAGATGGAAATCATGAGTTTTGCAGAGGTCACAAAGTCGCACTTTAATGGGGGTCTCACTTCTTTGATGCACATTCAAGGAAAAGGAATGCGACTATGTGACTAGTGAGGGAGGTTGTGACTTGTGGGGGTCATTGAGAGGAACTGCGATTGGTGAAAGTCACGTGGTCACATTTTAATTGAGTTTGGAACTTTGGTGGTTAGTTTGAGACTCATAATTGTGACCTTGCAACATGGGATATGAGAATTGAGAAGAGGTCACACAGTTGCATTGACTGTTGTGTCACATTCGTCAGTCTTATTACTTGAGCTCACAACTGCGACTTGGCAACCTGTATTTGAAAATGCAATCCAATCCAAAATCATAATCTAGTGGTCCGACTATGCAAGATCAATTTACATGATCGTTGTGAACCTACAACGATTGAGCATCCCGAAGCAACATAAATGTATCCTTTCATCAATGTTAATAACCCCCTAGACATGGGCATATAATCACTTCGATCCTATGCTCTTTAATGTAGGTGTAATGTCTTTCCTTTGTGCTATTTCCCGTTGTGATGTGAACATAATACAACATGAGGGAAGATGTCCTTTTAGTGATTTGACTATTAACCTTTGATCCTTGAATTAGGAACCTTTTGTCATAGATTATTTTTATAAAATGCAAAGTAATATCCCCATCACATTGCATATGATATGGCCTACACTAAATCTTGCATTGCCGTCAGAAAATTTCAAATGTATTATCTCTTTGCGCGATCTGGACATATAACCTCTATATCCTTTCATAGTAAAGACTATTGGTCTGGTTGCTGAGATATTATACATGTCTTTGATTGGCCTTGCGTCCATCATGACATTCACACCTAGAATGGCACAACACACCCATTTCTTGGGCCTTTACCATGCCTATTCAAGTCATGTAACCCTGCAACCCTCTCGACGTAGCCAACAAAACAATATATCTTGATTTCACTCATCAAGCCACAAAATGAGACATGTCGATCCAACATGGTGGCATGGAGAGATGGGGTAGGGAGTACCAGATCAGGTCTAATAGAACATGACTAGCTTGCAAGGATGCTTAAATCATGTTGTTAGCTTTGAGGCGCGCTTTACGAATTCCTGGTCACTTCCAAATATCAATGACTCTTTCGAGTTTGTTGATATAATATATTCGCCAAGCGTTTCTCCCTCTCGGGATGAATTATTTCTCTCATTGTCGCACACTACTAACAAGTTTGAACCTTTGGTATAATATCCCACATGGATTTACCTCATAGATAATTTCATAAGCTTCCAAAAATAATTGTATGTGATGGTTTATTTGTTTTCAGCATGTAGTTAACATGCATTGTGTCTCACATGCGTCGATTAAAGTGATTTCATGGGTGCGTTCAATCCTTCAATGCATTATCCATCACAACTCGTGTCCCTCAGGAATTGATTGCATGGCATCATTTTCATGATATGTATATACACATTTGAAATGAGCTTTGAACGGCACCATTCTCTAATGCATGGTTCAAATGGTTTTATTTTCAACACATGATTTTTTTATTATTTTGGATTGTTACTCCCTTTATAATGCACATGTTGAATCATGTGCTTTTCGTGCAATGCAAATCCTCATTATATATGGGCGACATGAATCACCTTCAAAATAATGTTGTGTTAGGTGGTGGAAACAAGCCCTTTGCAATGTCAACATAGCCCTTTAAAACCCTTGGACTGTGCCTTCCTCATATGCTTATGAATTTTATGATATGCCTCCTCACCTGAATGTAATCAATAATATATATAGTGTTTCTCCACCGTGGACCCACTTGACATAGCCTTTCTATAGCGTGCTAGGCTACTCGGTGTCACTTTTAAAGGCTCAAATTTTGTTGGCTGAATAAGAGACATGTGATGCCATATTTAAGAAAATAGGGGCCCTTTCATTCTCTTTTAGCACAAAGTAATCCCCAAAAATTTAAATAGCAGGCCTAAGACATACAAAATTAAGAGACCTAGAACACATTATTTTATTTTCCCCAAAATAAGTAGATCTTGTTGACACTATTATTCGTCACTTTTAGATTTTGAAATTTAACTACAAAATAAGAACACCCCTCCCTCTTATATGCCCAATAAAATTATGTCTAAATTATCAATTGACCATTTATTGACCTAATACTAAGAGGGAGGGAGTCCACCACTCGAAAAATTTGTTGCTCAAGTGGTGAAGTTCAGCCATAAGATTTTCCATTGTTGTGTTTAATATTAACAATAATAGTTTGATGACTACTTTTTGTTGTACATATGTTATTATTCCATGTAGAAAATGATGAAGTGGTGATCACAGTTTCTGCCTATATAAATAAGTTTGAGATTAGTAAAGTGTTGATTGAAGGAAGCACAATGGTACAAGTTACGGTTGCATCATGATTAGAAGGGGTAGTATTGTTAAGGGTTTATTGCAACATGTTTTTAAAGGGATCTCTTTTTCTTTTTTTTTGTAAGGTTGTTGCATCCATATGCTTGCAACCTTACATATATTTCAATGGTTATCAATGTTTGAGCAACTTATATTGTTGCCTTAGAAGCCACATTACATAGTGAAATGTGCATGTACAAGGAAAAGTTTCATATCTCATATGGTTGATTGCAATTATTGATTGGGCTCCCGATATGTTGAATCCAATTATTGATTGGTCTCGTGATATGTTGAATTCAATTATTGATTGGGCTCGTGATATGTTGATTGCAATTATTTATTTTGCTTATGATATGTGATATAATGGTGGATTGGAATATGAATATGGGATAATGTTAGTTGGTTATGTGAGTCCACACACTTCAATGAGTAGGCATTGCATGAATATTTGGAAATGCACGAAGGTGGTGTAAATGTGTCGATAGTCCTAGAAATGAAACGATATGGGAGTAAATGCCTCTCCATGTCAGTCGATCAACGACTATTGTGCTAGGGTTTTGGAGATCAACGACATATGTGAACCTAGATTTCTTTTGGAAAGGTTTTACCAAAAGCTCAGTGTTTGGCTCATTCATTTGGGAATTTAATTGTGCCTGGTTGTCACAAAGTCGAGTTAGCAACCCAACCACCATGGCATGCTGAGCAAGAAACAAGCGTGGCTGCAATGCATAGTGGGTGAACATTTGGAATCTTCGCAACTGGAAGGCGTTGTAACATGTTTGTAAATTCAACACTTATGGTTAATTTCATATGGCTATTTGTTAAATGATTGCTTATATGTGTTTTCCCCTCTGTCTTATTCGTTTCCCTTCAGAAATGTCATTCACAACAAGTTTAATTGACGAGCCTATGTTCGTTTGACTCAAATGACATGGCTAACGTGCCCTTTGTCTGTATATAGTCATAATTTCACCGTGTAGAATTTGTCTCAGGTACCTCTAAAAATTAAATAGCATGTTGTTGATTCACGGTTTAAAACATGCCTTTTTTCATTGTTTTCCATTTGGGACAGTTATGCCATCATCAAGTCAAAGGTTGTTTTTTTTTTGGCTCCATGTGGTCATTTTATAAGAAGAAATTATGTTCCCTTTGGCAATTTTCGTAACCCAAAAAAGAGATTTCATGTTTTACCAAATGAATGAGTTCAATTAGAATGCGCCCAAATGTGATATGATACGCGCCTCTTCAAGTTCTGACAAATAAAATTATTCAAAATCGCCAGGCACATGATGATTTTGAAGCCCTCAAAGGGTTATCGTTATGTTTAACAGTTATGTTTCGGGTACATATGAATGAAGTACAACCTGCAAATATTGTTGGGTTTATTATTCGATTTTATATCGTATCCACCTGTACATTATTCTACTTACCCTCCATCGTGCACCATTGTGTGCTTGCTCATGTTGTTGTTGACCTTGTGCATGTTTTATAATTTGTTTAACAAATGCTATCACGAAGTTGTAAAGGGAATGAGACCGTTGTTGTGCCATATTAGGTATCATGCATTGGCTAATGATTGTTCTTGTCAACTGTGAGTTTATTATCTAGAGGTTCAGGCAGACAAGGTAGGGGAAGAGACAACCGACCAATTGGAATTTGAAAATAAGGCAGAAATAAAAGGATTCAGTTTTCAATTCACTTTAATGAAAATCCTAACGAATTTAGGAAGTTGGCTACTACAAGGAATATTTACCTAGGTCCTACACTTGCAATTAGATAGCCACCTTTTTCTAATAAGCCTCACCAATATGCTTTACATCCACATCCAAATGTTCATGAAATACCCTATCAAAATAATAATGGATGGGATCATATTCCTTCTGATAGCTCTTCACCAGGATATAAAGGTTGGGAAAAAATAATCAAATCCCCATTAGACATCCTGAGTCTTCAAAGATTCATGTTAATTCTGATTCATCTGCTCATTCCGATAAGTCAACTTCTGTCATGCATAGTGCTAAAGTCCATCCATCTGCCAATCGTGATAAAGCACCTGAAGTTCCAGTCCCATCTATGTCTCATTTAGATGATGTAATTGCTATTAGGTTCCCACCAAGGAAAATAGCCCCTGAAGTAGCCAACTCAACACTTCGAAATAGCTTGGAAAACAGTGAACGAGAAAGAGGAGTAATTCAGAATAATTCTTCTAATGTAGGAGAAACATCCAAGCATTCTAGTTATTTTAATCAATTGTTTAAGGAAAGTGGCAATGGGATGGAAAGTGCTTAAATATTTTAATTATGATTTTATTTCATGGTTACGATGCACTTTCTCTGCTAACATTATTTTTGGACAATATATGATGATACAAGACTTCATGCCCTTTTGATGTACAATGTGGACTATGGTTATGTGTATTTTGACTATTGGCATGACCCAAATATTTGACAGTTGGCATAATTTTTATGAATGGGAAATATGATGGATGATTTTGATGGTTATGACCATGTTCTCATTGTTCCTAGACCAGGCATTTAGAAATATCTCAAGGCGTTGGATGGTAGAAGGTGCAATTTATGTCATCAACATCCTTATTGGTGACCTACTGGGGAGTTCGTATTGCTTTCTTTTTGTTTTAATTGTTTTTTGTTTCATTTTATTTTTTCCTCATTTCTTTTATTTTTCTTTACATTTTTCATGTATGAAGGGTTATGACAAGGGCTACCCATTTAAGCCCGTCTGACGAGCAATAATATATTGTTGCTTTGCTATTACTTCTTGCTACAAAATCTGCAAAAGAAAAACTTAATACAGGTCATTTACTTACCTTCCACTTTATTACGAAAGGCTTCCTTTACAACAAGTTGATTAAGTTGAAATGAATGGCTTATCTGAGACTTGTTCAACCTGATATTCCATTAGGATTTGCAAATCAATTTAATATGGTTGTTGAATCTTATGTTAGATATTGCTAGGACCAAAGAGGAACTCGAGAGAGATTGGGCCGCTATATCTAATGACATAGAACTGGTTGATGCTCAAGAAAGAGAAAGAATTTCCCACCATAATGCAAATTAAATCTTTTGATAAATGCAATTTGTTGAGATTCAATAAGAAAATTCAGCACCCACGCCTAGTGCATTAAGCACCTGGTTGTATTAAGCACCCAAACTAGGGTGGGGCCCACAGTGCTATTTTTGGGTGCATGTCTATTTTGGTTATCCCTTAATTAAGATGGACATTAAACTGTAGTACATTCTCAATGTGGACTTGAATCAGTTAATTGAAAGTGATAAATTCAGTTAGCTAGTGGATTTCGAGTTAGAGGTAGTTGGTGAGGTATGCAGAGTAATTCTAGTTGTAAGAGAGTTCGAAGTGCAGTGGTGCATGAGTTAGTGCAAGTTGTAAATAGTTTAACTCAGTTAAGTGAGTTAAACTCAGTTGTGCTAGTTGTAACTGAATATACACTAGTGAGAGATCTAGCGAATTAAATATTAATTAATTCACAATTAGTGATCTCACATGCAACTAAGGATTTACTATTATTAGTTGCATGCATGTCAGATCTAGTCGAGACCCAATTGAGTTCTAGGTGAAAGGGAAGTTGAATATTAGTTGTAGGATTATTGGGTTGCACACATGCAACCAAACACCAGTGCCCATGATACTTTCATAGTCAAGCCAGGCAAGAATTCATATCTTTTAGGGATATTTACCATCAGGGATTGCGCAAGCAAGGCAGGCTGTCTGGAGGCTGAGAATTGACTTTGTGTTGGTCAGTTTTGCATATGACAGTGTGAGACAATTAGCCGAGTATTGGAGGGCTCTTGTGAGAAGAGTTTTGTATGTAATTGTTTCATGATCCATGCTTAATATACAATAGAATTGGGGCTTTTAGCTGTAATATTTCCCCGAGAAATTATCTTTTTTGTGTGTGATTGATCTTTCTTCATGTTCATGTGATTAGCGATTGTGTTTTTAATTCCGCAAAATATTTGTAGAAGAGATTCAGTATTTAACTTTAGTACATTGTTAGATCGGGTGAATCCAAGATATACATGGATGTTATATAATTTATACATGGTATCGAAGCACATGATATTGTAGAAGTGAATCAAGAGCTGAGTTTGTGACTGGATAGAATTCGAATTTGCAGAAAGACTTTCTTGGTGCTACAGCTGATTCAAGATCTAAATGGCTTTCAATGGCTTAAGGTTAGAGTATGCACTCGAGGGAATCTCGAACTATATTTCTTGGAAGGACAAGATGGAAACAGTACTCGAAGACAATGGCTTAAAGGAATTCATCGAAACCGATGTTCCTAAACCCGATGTGGTAGATGCTGCAAACCTTGATGCATGGCAAAAGAAAGTGGAAAAGGCAAGGAGGATCCTGTTGGAGGTAGCATGAGACGACATTGTCTAAAGCCTCCATGGGAAAGCCACACCATATGCAATGTGGATGGCTTTGACAGATCTGTTCCAAAGCAGTAGCGACCATAGGAAATTGGTGCTCAAAGATAAACTCAAGAAGATCAAGATGGAAAAGAGCAACACCATTCCAAAATATCTAACAAAGTTTGTCCAATGTCGGGATGAACTGGGGAGCATTGGAATAACAGTCGTTGATGATGATTTAGTGAGCTTGGATCTCCTAGGACTTCCCAAGAGTTGGCATAGTTATCGAGACTCTGTCAATGGAAGGGAAAAATTTCCAAATTGGGAATGAATGTGGCGGATTTGGTGCAGGAGGAGTTCAAACGGAACACCAGAGATGGATCTTCATCTAAGAATGAGGATGAAGAGGGTTGTGCTTTGGCTGCCAAGGTGAGGAAGGGGAAGGGGAAGAAATTTCATTCTAAATCCGAGTCCAAGAATGGCAAGAAGCAAGACATGTCCAAGGTGAAGTGTTTTCACTGTCACGAGCATGGGAATTTTTCTACTAACTGTCCACAAAAGAAGAAGAACAAGAAGGTTGGAGGATCTACATCTGGTGAGGCCCTTGCCTTGAAATTTGAGCTTGAATTCTCATTGATCGCATGCATGATGTCTAGTGCATTAGGATCTGTGTGGTATTTGGATAGTGGCACTTCCTTTCACATGACGGGAGATAAGGAAATTTTCAATGACTTGGAGGAGAAAGATCTCCAGATGCATATTTAAATGGGCGACGATGGATGGTACAGTGCTACCAGGATTGGTACCATTACCTTTCAGAGGGAGTCAAGTAAACTATATCAATTAAAAGATGTGATGCATGTACCAGGTCTGAAGAAAAATTTGGTCTCAGTCGCAATGTTGGAGGATAGAGGCTATGATGTTGTTTTTAGTGATGGAAAAGATTTCCTACGACATAAAACAACGAGACAAGCCAAGAGGATAAGGATTCGAGTTAAGAATCTCTACAAGCTGGAGGTAGATGGCCATGTAGCAATGATGGGTAAGACAGATCAAGTGGTGATCCGGGATGAGAGCGAATTATGGCATAGGTGATTGGGCGATCTTCACCATGGAGCCTTGAAATTCATGCAACATATTTATACTGGCCTTCCCAGGGGTACACTTTCACAGTCAGACACATGTAAGGGATGTATTATGGGAAAATATGTAAAGGCCACCTTTCATTAGAAGGAAAATTAAGCTTCGAGGATCCTTGAGAGAGTTCACACAGACGTGTGTGGTCCTTTCTCGGTTGCTTCAACAAGAAAACATAAGTAATATGTAATATTTGTTGATGAATTTTCTCATAAGTGCTGGATATTCTTCATGCATAAGAAAGATCAAACATTCTCTAAGTTCTGTGAGTTTAAGGCATTGGTGGAGAAAGAGTCGGGGAAGCAAGTGAAGGCTCTTAAGAGAGATAATGGTGGAGAACACATCTTTAACGAAATCAAGAAATTATGTAGCAAATAAGGAATTGAAAGAGAACTCATAGCGCCTCATAACCCACAACTAAATAGGGTCACGGAGAGGAAGAACAAAGCTAGTGTGGGTGCAACACGAGTGATGTTGCATGATCAAGGCCTACCGATGCATCTGTGGGCAGAAGCATGCAATAAAACGATACATTTGCAAAACTGTTGTCCTCATAGACTAAACTGAAGAGGCTTTCACTGGTAAGAAACAATATGTTTCACACTTTTAAGATTTTTGGCTCATCTGTTTATGTGCATGTGACCAAGGATGCCAGGAAGAAGCTGGAACCAACAACTGAGGTTGGGATTTTTGTGGGGTACACTGAAACACCCCATAATTATCGTGTGTATTCCAAACAAAAGAATGACTATTGTGCGACAGGATATCAAATTTGATTAGGAGAAAGCCATGCGGTTGTCCCTTAAGAGGGATCTGGACTTGCATGTAGAGGAGGAACTGTTGGTTCCCAAGGATGAGTCTCAAGATGTGGATCAACCACATGAGGAGGTTCATGGAGTGGAGGAAAACACTTATGCAAATCCATCCATCAGAAATGGAAGAAGGTTCACCACATAAGCTGATAGATTGAGACTTGATGCTGCAGAGAATGTAGGAGCCCCTACTTCAAAGCGCAGACAAAGACAATATCCTGATCGATTTACTGGATACATGGCTCTTATGAGAGAATGTATTTTGGTTGAACCATCTTCTTTTCAGGAAGCAATGTAGCAACCAACTTGGGTTGATGAAATGGTGGAGGAGTATGAATCCATTGTCAAGAATAGTGCATGGGAGATAGTCCCTAGACCGGTCGACAAATCAGTGGTTGGATTGAGATGGATCTACAAGGTAAATCAAGCTGTTGATGGGAGTGTGGAGAAATATAAGTCCAGATTTTTGGTCCGAGGAGTCTCACAGATCGAGGGGATTGATTATGATGAGACTTTTGCACCTATTGCAAGGTACTCATCCATAAGATCCATCCTTGTACTCGCAGCGCAGATGGGCTGGCGCATTCACCAGATGGATGTGAAAACTGTGTTTCTCAATGGGATCATTGAGGAAGAGGTGTAAATAGAGCAGCCTGAAGGTTTTGAAATATTCAACAGTGAGCCACATGTGTGCCGACTCAAAAGAGCACTGTACAATCTGAAGCAAGAACCCCGTGCTTGTTACACTCGGATAGACAATTATTTCATTGGACTGGGCTTCACCAAAAGTGAAGCAAATGCAAATTTGTACCAGATTGTGTTTGAGGGTAAGCTATTGATCATTTTTCTTTATGTTGATCATCTAATTTTGACTGGTGATGAAAAACTGATACACTCATGCAAGGAGGATCTTGCAAGGGAGTTTGAAATGAGGGACATGGGACTCCTTTATTATTTCCTTGGATTGGAAATATGGCAGCGGGATGGTGAAATTTTTGTGTCTCAAGGCAAGTATGTAAAGGAGATACTGGGTAAGTTTAACATGGAGAGTTTCAAACCCATGGATACTCCTATTCCAGGAAATTGGAGGAAAGAGCATTCTACTTTTGGAGAGGTAGTGGATGCTACTGTCTACCGACAATTAGTGGGTTCGCTAATGTATTTGGTGAACACGAGATCAAACATTTGATACGTAGTTAACCAGTTGAGTCAAGCTATGGTTAAGCCTACCAAGATCTTTTGGAAGGCAGGGAAGCATGTCCTGAGATACCTGAGGGGCAAATTAGAGTATGGTCTATGGTATAGGCGGACAGAGGGAGTGAAGTTGCATGGCTTCACAGATGCAGATTGGGTGGGCATTCCATCATATAGAAAGAGCACATCGGAGGGGATCTTTAGCATTGGATTGATAAAAGTTTCTTGGTACACCAGGAAACAACAATCCATGGCACTCATTTTAGTAGAAGTAGAATACATGGCAGCAAGTCAAGTTGCATGTGAGGCTATCTGGATGAGAAATATCTTGGTTGGTTTCTTTGGTTCTCAGATGGATATAACAATGATTCATTGTGATAATTAGAGTTGCATTAAACTCTCAATTAATCATGTGTTTCATGATAGGTCCAAGCATATAGATATCCGGTACCATCATCTCAGAGATTGTGTGCAGAGAAGGATAATGTTGCTTCAGTACATTCCCACGGAAGATCAGGATGCAGATATTCTAACGAAGGCGCTCACAAGGAGAAAATTTGAATTCCATAGAGATAGGATCGAGGTGAAGAATAATCTCTTTCTTGTTGAGAGGGAGTGTTGAGATTCAACAAGAAAATTCAGCACCCATGCCTACTGCATTAAGCACTTGGTTGCATTAAGCATCCAGACTAGGGTGGGGCCCACAGTGCTATTTTTGGGTGCATGTCTATTTTGGTTATCCTTTAATTAAGATGGACATTAAATTGTAATCTATTATCAATGTGGTCTTGAATCAATTAAATGAAAGTGATAAATTCAGTTAGCTAGTGGATTTCGAGTTATAGGTAGTTGGTAAGGCATGCAGAGTAATTCTAGTTGTAAGAGAGTTCCAAGTGCAGTGGTGCATGAGTTAGTGCAAGTTGTAAATAGTTTAACTCAGTTAAGTGAGTTAAACTCAATTGTGCTAGTTGTAATTGAAGATACACTAGTGAGAGATCTAGTGAATTAAATATTAATTAATTCACAATCAGTTATCTCACATGCAACTGAGGATTTACTATTATTAGTTGCATGCATGTCAAATCTAGTGGATATCTAGTTGAGTTCTAGGTGAAAGGGAAGTTGACTATCAATTGTAGGATTATTGGGTTGCACACATGCAACCAAACACCCATTGGAGTGCCCATGATACTTGCGTAGTCAAGGCAGGCAAGAATTCCTATCTTTTAGGTATCTTTACCATCAGGGATTGTGCAAGAAAGGAAGGCTGTCTGGAGGCTGAGAATTGGCTATGTGTTGGTCAGTTTTGCATATGACAATGTGAGACAATTAGCTGAGTACTGGAGGGCTCTTGTGAGAAGAGTTTTGTATGTAATTTTTTCATTATCTATGCTTAATATACAATAGAATATTTTGGGGTTTTTAGCTGTAAGCTTTCCTCGGGAAATTATTCGTGTTATGTGTGATTGATCTTTCTTCATGTTCATGTGATTAGCGATTGTGTTTTTAATTCCGCAAAATATTTGTAGAAGTGATTTAGTATTTAACTTTAGTACATTGTTAGATCAGGTGAATCCAAGATATACATGCATGTTGTATAATTTTTACACAATCAT
>CM076577.1:410152660-410510160 GCA_034641835.2 Pinus albicaulis
TATTAAAACCCTCAAGAATCTGATGTAATAAATGCTTCACAATGCCATTATCTGCTGAAATTAATTGGAGTGATAGGAAGAACATGTAGGAAGCTCAAACTGATATGCTGATAAACAGTATCTATCACTTTAAACTTCAGAAGAATTTTATGTGAGAGGAATAGTTAAAATGAAGGAGCGCCCATTGAGGATATTTAACTCTTATTCACATATGTAAAAAGAGACCCGCAACTACATTACTTCATTTTATTCATAGAAGGAAAAGACAAAATGGAAACTGGAAAACATATCAACAACAACAGATGCAAGAATTTTGATCTTCATTCATTAATCATCAGAAAATTGAGTACAAAATTTGCAGTAGTCCAAAGGTCCAAAACTCAGACCCTTTTTCTTTCTTCTCTTTTTCTTTAAATACAATGTAAAGCAGTTTGTAACTGCTGAAACTGCTCTTAACTGCTCAAACTACTTGAAACTGCTTAAACTACCTATTACATATCATCAAAATATCTCAATACAATTGAACTCTCTTAATAAAGATAAAATAAAACTAAAACTCTAATCTATCTGCTGAATATGAATTTGCTCTGCTGCTGCTGAATATGAATTTGGTCAAATTATTCACTATTAATTGACCTGTTTGCATGTGTAAATTGACTTTATCAAGCAAAGGAATCTTTCTCACATCAATAGTTAAATTTATAGTATTGAAATTACTTGATGACCCTATAGTCATATCAGAAGGGTGAGAAAGAGCAATTTTAAACTGATCTTTTTCTAGATCCATGGCAGTCAACAATCTTGTCTGGTCCGGAGTTACTTGATATTCGGCCTGTGCCTCCATTCTAGCATTCATCTTTTGATTCCTTTCAACAATTTGAGCAAATACTTGTTTAATCAAAGGTATTTGCTCCTGAGCATCTCCATGTCTTCTTGGTGAGGCTGGAACATTCTGTTCATCTCCTAATTGAAGCAAAAAACCAGGCTGAGCACCTGCTATATCTTCATTGAATTTTGTTCTCTTTTCGGCTCTTTGATCCTCATCTTCAGAATCTATAACTGCCTCTTTACTCCTCTTGCTTGATTTCTCAGATATGATAGGAGTCTGTATACTAAAACTAGCAGAACCTGCAAAACCCTTATTGGCTAACTTCTCTATGTTAGGTCTACTGTCATGAACAAATGCTGAGTAACCATTTTCAACTCTTCTGTTTGAAATTACATTATGAGGGTCATAAGCCCATTTATCTCCTAACAACAAGTGCATACCATCTAACATCTTATTAACCTCATCAGCTGCTTGTCTCATGTTGACTATAAACGGACCCACAGACATAGGTAATTTAAACATGTGACCCTTTTTCATTGGGACAAAATGCATTTGGTCAACATTCAAACTTTGTCTAATGAATTCTAAGGCAAATATTCTCATAGGAACAAATGTGGGAAGCCTATATGGTTCTATTCCAGCTCCATAAACTCTGATCTCTGAGTAATCCTCATACACATACCAATCTCCAAATTTACAATTTGTACCCAACTGAAGAAATTCTTGAGCCTTTGGCAAGAAACATGGGGGAGAAACCCCATTCAAAATCTTATAGGCAGTAGACACGAAATGATTTGCAAAATCAAACAACCCTTCCTCATTTTGTTCTTCTCTTACTACATCAGTCCCAAACACTACTGACTGCCTCTTTTTATTTATATCCATGATGTTCAACCCCAAATGCAAGAATTATTCCACATTTTGATATAAAAAGAGATAAATGATAAGAGAAGGGAACTTGAATGACCGAGTGAGTGATAAACTCATGAGTTGAGTATTGACGACCTCCTGCCAGTAAGAAGGGATATCTAGCACTACTCCCAGCTTCATCATCAACGCAAATAGTCCCAGTACTGATTTATCAATTAAGCTGTTGTCCTCCTTTCCCGGTATCTTTAGTATACACCTCAACACTAGTTGAACTTCTGCATCAAAAACTTCTATGGAGAATTCTTTACTATCAGGTGCAAACTGCTTCGTGTCTGGCCTTAGGAATAAGGCGAATTGAGTGAATTCTTGTCTTGCAAGATTATCATAATACGTTGCCAATGATTTGTCAGTGAATTGAACATAAGATTCAGACTCTGGGTAACATAAGGCTTGACGAATTAACTGGGCCGAGACTTGTAGAACATTCTCTCCTAGGCAATTCATTACAAAACATTTACCAGGATACATAATTGACACTAGCCAGTGCACAAACTCAGGAAAAAGATGAGTTTTAGGGATACATGGAGACAGTACACCTGACTTGGCCATGGCAGAGAATATAGGACATGCTTTGTCATTCAAATAGACCTGCTGATAAAATGGGAGGTGTTCTAGAGAGCAGATGGTATCTCGGATATCCCTGTCAGTGTCCATGAGAGGAATATGACTGGATGAGCCGGAGAGGGATGAACATTTAGCCATGATACAGTTCAAGGTGGCGAACAACGATGGAAAACACTAGTGCAATCAGGGTTGACAAATATGAAGGAATAACATTTAACTTTGAAAAGAAAAACAGATTTAAATAGATGGCGCGGGGTCTAGAAATTTAAATATTGATTTGATGCACAAGAGATCGTTAAATGGTACCATGACGTGGCTGAAAGCTGTCACCAACCAGCAGCTTATGTCACTGCGGGAGGCCTCTGGGGTACGAAGCGTTCATCAGGGCCTTGCCCCCGCAATGAATCCAGACTGTTGATAAAGATCGGTTGGTCAGTCAATGGGGTCAACTGCTGAGGCACCCTCCCCATTATCCCATGTGTTGAATGTGCCCATGGGTTGCCGTCTTTATCCTCTGACAAGAAAATCGTCGGATCCCTCTCGATTACTTGCCCGATCATTAACCGAAGCGTTAAGAGCCACCTTCTCAGATCCTTTAAAGTATTGAACTTTAAATTTACAAAAACATTACAACTTTAGTTAAAGTATGAGGAAGCTCTACTTTGACACATATTTTATATATTTTTCAATTTTTTTGTATTTTCAAAAAATTAAAATAAAGGATATTGCAAATGAGCCACAACATTTGGCTCCACCTGGGGATAGCGTTTTTTGCCACGAAACATTAAGAACTGCAAATTAGTGCCTTCACTTCGGGCATGTAGTCAAATGCTGTTTGATGAAATATGAACAATGAGAAATCCGAATATGTACAATGGTGGACCATAAAATCTCGATGTTGGAAATAATGCTTGAGATACTGCCCATTCACAGGCAGTTGTATTGTTTCTCCATCAAGATTCTCCAGAATAAATGTGTTATTTGATCTGACCTCAACAATCTTGTATGGGCCATTTCAGAGTGGGTCGAACTTACCATGTTTTTCCTTCTCTTTCTTCTGCTATCCCATCTTAATACCAAATCTCCAGTTTGAAAAAGAATCTCTTTTGCTTTTCTATCAAGAATAGACTTCATCTTTTCTTGATAGGTGATCAAATTTTCTCTAACTTTGTTCCTGCTCTCACTTGATTCTATAACCTTGTTCAACCTTCTCACCAACGCATTAGGTTCTTCTTGTGCTTCTTGAAGAAACGAAATCACTGGTCTAGCCAACTGAGTAGGAAATAAAGCTTGAGTTCCATAAACTAGTTCATAAGGGGACTTACATGTAGATCTTCTAGTATTTACTCGTACTGCCCAAAGAGCAAATGTCAATTTTGAATCCCAGTTTTTCTGATTTTCATTAATTGTTTTCTTCATAATCTTGACCAATCTCTTGTTGGAAGATTAAGCTAGCCCATTCCCTTGAGGATGATATGCTGTAGAATGAGATAGAATGACATTATATGTTTGACAAAAATTAATGAATCAAACTGAATTGAATACCTGGGCATTGTCAGTTACAATCTTGATTGGACACCCAAACCCGCTGAAGATGTTTTCTTCCAAAAACTTCATTACTACCTGGTCATTAGCCTTTCCGGTAGGTATTGCCTCCACCCACTTTGTGAAATAGTCACTGGCAGTGAGAATCCACTTGAACTGTCCACTTGATGGTGGATTAATTTCCCCAATAAAATCTAATTCCCATTGTCTAAAGGGTTCTTCAATGAACACTGGAAAAAGAGGTAGAGGAGCTAACCTTTTCTTTTCTGCAAATAACTGACATTTCTGGCAGCTTCTAACCAGTCTGTATACATCAGCAAACAAGGAGGGCCAGTAAAAACCTGATTTGAGGATTTTATGAGCAGTAACCTTCCAATTATAATGACCTCCACATAGATTCTCATGATATTCTTTTACAACTTCCATTGATTCACCTTCTATCAAACACAATAACAAGATGCCAACAGGATCCTTCCAATATAACTTAGCATCAATTATGACATATGGTTGGGATTTGAGCTTAAGAGCTCTGTACTTTGTTCTGTTTAGTGAGGTTGGACAAGAGAAAAAACATAAGTAATGGACTATATCCTTATACCAATTAGAGCATAGAAATTTTTATTTAATTGCTGCCTTTGAACTGCTCTGACTCCTTTCATCAATAGCTTCATCTAAGGGTGCCAGCAAATTAATCCCCAAAGCTTGAAATTTTGACTCTGTCAACAGTTTTGCCAAACCCTGACCTTTGACCAATTTTGTAGGCTTGATATCTAAGTCATACTCTTGGATTTTAGCTATCCACTTTCCTCTTTTACCTTCAACATCACTTTGAACTAACACATCTTTCACAGCAGAGTTAGGAACATAAGCAACTATCTGAGACTGCAGCACATAAGTCCTAAATGCTTTTAATGCTTTAATTAAAGCATACACCTGTTTTTCGAAAATGTTATATTTAAGTTCAGCGTCCTTGAGAACTTTAGTGAAAAATGCCATAGGTTGTTCTTTACCATCTTCATTCTTCTGCAACAACACAACAGTAATGGTAGTAGGTGATGCAAATGAAAATATTTGAGAAGCCTTTTGATAATCTGGACTGATCATAACTGGAGCTTCTTGAAGGGCTTCTTTAATTCTAGCAAAGGATTCTCTAGCATCCTTGTCCCACTTTACTTCTACATTTTTCTTTAGCATATTTGTTATGTTTTTGACAATTTCAGCATAATTCGGGACAAATCTTCTTAGGAAATTTATTTTTTCTAGAAACCTTTGAATATCCTTTTTAATCCTAGGCAAAGGAATTGTCTGAATAGCTTCTACTCTTGCTGGATCAATTTTTACTCCCTGATTTGAAACTATATGTCCTAACAACTTTCCTTCCTCCAAAGCAAATAAAGATTTTTTGGGATTCAATGACAACCCAAATTTTCTGCATTTTAGGAAAGCCTTATGTAAATGCTCCAAATGTTCATCCTCTGAACCTGAAAAAATGGTCACATCATCCAAGTATATAACTACAAACTTATCACCCACAAATGCTATGTCCATTGCCCTTTGAAAAGTAGCACTTGCATTCGTAAGACCAAATGGCATTTTGGCATACATGAACGTTCCCTAGGGTGTGGTAAAAGTTGTTTTTTTCTGATCTTCTTTTTTAACAGCTACTTGATTGTATCCGGAGAAACCATCAACCATAGACAATCTATATGATCCTGTCACTTTCTGTAACACATAGTCCATCTTAGGCAAAGGATAATTATCTTTAAGTGATGCTCTGTTTAAATTCTTGAAGTCAACACATAACCTTATTTCTCCATTCTTTTTCCTCACAGGAACTAGGTTAGAAACCCAGTCTGAATATCTGAGTGGGACTATAATTTTTGCCTGCAGCAATTTCTTCACTTCTTTTTCAATTGGAGTAAGGAGCAATGGATTGATTTGTCTAAGTTTCTGTCTGTGAGGGTTGATCCTATCCTTTAACGGTATCTTTTGTTGAATTATGTCTAGGTCATATGTTTTCAAATCCTCATAGAACCATGCAAACACATCCATATATTTTTTGAAAAGATCATTGTACCTTTCTTTATAATTCTTAGGCACACCCTTGAATAACTTGACAACCTTGGGCTCCTGTTGAGTTCCCAGATTACAATCTTTCATCTCACCCTCTTGAGGTACCTTCTTTGGATCTAGTGTTACATCATTTGAATCAAATAATCTTTCAAGAGGAACTAATCCTCTGGGAAATATATTATCTTTCAACTGGATTATTTTCTGATCACCTATTAATTGCTTAAGATTTTTCAAGTTTTCATTCTGATCAATTTGTTCACTTTCTTGGTCTATTTCAATATCTTCAAAATTTTCAGTCATTGTCAAAAAATGATTTATCTGCTCATCATCTTCAAATACCTGCTAGTGCTTAACATTGTCAGGAATAGAGGGTCTGTGCCTCATTTCAATTTCATATCTTAGTTTCGGATTTATAGGTGGCTTGAAAGTACTAGCTGCAACTGCCAGCGAATCTGCCATTCTGTTTTTTTCTCTTGAAATGAATTGAAGATTCAAAGCTTCAAAATGATTTTCAATCAAGTCCCGTACTTCATTCCTATATGATCTTAGCATTGGATGCTTGGTTTGACAAAGGTTTTTAATCTGTCTTATAATCAACTCGGAATCACCAAAAATGGAAATACACTGGATTCCCATTTGTTTAGCAACTTGAAGACCTAAAACTAATGCCTCATACTCAGCTACATTATTTGTTGATTCAAATTCAAGCTTAAAAGAAAAAGGTAAAAGATTACCTTCTGAAGGTATTAGTAAAAATCCAGCTCCTGTGCCATCTTTTGAATAGGCACCATCAAAATAACACTTCCAAATTTTGTTTGAACCCAGCTCATTATGTACAATTGCTGAAGAGAGCTGCTTCTCTGAGTCTTTAGCAAACTCTGCATCTTCATGCAGCATAAAACAGGAAAGATCTTCTTTTTCTTGACCATAAATAGGGGAATTTCCTGCATCTTTCTTTGTGGTACTTTTAACAAATTTTGTTTCTCTATATATGTTAAACACCATGTTAAAGCACACACATGGTGTATGAGGAGGATGAACACACACACACAAGAGACTCAACACAATGAAGGATAAGTGTGAGGCTCTCTTATTTTTTCCATTATACATGATGTACATTTATAATACAATGGTGTGACTCTTGGTTTCATATTCCAAGGTCACTTGGACTCCATTGTGACTTTTCGCATTCCACACCTACGCATGTAGGATTAGGTGTTCCAACATCCCCCCTTAATCCGAAGGGGTATGTGTGTCCAAGAAGAGAGTTGTAATAAAAATCTGCAAAGTATGTATAGCAGCACTTGGGCTGAATAAACTCTCTGAAATGTTGGAAAAAAGAGGTGGTTTAAGGATGACCACCAACATTGGAACGCAAAACTTGTTGCAGTTCCCGGAACTCTTCCAAAACTGGCAAGAAGCTGAAAGCTTCTGCTAGAGGAATTGTCCCTCATAAAAAGGGAGACCTTCAACCTAAAAGAAGGGAGGTCTACTACCTGTGATGGTTTTAGGATTACCAACAACTCTGGAATGCTTGAAGCATTTCTTGGAACTCAACCAAAGCTGGCAAGAAGCTGAAGGCTGCTAAGCTGAAGGCTTCTGCTAGAGGAAGTGTTCCTCATATATGAAAGGGAGACCTTCGACCTAAAAGAAGGGAGGTATACTACCTGTGGTGGTTTTAGGTTGTCCACCAACCAAAGATGATGGTTTAAGGTTGTCCACCAACTGAAGGCATGCTCATGGGCATCCGTGTCTCTGGCTACATCTCTGAATCCGGAATGACGAATTGTGGCTCAAGCTCGCTTGAACTGCTGGCTACAACTCTGAACATGGAATGAGAGATTGTGGCTCAAGCTCGCTTGATCTGTCGTCGAAGCTTGTACATGACCACCATTTTCCCCCCTGTTAGGGACAAGGTGAGATGATGGCGAAAACTCAACTGCAAGTTTGCTCAATATCTGAGAACACGTTCTGACATGTGTCTTAAACATCTTCTTGGCTGCTGATGCCCATTGCCAAGAAGCGATCCATCCAAGATGAATCTTTGTTCTTGTAGGAGGCTTGTTTCTGAAGCACCTGTCTGAAGAATGGGTGTGCCGACCACAACGCTTGCATGGATGAAGATCAAAACAATGATCTTTCATATGGCCAACTCGATCACAATGTTGGCATTTCTCAATCTGTGATTGTTGTTGTGGAGCAGGATTTGGAACAGCTGCAAGTGAACTGTCATACATGAATCTGGCACTCTGAAATTTGATGGGCTTCGTGTAGTCTGGAATATGAAAGGACACATCCTTGTCATATCCAAGACCAGTTCGGTGCTTGTTGTGGACAAGCTCTTCCCAAGGTCTGATGATGGGCTTGAGAAGTGCAGGCTGAGCTGCTGCATCTGCATGTACATCTGCTCTAGTACAAGGCACTGAATGTGGATCAACTGGAACTTTATCTTCTTTCTTCTTATGAGAGTCCTTCTCAATCTTCTGAATAGAAACAGGTTCAGAATGGTGACTCTTTTGCTGAAGTTCATCTTGTTGAAGCTGAGATTCCAACTGTAAAAACTCAATCTTTTCTTGTGCATCTTGCAAACAACTTTGAATATTACAAAGAGCATCCTTGCTCATTTTTATCATGTCATCAACATTGGAATGAATGAGGTTATTCAACAACACTAATGCCTCATTGATTTTAGCCATTTCAACAACTTAGGCTCAAAAATGAAAAGGTGTCGGCTTCAACCGAAAATGCACCCGTTTACAATGTGATTCAACAAGAAATACAAATGACTCTAAAGAATTTCCAACTATGGAAATCTCAAAGTACAAAATCTGCTCCTCAAATGATGGAGGGCAATCAACAATGACTTACATCAAAAACTCAAATTCACCGATTCCAACTATGAATGAAGAGGCAAATTCCACTCAAAATACAATGTTAGCTCAATACATATCTCTGCAAAATATGTGCAGCTGAAAAAACTATGCAAGAAGACTTTAAGACAACTAAATTTTCCTTCAAAGAGCTGTTTAAAAACTGATGGCAAACTTGTCTTCTCATGTAAAATTTCTTCAGAAAATCACCCTTCAAATCAATGCCACAAATCACAATGCAAATCTGCAATTTTCTCTATATATTCAGTCCATCTGCTCCTCTTTTTCTGCTGTTCATATTCTCTCTTTCCTCTCTCTTTGTTGTATTTTTTATTTTTTTTTTAATTTTTAATTTTTAATTTTTAATTTTTTTTTAAATTAATTAAAAAAATGGGAAAGAGGGATTGTAGTAAAAATAGGAGGGAATTTAATAAATTAAAAAAGGGAGGGTGGTGGGAAGACTAAGGGGAATTAGGGGAATTTAAATGAGGGAGGGGAGATATTAAAAAACTGAACTTTAAAAATTTAAATAGGAAAAGGAAGGAATTTTAATTAGGGGAGGGGGTTATTATATGGGAGGGATAGAGGATTTAGAAATAAAAAAGGTATTAACTTAAAAAAATTTAAAAGTCAAATTTTAAAATTGAGAGAGGGGGGAATTAATTTTATAAGAAGGGAAGGGATATTAAAATTAAAAATTCGAGTGGTGGGAGCCGAGTTTAAAGGGGCGTGGTCGAGTTGTCGTGGGTGAGTGGAGGGTAGACGCAGCGTTTGGTGGGGACGGGGGAGAGTGTTGGAGAGGGAGTAAGGTTTGGAGAGGGGGCGGCGTTGAGTTGTGGGAAGCGTAGAAGTGTAGGAGCGCGTGGGGTGCCGGTAGTGAGGGTTGCAAGATAGCGTAGAGGGGGTAGGCCGAGTGTGGAAGGGAGAGGAGGGTCGATGTGTGAGGGGATGGTCGATTGTGGTGAGGGCCAGTTGCAGAGGGAAGAGAGTAAGGGTGTGGGAGCAGTTGCGTTTGTTGAGAGGGATGGGTAGAGCAGGGCGTAGGTGGAAGCGCTGTAAGGTGAGCGTGTAGGGGAGGAGGGGCGAAAATAGGGGGACTGTGCGTGGATAACAGTGAGGGGTATGATGTAAGGTTTGGGAATAGGGGGGGCGTTATGCCGTGGGTTGAGAGAGAGGGTAAGGCCGAAAGGCCGGGTATGCAAAGTTCGAGAGGGAGTGTTGGGAACGGCGCAAGGGGGAATGGGGTTTGAAAATGGGTTTGTATTGTTGTGTGAAGGCCGAGTAGGGATGGAGCGTGAGGTATGTGAGAATGTTATGTAAACAAAATGCAGGGGGAGAAGGGCCGAAAGGCCTGGAATTTGAATTGATCTTCTTTTTTTTTTTTTTTTTTTTTTAAATAATTTTAAAAACAACAGAGAGGAGTTAAAACAGCTTGTAGAAATTGCAGAACAGTGAAAATTTCCAGCGCTGAAACATAATAGCAATTTGCAGAACTTGCCAATAAAACCTAGAAATTTTTCTAATAGCCCAGCAGCAGAAGAATATAGAGATGATGAAATTTTCAGTAGAAAAACTCAGAATTTTTTCTAGGAAAAACCCAGAATTTTCCAGAAACTTATTTTAAACACTTTTCCAGCAGCTCCAAAATGGTGCAGAATAATAGCATATTTGAAGTCCAGTTTTAAAACTCCTCCAAGCTTCGCTCCCAAGATCTGGACAAAAGCATACCAAACCTAGCTGGAATATCTGCGACCACTACATCCATCATGATACTTTTGGTTGGAATTTGGGCCAAGGATAACACCATGTTTTTGATAAGCCCAACACACTTCACCCTTTTTGAATCAAATGAATATAGGTCTCTATAGGGTTTAGTAATTGTAAATTTAATTCTTTCATTACAAATAATGGCATGAGATTATGTGAAGCACCTGAGTCTAACATACAATTATGAAGAATGAAATCATGAAGAAGTAGTGATACATAAAATGGGGGAACAGAAGAATCTACCTCCTCCACATGTGGACCAAAAGTGACCACTGGCTTTTCTTCTTGCAAATTCACAGTATCACCAATGTCATCAGACTGAGAAAGATTGATGAATTCTGCAATCTCTTTCTTGTAACCTGGTGTCTTAGCTAGCTCAAGAAGGGGTACTTGGATTTTGACCTTTTCTAGCTCCTTTGATAAACTGAAAGCTTGATTTTGTTTGACAATTTTCTGAGGTTCTTCATGATTTCTACTAGGATTAGAAATCTGTTCAGGCACAGTAACGACCTTCTCCAAATTACTAGTATCAATAAACTTGTTTTGGGAAGTCTCAGCTTGTTGTATTTCTGTTCCATTTACTGGATTCATAGGCTGTTTCCCCTTTTCTGATTGTTTTACTGAGTTCTTTGATTGTGGAGTCGCCATTGGAGAAGGTAGTGACTCTTGTTGTTGTTCTTCATCATCATGTGTTCTTGATCTCTTTCTTGATCTTAAATCATATTTCTTATGCAACTCTGCTTGCATAAAGTCTATAAATTGCCTACAATAATCATCCATCTCTTCTTGGTCAAAGGGCACCTCAGTTTTGGTGTATTCTTCTTCGCATTCTTCCTCTTCTTCATCTTCTTTCATGTACATGGCAGATATCTGATCCTCTACTTCCCTTTGATCATCTTCAGCAGACTGTGAAGGTGCTACTTCTATATACAGTGGTGCCTGAACTTGGTCTTGATTTTTTCTCTCCCTCTGCAAGATTTGCAGGGGCTGCTTTCTAAATTGAGGATTGAAAACTCCTCTGTTTTGTTGTGCAGGCCTTTGGGAGTTTTTATTCTCTAACTCCATCTTTACTAACTTATTCGACAAATTCTTGATAACCTTTGTCATGTCATCAATCCTCTGATCTTGTGGTGATTCTTCTTTAGCTTTGCCTTTCTCTTTAACTAACTGCTTTTCTTGTGTTTTCCCAACAGCAGTCATGTTTGCTTCAATTTCCATAGCATCAATTTGGATTTGTTCAAGAGTAGGAGATCTCCTCTCCCTTAAAGTGAAACTAAAATTGACTCATAAGCTCCAGCAAAGACTACCCTTGCTCCAACAGGAGGGGGTTTCATTTCTATGGGTAAACTATTATACAATTTGTTGAATCTTTTAATAAAATCAGTGATGTTTTCATTAGAATTTTTCTTGATTGCATTAAACTCCGTCAATGAGTAACCATTATCTATTTTTTCACCCCATCTTCGGGTGAATTGTGTTTCTAATTCTTCCCAATTATTAATTGAGGCATTTGGTAAACCTTTAAACCATTTTCTTGTCTCTCCATTCAGAGACTGTACAAAAAGTCTCATCACTACATTCAGATGTTCTACATTTAGATTCTCAGCAAAAGTGCAAAACAATGGCAAGTGTTGTTCTGCAGTCACTTCATCTTCACCAGTAAAACGAGGAAGTAATTTGAGGTATTCTTGGGGCATGGCATTCATAGGTTGCGGAAGATTTAACAGTGCATACCTATTTAGTAAGAAAGCAGGGGCCGCCATGTTTACACCTTGGTTAACCACTCCTTGAGTAGGTGGGATTAGTGAACCAGTTGTGAATGTGAATGAAGGGGGTGAAACAATTGATATGGGAAGGGGTTGATGAACGACGACAGAAGAACCAGCAGATGTAATTGGTTGAGCTTGCGTGAAGGTAAATGAAACAGACTCAAAGGATTGTTCTTCTAACCTTGGTTCTTGAAAATGAACAGGTGAGGAAAAGGATTCTTGTTCCAAGAAAGTGAGTTTCCGGGAAATATCCTTAGATGAAGGGTTATGTGAACTGCTGCCAGGTGCAGGCAGTGTAGGATCAGGTGTGGAAGGAGTTTTTGGTTTTTGAGCCGTTTTAGAAACCAATTTTTTGGAATCTAACAAAATAAGAACTTTCTGTTGCAAGGTATCTGACCTCGTATGAGGTCTTTTATACACCAGAATTATGGAATAAAAACACAGCCTAATATTTCCTCCTCTTTGAACAACCAGAGGAAATATAACAAGAACCCAGGGAATGAACTTTGCTTCTTCGTCCCCGACAACGGTGCCAAAAAATGTTGTATCTTTAGAAACAATCCCTTGGCTGTGGTAAGTAATCAGTGCTCAAAACATTTATATATATGTGTCACAAAAAAATTATATCAGATAGTCTTTGCTTAATCACCTTAAGAAATTAATTATTAAAACCTCAAGAATTTGATGTAATAAATGCTTCACAATGCCATTATCTGCTGAAATTAATTGGAGTGACAGGAAGAACATGTAGGAAGCTCAAACTGATATGCTGATAAACAATATCTATCACTTTACACTTCAGAAGAATTTTATGTGAGAGGAATAGTTAAAATGAAGGAGCGCCCATTAAGGATATTTAACTGTTATTCACATATGTAAAAAGAGACTCGCAGCTACATTACTTCATTTTATTCATAGAAGGAAAAGACAAAATGGAAACTGGAAAACATATCAACAACAACAACAGATGCAAGAATCTTGATCTTCATTCATTAATCATCAGAAAATTGAGTACAAAATTTGCAGTAGTCCAAAGGTCCAAAACTCAGAGCCTTTCCCTTTCTTCTCTTTTTCTTTAAATACAATGTAAAGCAGTTTGTAACTGTTGAAACTACTCTTAACTGCTTGTTAAGTTTAGAACATGTTCTATGCCATTTCAGATTAGGGCACAATATACTGAAGCAGATAGAACATATCAATAGATCAATGGAAGACAAGCCAAAACAGAGATTATGAAATGTGGCGTTACGGTGATTAGCAGGATGCTTCTACCAGCAAAGTCTTTAATAGGTCATTCGGCCAAGCGTGTCACACATAACCCCAGAACAACCCAAACATAGAACAATCCATCCAGAGAGAGAGAATTCCTCCACACAAAAGTGTGTCAGATGAACTCTAAGTCTCTCCAATATATAGGAATCTTTGGGGGTGTGTGACACGTCCTTTAAGACATTTAAGTCTATATTTTATTCCAAGCCGACCTTGCACATAAGTGGAATAAATTCAAAGTACATGTTCTGCTCATTCGATCGAGATGATCTTTAGATCAATCTTACACCTCTCCGAAAGAGGAATCCAATAAAAATATTGGGATCGTCATCTGAGCAGTACAACCCAAAGTTTGGACCTAGTTGTCGAATTTTAACACTCCCTCTCAACTAGGGAGAACTCCGTCCACAAGTGCAATCCAAACATTGTGTGTCATCCCGCCGTAACTTGCTTTGCTGGCCTCTTTATTTCAAAACAGAAGTGGGTTAGTCACAAAGACATCATACCCGGCTGACAGATTCAGCCCAGAGGTCTGAAACCTCTATAGGACTCACAAAGAGTCTCATACCAACCTGAAGTTGGTTTACCTGACCAGAAGTCAGTTGGAGGTCCAAAACCTCACTAGGACTCAAGAGAGTCATATACTAACCCGAAGTTAGTTTCACTGACCCGAAGTCAGTTGGAGGTCCGAAACCTCACTAATCTTGATCCGAGATCAAGTAGTTGGACACGTGCCATCCTAGACATAAAGAGTACGACAATCTCTGATGCGTCCATCAGTCTTGCTATGGTCTCTATTCACTTTTCCCACCTCATTGGCCAAATGAGAGGTACTTCCCATGAGTCCGAAACTCCATGGGTAGGATGCATACGGGGCACAGATCAGAGAGAGGTAAATCATCTCAATGTTATCACGGTGGGGTAGAAGCACACCAACTAGGTTCGGCAAGCTTAGCTTTGTGGTTGCTTATAGCATCTAAGCTATCCCCAAAACCCCCTTGGAGCTCCCAGAGCTCATCGTCCAACAAGACCCTCAGAATAGGGTCGTTCCATGATTCCAAGATTCTCACCGAAGGTTAGGAACATGACCTTCCCCAAGGGCATTGTGAGAATATCTGCGACCTGCTCATCAGTTCCTATATGATCGAGCCTTACGGTGCCTCGCTGTACCATATCCCAGATAAAGTGGTACCAGCCATCAACATGCTTGGATCAATCGTGGAACCCAGGATTCTATGACAAATGAATCCCCCTCTCGTTATCACAAAGGATAACGGTGGCATCTAGCACATGCTCGAACAACTGACTGAAGAGCTTTAGCAACTAAGTGACTTAACAACGGGTCATACATGCTGCAATGTATTCGACCTTAGCGGTGCTCAAGGCAACCGAATTTCGTTTCTTGCCCGAAGCAGATCTACTTGTGAAGTAGCATCCAGATGTGCTCTTACGATCCACCACACTGCCAGCCCAATCAACATCAGTATATCCATGGAGTGTCATACTCCTGGCAGTGTATCTCAGCCCATGGTCTATTGTGCCTTAGAGATATCTCAAGAGTTTCTTGGCACCAACCCAGAGAATGTTATGGTCAACCATGTGTTGATTCAAAGTGTTCACTGCACAACATACGTTCGAACAGGTGTTTACTAAGAACATCAGGGCCCCTACGAGTTGACGATACTCAGTAGGATTTGCTAACACGGGCCCAGAAGCCCTGCCACTCAACTTCGTGAAGTTGAGCTCCATTGGTGTCGACACAGACTTCTAGTCCACTATACCAGAAGCTTCATAATGTATTTTCCTTGAGAAAGGAAAATCTTGCCAAGTCTCTACTAGACCTCTGGGCCTAGGTATCAGTCCTAGGTCTTTCATCTCGAACTCAGCAGCAAGCTCCCTCTTACATTGATGAATGAGAGGGTCAACACCTGTCAGGAAGAGGTCGTTCACATACATCACCAAAATGAGAGGCTTCTCTCTATTTCTCTCTATCAACCTTGAAGTAAAGGTTCAGTTCAACTATTACAAGTGAAGCCCAGTTTCATCAGGTAGCTATCTATCCTCTCGTACTAATCTTTGGGTGCTTGCTTCAGCCCATAGAGGGCTTTCTTCAACCTGCAGACATGGGTGTCTCGATTCTGGACTTCGATCCCCAGAGGTTGCTCTACATACACCTCTTCCTTTACCGTACTATGTCAAAAAAAAAGGTCTTTCCATCCATCTGATGAAGTTTCCATCCTTGCGTATCAGCAAGGGAAATAATAGATTATAGGTGCTATAATAATCAGTGCCTTCCTAGAGAAGTCTCAAGCAACACATCAGATCCATGCTTGATCTTATATCGAGGTGACAACAACTATGTTCTATGGTCTAGGAACCATATCCCAAACATCACCCTCGCATCCTAGCAGATTTGATGCTTTACAGCTTCTTCAAATGATCCAGGCTCATATTGTACTCATGGCAGCTAGATACCCCAGGTATTTATATGGCTTCTTGGTTTTCTTCTGGAATTTCCCCCTCTGAAGCCATATGTCTTTGAGCCATGAGGATCTTCATTCCTTCAGCAATGATATTAGCTCAGGAGCATATACAGATGTATTCTCCCTCTTAATGCCAGCTTCTCTCTCGAGAGAAGACATCTATTTTAAATGAGGGCATCCTAGACACCAACTTGGGAAAGGGTACTTAATCTCCTACAGTCACAACCATCCAACAGGCTTTGCTGATCATGGTTCAATATTCCAACAATGTGTTTGAAAGTTGCAAAAGCACATTTTACCATTACGCTCCAATGTGAAACTGCTACTGTCACATGCTTACTGCTACATAGGTGTCTACCTATGTCACTATCCAACACGGAGAATATATCAACAAGCCTCAGCTTGTGTTAGAAGTCTTGTTAATCTGAGGAGGTCTGCTGGAGCTTCCTCAACTAGCCCTCTTTACTGTGACCCACAGAACTAGGAGTCCAAACATGATTCTTTCTTTCATAATTTTGCATTTGAGAGCTTCATCTACAACATCTGGCATCTCATCCAGCACTGCTTCTCAATTTCAGATTTACAGTTAATAGTTGACTGATCTAGGACTTCAAGTCTTCAGATCTCAGTTCTGCAATTTGTCTCTAAATTGCACAGATCTAGGAATAGATGTTCCAGTCATAGAATTTACCCTTCGTCATGTCAGTCCATACTTTATGTGATACTTTTCCGTTATGCAGATCTAGCACAGTCATAAGTGCACATCAATCAATATTGTTCATTACCGATGAACATGCCTCATCTTGATTTCTAACCATAGTGCACAACATATAAACTGTGCCTAGAATCTTTACATTCAGCGTTTTGAATGAAAAACTTATTTATTTTTTGTCCCTGATGGTTTGCAGGGACTGTCCAATAATTCAAAGGCTTCAATGAAACTGCTGTACACTGTTGTAGTTTATTTTGCAGACTGTACCATCCACTTAACTAGTCATTGGACAACCTTTTGAAACTGCAGCCAAGGCAAGGCAAGGTGCCTTATGAATGGGCTGAAGTTCTTTGTATGAGACAGTCTCTAAAGAATGATCACGGGCAAAGATCTAGCCACACGACCCAACCTTCTTGCCCAAAACATACCTCAAATGATGCAACTTCTTGACCTTGCATCCCTGGTGACCTTGTAATGTGAGGAGGCACTTCTATTTTATTTTGGCCTTCAAAATGCCACCTACAGGCCTGCGACCTAGTCATGATGGTTTTCTTGCCCAGAAAACAGTCTGCCAGCAATCTTCCACAAACTATCGTAGCTTCAACTACCTTTGTATCCCAGACAGAACATGAAATGGGCATTAAAATGACATAGAGCAGATCCAAACTTACCTTTTTGGCAAACATTAACTGCTGATGGTAGCCTTTAATCCGCATTTTAATGCTGTCTTGTCCAACACCTTAACACTGTTGTACACAACCCTTATCCGCACTTCTTTGTAATATTCCCAATTAGCCTTGCTAATTGGAATATTTCATTTTTGCTTTATTTTGCCGCTTTAGCTAGAAATAATAAATAAAGTGAGAAATAAGAGGGGTCACCTCACTTTAGTCACCTCGCTTTATAAATAAAGTGTTCTTTTCCTAGTAGAGTAACGTTATAACTTAGAGAGGGGGCCTTGGGGGTCCACATGAGTATGATGGGGGAGGCATCAGGCTGACCCAAGGTAAACTGCGCAGGTCAAAGGAGAGTAAGGACGCAGTTAAGTTTTGGAGGGAGTTTGGCATTATAAAAGGAGAGGTTCTCACCTCATTTGGATCATCCATGATTTGATATTATTATTGAGAGCTAGACTTCTGTCTGCTTCAGCACGCCGGTTGTTTAGTCGGTCTGCAGCACTGTTTAGTGCAACCGAGTGTCTCCGGTCGGAGATCTCGCCCTTAGCCTCGGGGGACTTCGAGTGCCTGCCCTGGTAAGGTTATTTCTGGTTTCACCCTTAGCTTCGGGGGACTTCGAGTGCCTGCCCTAGTAAGGTTATGTTCTGAGTACACCTTTCAGTTTCAGTAGCAAGTAGCAGCAGCTTCTGGTGCAGATTTGGAGAGGAAGAAGCCCTCTTGTGGCTGCGCAGTTCTGAGGAGGAGGGACGCTGTTTCAGGAGAAGAGAGGACGCTGATCAGCCTTGGAGAGTGAGGACGCTATTCCAGGGAGGACGCAGTCCAGATCTGAGCAGAGAAAACGCTGTTCCAGGAGGAGGAAGGACGCAGATCAGTCTTGGAGTGAGGACGCTGTGCAGCAGGAAGAGGAGGACGCAGATCTGAAGGCACATTGATAGATCCAGCCTTGGAGGTTGTAGATCTGAGCAGATATTTGCAGATCTGGTTCTGTATGGTGCAGATCTGAAGGTATAGCACTAGATCCAGCTTGGGAGATTGTAGATCTGAGGAGATATTGGCAGATCTAGCCTAGATCTGAAGAGATAACATCAGATCCAACCTTGGAGGCTGCAGATCTGAAGAGATATTGTCAGATCCAGCATAGATCTGAAGGATTGGTAGCAGATCTGATCTAGGAGGACGCAGATCAGGAGGGATAGTACGCAGATCTGATGGGAGGCTTCAGATCCAGCAGATCTGAGCATTCAGGAGGCAGATCCACCAGGTAGGACGCTGATCTGAGGAGCAGGCTTGTGTGAGGTGGGCTCAACAACGTTTTCTAGCATTCAGTAGCTGATCCATCTGTCTGGAGGTTTGGGTGATCAGTTCTTTATCTGTTTCTGCGCTGTCACTAGCAGAGACAGCGTTTTCCATTGGTGAGGGTTTGGAGTTTGAGATCAGCTGTTTTCCAGTCTTCAGCTCATAGCACCAGCGCAGTCTTCAGAGCAGCTAGGACGCTGTCCTTGTTGCAGCCATTATTCTGTCTGAGAGGGTCTCCACTTGCCTAGGGCAAGGATAGGTGCACTTACTCTGATTTTCTTGTACTCCTCTCTATGTACTTTCAGATTAATAAAATGGCTCAGTTTTATGGCACTCTATGTGTAATTGTTCAGTGATCTGGTTCAGCATTGTATTTTCTATATCTGTCTGGCATATTTCTGTTTATTACTGGTTATTTCCCTTTGGGGATATTACATTCTTTCAGACTTCTTCACGTTGTTGTTTCACAGAGGCATCCACACATCTAAAATAAGCTATGTCCACGAAGCTTCTACAACAAATCATTGTTTATATGATGTGTTCTAAGCTATTATTCACTGAAAGTGAGGTCATTTTTGATCCTCATATCAAGATCCTGTCTTAATTTCTCTACCCGCTCCAGCAATCGATCTGCCACTCAATCGACCAGAGTTGATCTGCAGAGATGTCCATGATGAAGCTCTAGTGATCTGAGCCTCCACGGAGGTGCTTACTTGAACCTGAGTTTTTTTTTTTTTTTTCTTGTATCCGCAATATACGATGTCAATACACACGCCGAACAATTTATTTCTACACCTCAGCCACCAGCGTCTATCAAGCCGAGTGTTTTAAACAAAAACATGCCCTCTATACGGTTGTTCACATCAGAGAAGCTGTAAAAATTTCATCGTGTGGTGCAATTCAATGCTCTCATTGACGGGGCTATTGCAATTTTTCCCGTCAAGGCAAAATTCGTTCCCTTTTTTTTTTTTTCAGACACCACGACAGTCTACGTAGAAAATCCCGAGAGGAAAAAAAAAATCGTCTTCAATTCGACTCTGTGTTTTAGACCCTTCCGCCCCTGGTGACTCTTTGCCTTGCGCCAACGTTGCTATGGTTTCCAGAAGATTTTCCGCACATCGAATATTGGCTCCACATCCTTCTCCGGCTGAAGCATGGGACAAATCACACTGGAAAGCGCTCGGATGTAAACACAGAGCGAACCACATTCTCTTTGTCTGCGGCAAAGATTGACGAAAACAAAACCCCAGACGGCAAGAGAAGATTCTCGATCGATTTACGATTGCATTCGCGGAATGCTTGAAGGTCTGTGTGATCCATCCGCTACTATCGGACGACTGAAAGACATCCTCGAAGCCAAAGATCTTACGGAGTAGAACGGGGAAGCATGCTAAAAAAAGAAAAAAAAAAAAGAAAAAAGAAGAAGAAGAAAAAGAGGAAAAAAAAAGAAAAAAAAAAAAACTAGCCTGATCCCAGCTGTGCCTGTCAATGAAAGATTTCACAGCTCGTCATGAATTCAAAATATCAGATGAGAATGCATTCAATAACAACGAACTTAATTCTAGGGCTTCGAAAGAGAAAACTATTGTAGATAGAGAAGGCACAACGATTGCACTTCAATTTTACAGTCTCGCTATTGATTCGATCGGAGGCTTAAATCCCGAGATAAACCCTTCAAACCTTCGTGAACCCTCATGGAGAACCACTAAAGCCTTCGCTGTTCTGTTCTTTAGTTGCTCTACAAAAATGGTTCTACACAAGACTCGCACTCCAAAAACAACGTTCTAACAAACCTTGCTGCCTTGAATATATCCTTAACTTGCTGTGATGGGCCCTCGCTGCCTTAAACATAATACTTGATTACTTTAAACCCTTACTGCTCCTCGCTATCACAGGAATATATCCGCTGCCTCAAGATAATAATTCGTTGTTTCAGGAATTGATGCTCCTATGAACAGCCACAGAGAATGCTGCCCTTCACTTTGAAGGTTAGGGCACAGAACAACTCCAAAAACTGCCCACACTGTCACTTGCTGTGGTGGTATGGCCTGCGGCCTACCACACAGCCTAGCTGTAGCTTATGGCTCCTTTAAAACAGAGTTTTCAGCCTATACAATAAGCCCCAACAGACCTGATATGGGCTTTGTCTTCTCCTAGCTCTGATACCATGTTAAGTTTAGAACATGTTCTATGCCATTTCAGATTAGGGCACAATACACTGAAGCAGATAGAACATATCAATAGATCGATGGAAGACAAGCCAAAACAAAGATTATGAAATGTGGCGTTACGACGATCAGCAGGATGCTTCTACCAGCAAAGTCTCCAATAGGTCATTCGGCCAAGCGTGTCACACATAACCCCAGAACAACCCAAACATAGAACAGTCCATCCACAGAGAGAGAATTCCTCCACACAAAAGTGTGTCAAATGAACTCTAAGTCTCTCCAATATATAGGAATCTTTGGGGGTGTGTGACACGTCCTTTAAGACATTTAAGTCTATTTTTTATATCAGGCTGACCTAACACATAAGTGGAATAAATTCAAAGTACATGTTCTGCTCATTCGATTGAGATGATCTTTAGATCAATCTTACACCTCTCCGAAAGAGGAATCCAATAAAAATATTGGGATCGTCATCTGAGCAGTACAACTCGGAGTTTGGACCTAGTTGTCCAATTTTAACACTGCTCAAACTACTTGAAACTGCTTAAACTACCTATTACATATCATCAAAATATCTCAATACAATTGAACTCTCTTAATAAAGATAAAATAAAAACTAAAACTCTAATCTATTTGCTGAATATGAATTTGCTCCACTGCTGCTACCTTTCCCTGATTATCTGGCTTATCATTTTTAGAAGACGAGGGATCATTAGGTAGATCAACCATCCAAGCTCTGCATTTCTTTCACACTTCGATGTTTGTCTTAGGAGAGTTGATCAACTTGTGGTACTCCAGCCTAAAGGCGGTGATCCTGTTAAATGTTGGTCGCTCTGTAAATAAAGTCTTCACCATCCGTAATAACTGAAAATGTCTCTGAAAAAAATTAATCACTGTTGTTCCTTTCAGGATATGAGTCTTCTCATGAGTGTTATCCACCTTACTTTTTGCCAATACCAATAATGGTTCATAGGAATCCCAATATAATTAGGTCCCAACATGATGGCAATCCTGCCCTGGCTCTTTTGTCATACAGATTATCAAATCTATTCACTGCTTCTTTTATCTCTGTCAACTTCTTTTTAGTGGTCTTCCTACAAGTATTTTTAACAATCAACTTGTTAATCTCTACAGCATATAGGATCCTATCTTTAATATCATTTTCTTCTAACTCTTGATCAACCTTTGAATCAATGAAATCAATAAACTTCTTTGCCCATATGGCTCTGTTAATGGTCTTCTGCTAATCTACCATAAATTTCTCCTCAAAATCTCTGACAATGCTTTTCTCATCTGATACAGTAGTCAATGATCCCTAGGCTGCTTTCATCTCTCCAATGATTTCATTCCATATGATATCTTTAGCCTGTATCAAAGTTATATTTCCCTTCAATTTCTCCTTCAGACTCTTGATTTCAGCATTAGCTGTTTGACAATCTGTCCTGTACTTATCAATTTCTCCATCCTTGGCCTGCATTATTTTTGTTACTGTTTCCAGATCATTTTGTGCTTTTTTGAGATCTTTCTCTGCCATTTTCAGTTCAGTGTTTAATTGAGATAACTGTGCTGCTGAATCATCATTTCCAGATGGCAAAATGATGGTACAGGAATGGGAATCAATCTGGTTTTGCAATCTCAGTACAGTTTCTTTCAACTTAGAAATTTCTTCTTCTTTCTGTAAGAGCTGCTAAAGAAGGCTTTCTTTTTCACTTTCCACTTTTGCCAGCTCTGCTGCCATTGAATGCTTCCCTGTAGGTAATTTCAACTTTTTCTTCAATACAAAAATCTTTGATTCTGCATTTTGTAGTAATTTCTGCACAACAGACTTATCATTTGGATCTACTCCAATCTTCACAATTATCTTCTTGAGTTCTTCATTTTGGGTTGTTAAAGCCCTAGAGTTGGCTTTCTCCAGTTTCAGTTGCTTGATCACGTTCCCTAGCATATTCTCTGCCTTAAGAGCCATTGCATTAGTTTTGGTCAACTCATTCACTATTAATTGACCTGTTTGCATGTGTAAATTGACTTTATCAAGCAAATGAATCTTTCTCACATCAACAGTTAAATTTACAGTATTGAAATTACTTGATGACCCTATAGTCATATCAAAAGGGTGAGAAAGAGCAATTTTAAACTGATCTTTTTCTAGATCCATGGCAGTCGACAATCTTGTCTAGCCCGGAGTTACTTGATATTCGGCTTGTGCCTCCATGCTAGCCTTCATCTTTTGATTCCTTTCAGCAATTTGAGCAAATACTTGTTTAATCAAAGGTATTTGCTCCTAAGCATCTCCATGTCTTCTTGGTGAGGCTGGAACATTCTGTTCATCTCCTAATTGAAGCAGAAAACCAGGCTAAGCACCTGCTATGTCTTCATTGAATTTTGTTCTCTTTTTGGCTCTTTGCTCCTCATCTTCAGAATCTATAACTGCCTCTTTACTCCTCTTGCTTGATTTCTTAGATATGATAGGAGTATGTATACTAGAACTAGCAGAACCTGCAAAACCCTTATTGGCTAACTTCTCTATGTCAGGTCTACTGTCATGAACAAATGCTGAGTAACCATTTTCAACTCTCCTGTTTGAAATTACTTTATGAGGGTCATAAGCCCATTTATCTCCTAACAACAAGTACATACCATCTAATATCTTATTAACCTCATCAGCTGCTTGTCTCATGTTGACTATAAACGGACCCACAGACATAGGTAATTTAAACATGTGACCCTTTTTCATTGGGACAAAATGCATTTGGTCAACATTCAAACTCTGCCTAATGAATTCTAAGGCAAATAATCTCATAGGAACAAATGTGGGAAGCCTATATGGTTCTATCCCAGCCCCATAAAGTCTGATCTCTGCGTAATCCTCATACATATACCAATCTCCAAATTTACAATTTGTACCCAATTGAAGAAATTCTTGAGCCTTTGGCAAGAAACATGGGGGAGAAACCCCATTCAAAATCTTATAGGCAATAGACATGAAATGGTTTGCAAAATCAAATAGCCCTTCCTCATTTTGTTCTTCTCTTACTACATCAGTCCAAAACACTATTGACTGCCTCTTTTTATTTATATCCATGATGTTCAACCCCAAATGCAAGAATTCTTCCACATTTTGATATAAAAGGAGATAAATGATAAGAGAAGGGAACCTGAATGACCCAGTGAGTGATAAACTCATGAGTTGAGTATTGACGACCTCCTGCCATTAAGAAGGGATATCTAGCACTACTCTCGGCTTCATCATCAACTCAAATAGTCCCAGTACTGATTTATCAATTAAGCTGTCGTCCTCCTTTCCTAGTGTCTTTAGTATACACCTTAGCACTGGCTGAACTTCTGCATCAAAAACTTCTATGGAGAATTCTTTACTATCAGGTGCAAACCGCTTCGTGTCTGGCCTTAGGAAGAAGGTGAACTGAGTGAATTCTTGTCCTGCAAGATTATCATAATACGCTGGCAATGATTCGTCAATGAATTGAACATAAGATTCAGACTCTGGGTAACATAAGGCTTGACGAATTAACTGGGCCGAGACTTGTAGAACATTCTCTCCTAGACAATTCATTACAAAACATTTACCAGGATACATAGATACTAGCCAGTGCACAAACTCAGGAAAAATATGAGTTTTAGGGATACATGCAGACAATACACCTGACTTGGCCATGGCAGAGAAAATAGGATATGCTTCGTCATTCAAATAGACCTGCTGATAAAATGGGAGGTGTTCTAGAGAGCAGATGGTATCTCGGATATCCCTCTCAATGTCCATGAGAGGAATATGACTGGATGAGCCGGAGAGGGATGAATGTTTAGTCATGATACAATTCAAGGTGGCGAACAACGATGGAAAACACTAGTGCAATTAGGGTTGACAAATACAAAGGAATAACATTTAAATTTGAAAAGAAAAACATATTTAAATAGATGGTGGGGGCTCTAGAAATTAAATGTTGATTTGACGCACAAGAGACTGTTAAATGGTACCATGACGTGGCTGAAAGCTGTCATCAACCAGCAGCTTACGTCACTGCGGGAGGCCTCTGGGGTAGGGAGCGTTCATTGGGGCCTTGCCCCCGCAGTGAATCCAGACCGTTGATCAAGATCGACTGGTCAGTCAACAGGGTCAACTGCTGAGGTACCCTCCCCATTAACCCGTGCGTTGAATGTGCCTGCGGGTTGCCGTCTTTATCCTCTGACAAGAAAATCCTCGGATCCCACTCGATTACTTGCTCGATCATTAATCGAAGCGTTAGGACCCACGTTCTTAGATCCTTTAAAGTATTGAACTTTAAATTTACAAAAACATTACAACTTTAGTTAAAGTATGAGGAAGCTCTACTATAACACATATTTTATGTATTTTCCCATTTTTTTGTATTTTTGAAAAATTAAAATTAAGGATATTACAAATGAGCCACAACAGATTGAATTCTCCAATGTAGGAGATCTTGGATTCTTGATGACAAGGGGTGTCTGCAAAAAGATGATGTCTCTTCCAACAACGTCTTGAAATATAAATCTTTGATGGCAAAGAGCATTTCCTCGAAGAGTGGATCCTTTGAATGAGATTGAAGGTCTTTTTGAAATGGATTGAGAATCTTTCTAGTAAACTTACTTGACTTTTCAATGCAAACTTTTGACCTTGACTTTGATTCTTGCTTCCTTGAGTGCCTCTTTCCTAAGTAGCCCTTCCTTTAGCACCTTAGCTCTGATACCATGTTGAGAATTTGGCAGGACGGTGATTAACTCAAATTCTCTCCTTGATAATTACTTATGATCTTACTTTACTTACTTATGTATTCTCTTCTTAGCTTATTACTTCTTTCATCAAGTCATTTACCAAAAACACAAGAGACACAAATATAGGATCTTCAAGCTAGGGCCAAAACCTCTCCCTCTTGGAGAGGAAAACCTGCAAGGAATTCTTCTTATAGACTTTCAAATGACAAGTACCATGACCAAGACTCAGACCCTTGACCTATGTATGCCTCCAGGACCTTGTCACTGCTTCTTTATTTAATCCTTGAGATGATCCTTCGTTCTTGCACCGTCCTGCACCGTTCTGCACCAAGGCTAGAGAGCTCAGTCTCTACTTGGTTCCTTACTAGAAATACCGTGTCATATACTGTCTTACTTTGTGCCTTAATATAGCTGATTGTATGCTTGACTTATTTCTTTTCACTGAACAGTTCACCTTATGATATCTTTACACAACTTATCATAACCTTTACTTTAGCATAGTGCCTTCTTGCACTTATTACAGTTCTTTCTTATACTAAACCTTTCATATGACCACCCTTTAATACCATTCTTCTTTGCACTTGAATGCTGTCATATTTCCGCACTTCAACACTGTCATGAACAGACCTTCAACACAGTCCTATTTTCATACTCTAACGCAGTCATACACTAGAGATTATTCCTGTGATCTGGTATAACCTTCACATATATATATTAAGTTATGTCTCCTTTCTATGCAACTTCTTCACTGTATTAGCCCTGTTCTTATGTCCACAATCCGCAGCCTTCTTCGCTTTAAATCTTATCCAGAAAACTCAGAGAAATCTGAACTTCTGTGTTCTCTTTTTTGCGCAGGATATGTGTGTATATAGTTGTTCCAACCTGTATTTGAGCCAACCTGTCCATGAGTACTGAGGCCGACTTGAATACTTGTATATAGGCCGACTTATAGAGAGTATCTTCCTGTGTGATGAAGGTTGACTTGAAGGGTTTTCCAACGCCGATCTTGATCATCTTTTGAGTGCAATCTTCAAGGTTTATGTGACACAGTCTGGAGGCATACAAATTAGACTTGACTCTTCATAAACATTACACTTTAATTAATACAATTTATGACTAGAAGACAAATCCCTAATAGAAATCAAGAAGAAGTCTATTGACCTATAATAAAACCTTGCTCATGAAACCCATGAGTCAAGCATACCAAAAATATATATATATTATTATCTTTTGTCTTCTTCTTTACATAAATACATAATTGCATAGTCAATATGCAGACAATATGTAGATTGATCCTTGTTACACTTTCCAACAATGCCTAGGCTCCAAGAAATATCCAGGTACATCATTAGGAGTTAGGATAGTAGATTTCTCTATGTGGTCTGGCAAGAGCAGAGTTGTTTGTCATACGCAGGACAAATTCTTGATGCTTGGTGCCCATCTATTGGATACATATAGGGGTCAGAGACGAGGCACATAGGAGTTCTAGTAGCTAGTTGCATGTCATTGCTGCAGGCAATGAGGATTGGGAGTTGTGGACCTGTAGTATGGCTACGGGATCTAGGGATCCAGTCGATTGGTGGGACACTCTATTTCTTAGTGAGTACGGTCAAGATAGCTGGTGATTTGGTTCATTCTCAGGCTGACACATAGCGGATCATCGAGGTCTTCATCATATGGCGAGGCAGGTTGTTGCTTAGGATTGGGGCCAATCATGGAGTGATAAGCTCTGGCATTGTTGAGTCGCTTGGGCAGCTAGGCATAGCCTCGATCATCACATATATTATAGCTGAGAGTTGCAGGACATGAGGCTCTGGTACGGGCATGTTGGGCAGTCAGTCATGACTAAAGTGTTGTAGGGTCAGCATGACCGTTTCTTCAAATGGGCATGGGACCTTGGCGTCATAGTACTTGACAATTCAAGTACCCTTAGGGATGAGCTGGTTTCGATAGGGGGAGATCATTCCAATCTTCCATTGGATTTTAGTGATTCGCTATTGGCGTGGAGGATTTCACCAACATGGAGGGATGATCAACATTAGGAGATCAGGGGAAGCTCATGTGGACAAGGATTCATCTCCACCTGGGTTGAATTGTATCTTCAGGAGTCCACCCCTGGAGTGCATGAGATGGATGACTTAGTAGAGCAGCTGCATGAGGAGTTGATCAAAAATTTATATTATCATGATTCCCTACTTATTGATTGTATGTAGAGGGCTTCAGGTGCCTGTACCAGGTTGGATAGTGAGTGGAGCAAGGAGTGCTACACATTGATCAGGATGGCTTGGGACCCTGGCATCGAGGGACTCCTTCATGATAGGATACTGCTGGGGATAGGGATGACTTAGTGGCACATTTGGGACCCCAATATCATTTGTAGTAGTGATTTGGGGTCAGTTGATAAAGGGAGTGCTTGTTCGAGCATTGCTTGAGGACAAACAATTTTGGCGGGGAGGATTTTAATATCCCCAATTTTGTGAGCATGGGAATTTCTCTCAATTTTGGTAATATAAGTAAAAGGGGCAATTAGTATTTTGGGAGAAAAGTGGCAAGTATTATTTTATTGCATATTGGCGACATATTATTATTTTATTAAAATGGTGGAAAAAGTAACTTAGTGGAAAATGGCCCCCACCAATATAATAATATTAAAAAGAGTCTACAAGGATGGAGAGAAAATATAAAGGGAGGGAATCATTTTGTGGATCATATTTTGACTATTACACTTAACACTTCATCTTCTCTTGGCGCTGTTTAGCGCAAGGATAGAGTGTTGTTTAGCGCAAGGGTAGAGTGCTGTTTAGCACAGGAATTCCAGGCGGGATTCCACCCCATCTTTGGAGGACTTCGAGTGCCTCCTTAGTTGGGAATTCAGAGAGTCAATTGCTGGACTTTCACAGAGCTTCATTGATAGCGGTATTTCCAGCTCTGGGTATTTTCCGGGCGTAGAGGTAATTTGAGTTATTCATTATGGTCCAGCGTAAAGCGAGTTGGAGTCTAGGTTATATGTAGAAGGATTTTCCTAGTTAGAGACGGGAATTTTGTGGTGATTTTGCAGGGATAGAGAGCAACAAATTTGTGGGATGAAATTCTCTTCATTTGGAAGTGTGTAGGTGTAATATTCCTACTTAGGAAATACAGTGACAAACAAAGCAAATACTGACATGCACACAAAAAATTCAGAAATATAAGTAGACACCCAGAAAATATCCAAAAGCATCATCCAACTGGGCCATTTTATTATATGGAGCTATAGTACAATGGGGTATGAAAGGAGTGCACCTTGGCTTGACAAAATGGTAAGCAAGACAAGCCCCAGGTAGGAAAATAGAATGCCCATATGTGGCAATGATCTGCCCCAACTATGCCCTGCGTTGCCTTGGAAAATATTGCTTTGTCTGCTAGAAAGAACCTGTTGAAAGACCCTCCTCTGGTGCTCCGAAAATTCTGGGAAGTTAACCCAAACTCCTCTCCAAAAACTCACCACAACCCAGAAAGTGTTTGGTCTGGTTTTGACCCCTGAAATTGACCCCCAATTACCACGTCCTCCTCAACTGGCTGGAAAATACGACCCTCCTAGAAGATCACTGTAGCAGCCCTCCAAAGGACACCAAAATGTGGGATTTACTCCTATGGATGTCCACCTCAATTCTACTGCTCAACCCAGCTCCACAAGCTCACTCCTCCACTCACATGTGTGCCCAAAATTTTCCCTTTGCGCAGGCCCACGCAGTCCCCAGAATTGTAGCAGCAAGGACTCTCCAAAATTTTCGTTGTTCCTCCCCTAAAATCTATGGCAAGTTGCACTCTAAAACTATTCCGGAAACCCCAACCTAATTCCTGCTCTTCACTGGTCCCAACAAGCTAGTCGTACTCCACAATTGTGTCCTAGAAGCTGCTAAGAAACCCAACGAATTGCCTGAAACTGGTGCTGAATATGCTCACAAGGAAAATTGACTTCCCTCCTTAGGCTGGCACTCAAAGTCCACCTAAGTAAGGGGTGAGAAACTCGCTTGAGAATCTCAGGTGCAGACTCGTCTAAACAACTCAAGTGTGCTAGGTGCAAGTGAATGTCAAATTGTCAAAAGCCCCTATAGCTGCCTTCCTCCTTCTATGTATAATTTCTCCTTGCCTCCTCATGTGGGCCCCCTTCACCTAGCAATTTGACCTCCCTCCTTAGGCAATTCGAATTTCTCCCCCAAGTGGTGCGTATTTCATGAGGGTTGGCCCCCACATTCCGCTAGCCACATAATTTTCGGCCTCCCATAATAGTAAAAAATGCAAAATTGTGAATCTCCCTTTAAACCAAAAATTAGTTTAGGAAGGGAGATTACAGTAGGGGTTTCTGGCTTAGCCTATGCAAGGGAAGAAGGGAGAAGAATTGTGGAGAGATAAGGGCCGGAGATTGGAGGTAAACCTCAAGGGAGAATTTAGCCAGTGGTAGATTTGGGCATAATTCCGTAATATCAAACTGTGGGGCATTTCTGGGCAAACTTTTTGGGGGTCACCGGGGGTCTGTGGATTCAGCCCAAACCCTTTCTGGGTTCTTTTGGATTTGGTGAGAGGAGTCCGGTGTTAATTTCATAGAGTTTTATGGGCAATATTTCTGACAAAAATTAGTGTTATAGTCAGCAGCTAGCAACATAAATTATTGGAGAAGGGTGGAGTTCACTCTGGTACCATTTCCACCACTTGGGTCCCTGAGATTTTGCTGGGTTATTTTGGGTCCCTTGTGAGGAGGCTCCAATTAATTTCCTGGAATTTTCTGAGCAATTTAGATGCCCGAAACACCAACTCCATTCCAGCCAGCAGTATCAGAATTCATTGGGTTAGCGCAGAGACTTGGGGAGAATAATTTCCTGCACAGGGAAAGCTCCATTTGCACCTGGGACTGACTAGCTTGCTGTAGCAAGCCTAGGTTCCTCTTCTTCATTTATATTTACCTTGTTTTCTCATTTAATAAAATTGCTCAGCTCTTGGTACAATTTCTGGTGCAATTTGTCATTATGCGGTGTGTTAGTTTTATGGTTAAGTATTTGTGCTTATTTGTTTTTATTACTTAATATTTCCTGTTAGGAATATTACAAAGGTTGAGGTTCAATTAGGTGACTTCTGCATGCCTAGACACTTAGGCTTCTGTAGAAGTACCTGCCCATCAACAAAACAAAAGACCACATTAGTAGGTTTGGTACAAAGTGGGTGTTGCAAGGTATCTCCTATAGCAATCCTAAAAGCAGAGATATTTTATGATCAACAATCAAAGAGCTGGTTAGAGTCTAGATGGTAAAGATAAGTCAACCAACACCACATCGATGGAGGAAGAGATGACCACTCCATTTTATGTTCACAACAAATCTCAGAGAATCAAGATAACCTTCATCAGAGATCCTATGTCGCCTGTTGAATGCCAGTATTGAGATCCTTCTTGCATTACTTTTGCTGTATCGTCTTCTACTCATTATTTCTCAGATACTCGTCATATGTGCAAATACTTCTAATTGCTCAGGTAATTTAGTTAACTATCTTCATGATAAACATGGTTTTTGTGCACCAATTTAAGAATATCATATGTTTTTCTTTTTTGTCTCTGGCATCAGTCCGTTGATCCTGCTTAATGGGCAAATCAACTCGTGGGAAACATGTAATGAACATAAATTACATTAAATTAGTTATATTAATAATTGTCCAAGATTACATCCCATAGTGTGGATGTGTCTCTTGGAAACTACAGAAGGTGCCTTCTTGACTAGCTATGGCATTTATGAGGTTCTTGTGCTTTTTTCCATCATGGCTCCATGTACAAACTATTTGGTTCGTTACATCTACTCCAAGATCAGGTCAGTAATTGCTCCGACCAAATTAAAAGATGAATACACAATATACACGATGGACAAGAGACGTGGAATATATGTTTTTTGTCTAAATAGAGTCATTGGATACAATGAAGGAGTTTCCATCAAATTTCTTCATCAGGTAGTTCTACCTACTCAACCTAACCACTTTATATTAGTGACACTTTGTAAACTATAATGGTCACTTAATCTGATTGTTACTACATATCTAATTCAATTTATTAAACTTGGACTCAGTATTTTAGTGATACTGGCAATTTTTTGTTAAGACAAGGACATAATTCATTAATATTTCCTATGGAAAAAAGTCCTTGGAACTTGGGACTGTTATCACTCAACTCTCTGCCATTTTTTCCATGTTTGGTTGCAAGCAATACCATATTAAAGAGCTGTGTAATTTTCCCACCTCAAAATTAATACAGGAATACATTAAATTTGGGCAATAACAGAATCAAGTTTAGATTTAGAATTCACCATGGTAGTGGATTATTGGGCTGCAGAGGTCTTATTGAAGTAACACATGCCTCCATAGTGGATGATGCCCACTTAGAATCAGATGATATCTCTTGTAGATGATACAGCCAGGAGTAGAAGACTAGATAATTATTATCTGAAATAACTAATGCATGTCTTTAAATGAATGTATCTGTCGTTGTTTTTCACTGATGTCCTTGTTTTCTCCTAAATGCTATCCTTGTACATGATCTGTTTCAACTCCAATATTTCTAATATATGACAATTGTGAGATTCAAAATTGCTTAACTGCCCACCTAAAATCAATTGTTTGTAACTTTCTCATACTTTATCTTTTTGGGACTCGTGACCGCTTGATTCGACTGCCAAGGTCAGCACTACATAATGGTTATAGAAATTGCTCTTATGTTTTCAGTTTTACCAGTCCTCCAATATAAATTGCTTCAGTAAAAAGGCTTCCTAAATGTACTTTATTTGTTGATTGATGGCTAATTGGCCATTTGAAAGGCTAACAAATTAATTGAAAATTCCAAGATGTTCTGTAACATTTGGTCTTTTTCTTTCACGCCACCCATGCTTTGGTACTTTTGGCCATCATATAATATCGATTATAAATGTCAAGTTACCTGGAAAATTAATTGTTTTAAAGTACCTGAAAGAAGGCTTGGATAGCAATTAGGAGATGAACCTTGAATGTTCCGCCTGTGTACATAGATTTTAACATTGTCTTCCATGTTTCAATGGAGTGGTGTTGGCTTAAGTACTCCACTGGCATTCATCTTCTCTTTCCTTTTGCAACATATACTTATCACTCCACATGCAATATCTAGATTAAGGAAGTCAAAGTTGTGCATTTACTTATTCTGCTTGATATTTAGTTTACTGTTATTTTTTCTATTCATTAGACTTTATTTGGTAAGTTCAAGAATTGTTGTTTGACTATGGGCATCCAAAGTTGCATAAGTATACATCTGCAAGTACTTAAAATGTGTGGAATTTTGGGTTATTTTCCAGAGCCCAAAGAAGGATCCTGCAGAAGAAGAGGCCTATGCAAAAGCCTTCACCATGGTTTCAATCCCTCCTTCATTAATTGTTAGACAGTTAGCCTCGGCTGTTGAGTAAGGATTCTGTTTCTGAATATTATGTCTCATATATATTTCAAAGCTCTATTACTTTTTGGCACAACTAAAGTTTCATTGCTTCAACAACCCCTGTCTATGGAGTGGTTTCTATTCTTGTTTGAGTCACTTAAACTAGTTTTTTTGATTTTGTAGACATTACTTGGAACAATAGCTAGATCAAAAGCTCAGGCTATAAATTTTATATCAGGCATTATTCTTATTGCTTTTATTTGGTTTCTAGTTGTCATTTTCTACATTTAATATTCAAAGCCCACAATGGGTGAATTTCTCCTTGTTGAGTAGTCCTTAGTATAGTTAATTCTATTACCACAGGATGGCGTGTATAATTATGTTTTTTGAGAATGTTTTTGTCCTCATAGTTAAAGACTTGAAATTATGCCAAGAAGTTCGTACTAGTTTAAAATGTCAGACATGATAAATGGTGTCTGAGACTTTTAATGTTATTATTTTAGAAAATGTCTTACTGATGTTCCTTCAAAAAAAAAAACCTTTCAGGAAACTATGTTAGCCCTGAAATGGTCATTGCTATGAGTAATGTAGTTACGTACATGCAATAATAGTGATATATATATATATACATATATATATATATATATATAAGGAAGGTCATATACTAATTATGAGATAAGTCACCTGACACGATGACATAGGACATGTAGGACATGGATAGATGAGTGTCCGACATAGGACATGGCAACCCCAGAAACAGGTGATGAAGTACAACTAGTACTATATCAATGATGATAAAATGACAAACACATGAGCAGTTAGAACCATAAACTACAGTTTTCTCATTAAGTCTTCAAAATCAAAATGTATTACATAGATATTGAGTCACTGCTACTAAATGTGGTAGTGTCGATGGATAATACTAAATAAAGTAGATACTAAATACTAAAATCGTAAATGATAACATCCATGATCTTAATGGTAAGATCAGTGTTGCAGGAACCGTCCCCCCTTCCCAGTTCTAAGGGTATATTCGCATCCCATGCGGATCCGTGGGCGAATCGTGGTTCCATCTAAAATTTGCAGTTTCTGGACATTCAGAACTGTGACAGTTCCGAACCACAGTTCTGTAGGCCCAAACTGCGTTTTCGACATGGTTCAATAGGATTGAACAGTGGTTCTGCCACAGTTCTGGATACCACTTGCACGGTTTCTAGGAGATTTTTTTTTCTTCGAATTTTCGAACCGCTATGTGAGGAACCATGCTTCCCAAACACTCCTAAGGTGCTCCCTTGATGCTTCCTAGATGCTCCCTAATGGTAATGTTAAATTCTCATCCTTCAATTTTTAACATTACCATGAAATGACTCAGGATGTTTGAGAATGGTTCCAACCTCAATGGACTTCATATGGAGAAAATAGAATTTCACATCCCATTCAAAATTCAACAGACTTAATAGTTTTCAGGATTTCAAGATCAATGGGATTGTGGTATTTCGTTAGATTATATCATGTATCAGGGTATGCGATTGGCATTTAATGAAGAGCACCAAGCCCTATATGTACCCTAGTGTTGGTGGTGTTGATTGTTGAACTCCTTTGTCATGTCCTTAGCAAAAATGTATTGTTCGCTCAAGTCAAAATAATTGATCAGGCATGTTCAGCTTTTTTACCATATTATAAGGCTTGGATTGGGCAGTTTGATCAAAATTGGGTGACGTTGACTAATATACCTAGAGAATTGAAGTAGAGGAAAAGGATAGACAAGAGGAGAGGAATCTAGATTCTAGATGGTTGATGCTCGGATACTTAATCATTAATGTACTATGAATGCCCATTTCTATCTTGATTTGTGTACAATATGCATGCTTTGATATATTCTACAACTAATTTGGCACTCTAGATGTTTTTCTGGATGTAAATGCAATATATATATATATATATATATATATATATATATATGCTCCCTGGACGCTTCACGCTTCGCTTTCGAGGATTTTTGGAAAATGACGCTTCCAATGCTTAACTTCCAAAAAACATCCTGGGTTCCTGCAACATTGGGTAAGATATACCCTCTCCCACCAACCTATTGGAAATGTAACTAATGTCAGTGTTCATAATGTAATTCAAATGTACTATTGATGTATTTATTATCTTCATTAATTATATTTATTATTATTTTATTTCTAGTCAAAGCATGTTCTTCATGCTTATAGGGTCAATTGAGTCAAAAAAGAATTTATTATGAGTCAAAGAAATGTAATTGAGTCAAAGTCCCATTTGGACTTCTTTTTATTCCACAGAGAAAAATTAGTAACTTTCTATTAATCAAAATGAAAAGTTACAAGCGTAGATGCTTGAAGCATTTTAGAGGGGTCCAAGGGGACCCAAACTACATGAAACATGCTATGTAGTAAAGCTACCAGGAAATAAAAACTAAAATTACACAATGCCAGATAAACTGGGCTTATCTTTTTTGCCTTTTTTCTTCTAAACTTTCTGCCAGCTCGCTAGCAGAAGAAATAATTGCCAACTCATTATTGCAGGAAGAGTGTTGGACTTCTTTATCTGAGTTAGAACTCTCAGATACATGTGCACGCTTCATACCCTCCAAAACTCTATCACTGTTCTTCTCCTCCTATGGTTTTCAACAATTGTTGGAGAAGATGGCTTCTCCTCATGTTCCTTTTTTTCTTCCTCCTTCTCTTCTCCCTTCTCTTGTGTATCTTGCAAATTTCCTCCTTTTGATTGCATATGGTGTTCTTTCATTTCTTCAACCTCCTCATCTGAAAGTGGTAGATCCGGGAATTGCCAACCTTTTTTCTTTTGTGGCCTCTTGATTGTTTTTTTCTTAAATAGTGTGCAGGTGTTTTGCAAGTGCCCAGTTTGGTGGCACACCCTACATCTAAAAGCAGTGTTTTCGAAATCTAATGTTTGTGTCCACTTGAGGTCTTTGTGTATTAGATGTATGCAGTCTGACAATCCTTTTCTTAAATCCATCTCCAGGGAAATACGAGCAAAGGTGAAGATTCCTATGTCCATTCTCTTTCGGTCCAGCTTTATGAATCTTCCTAGAGAATTCCCAATGTTTTCTAAGACTTGATGGTGCCAAAAAGGGAGTGGCAGATTATGTAACCTAACCCAAACAGACATTTTAGTGACCACCATTGAATTTGCCCATTTGGACTTCTTGTAAGAAAAGGAAAATGATTTTCATCTTCAGTCAATGAGTCAAAATGTCATCCACAAGACCAAGTCGACCCTTCCTTGGACAATTCGGCCTGTGTGGCAGCCATTCGACCTTCCTGGACAACTATAAATACAAGGCAATTCGACCTCATTCACTCACTCACTCAACACATTGATTTTTGTGCCAAAGAAAGAAGAAAAATTAGCGAAAGTCAAAGGACAGATAAGATTGAACTTTTTTGCCCCCATTCTGCTCATACGTATGAAGCTTCTATGAGTTTTCTGAGGTATTGCAGGACCAAAATTTGGCGATTTGTTGCAGGTTCGAAAATCCTGTGGTTTGACTGAAATTTTGTTGATCTTTAATGTACCTTGGACAAGTGGTTTCCCATGGGTTAGTCTCTACATAGGGAAAAGTGTCCAAAATAATTCTTTTCCTAAGTGTGACTTTATAAATTGAAAGTGACTTTATAAGTGGTAAAGTCAATGTTAAATTATAAAGTGAAAAACGACTTTAGACAAAGTACAATGTGGGTGCTTTATTTAATGGGTGAGTTAAAAAATAGAAAGTGAGAATTAAATATACATTTATTCTCATCGCTTGATCTAAATGAATTTGAGCCATTAGATCTTAAGGTTGCCCAAAAGTCATTTAGGGAAACAAAAGGGGGAAAATAAAAGAGAGACTGCATTCATTCTTCATGAGCAAATTAGAGAAAGGAGGCTGAGGGTTGGAGAAAAGTTCTGAAGAGAAATTTGTTTCAGCAAGCTGAAGGAGTGATTTTTGGGCAAAGCTGGGCACGAAATTCAAAGCATAGAAGACAACAAAAGGTACAGTACGAACATCATTTAATGATGGGAGTTGCATGCCGTTCGAGAGAAGTTTTTGAAAAAAAATAATAAATCCGTACAGTCCGTACAACAATACGGAAATATGTATAGTTCGTACGGAATCCGTACATTACAGTCCATATTCGTATTTGTACAATACATATTTTCAACTTCAAGTGGGCATGGAAATCGAGGCAAAGTGGGCACAATCTTCAAAGAGTTTTGGGCTAAAGAGATGAGTTGTATCTAGCCGTTTTGTTTTTTCTGCAAAGGTATTTTTCTTGATCTTGAAAGAGAAATAAATTTGAAGAGCTCTCTAACAAGTTTTCCCTAGAGAAAATTGAAGGGATTTTTCCAGGGTCTAAGTTGACCAAAATCTGTGTGTAGTTTTATGTGTTGCTTGTCTGTTTATGTCCATATTTATTTTCAACATGTGTTGACAGTCTGATGTGTTTTAATCTGAAAATTTCATTTCCAGAATTCTATATGTTGAATATATGTTTATGGGAAAGGGAATTTAACTGAATGAGAGTGATAAGGTGAAATTAAAACCGGTTGGGATTGTAGGAAATTTTTTAGTCATCAAATTTCAACTTGGTATCAGAGCTACAAGTTGAAAATTGCAGTTTGAACAACAGATAGTAGTTTGGGACAACAAACAGTGATTTTTGGACAACAAATTCAGTTTGGACAACAAACTGATATTTTGGGACAACAAGGTGAAATTTCACACAGACTGAACTTTTGGGATAGCAAGGTGTGTTGGAAAGTTCATTTCTCCATTTTCTTGGTTTTATAAATTTTGGACAACAGTCATGGCTATGTTCTCAAGGATAGAGGACATACTGGATGGGATATCCAACTATGCCGTTTGGAAGGACAATTCAAACAATGTTTGAGGGGACAACAATTTGGGACAGTGCGGTAAGAGGTTGTACCTCCTACTGTTACAGATGAACTTGCTGAATTCACAAAAATTAATGCAAAGGAAAAAAGGATTTTGATGGACAACTTGAAGGATCATGTGGTTCCTCAGGTGAGAGGAAACACATATGAATATCAGATGTGGACAACTCTAACCACTATCTATCAGAGTACCATGAGAGCAGGAAGATGGTACTCAAAGAACAATTGAAAAAGATTAGGATGACAAAGGCTGAAAGTGTAGTTCATTATCTTGGCAGAGTCAAACATTTATGTGATGATTTGAATGCTATTGGTGAGGCAGTTGCACCCACAGAGTTAGTCAGGATAGATGTAGCGGGATTTCCTAAGTCTTGGGAGGTCTTTGAAGATGTTGTTACCTCTAGGGAGAATCTTCCCAATTGGGACAAATTCTAGAATGATTATGTGCAACATGAGATATGAAAGACTGGCAGTGGTGGGGTGAAGATAGTAGATGAGGAGGATGTAGCCTTGATAGCTAGGGGGAAGAACAAAGGGAAGGCCAAGAAAGGGGCCTCATTAGATGGGGCTAAGGGAAAGGAGAAGAAGAATAAGAAATATACAGATATGTCCAAGGTCAAATGTTGGGCATGTTAGAAGATGAGACACTATGCTGCTATGTGTCCTGAGAGGAAAAACAAGGGGAAGAAGGGTACTGCAGCTTTAGCAGAGGTGGAGTAGTTTGCTTCACAGTTTGACAGGGACTTTGCATTTATTTCTTCTACATCTAGTAGGAGTACATCATTCGATCTGTGGTACATAGACAACGGGGCTTCCCGCCATATGACAAGTGCACGGGAGTTATTTTCAGAGCTTGTAGAGAGGGCACTTGATATTAAGATTGTACTAGGAGATGACCACACTCTGAGAGCTGTTGGTGTGGGGACTGTGACCTTTCAGAGGGAGTCTTTGTCTCCTTTGAAGGTCATGGATGTTTTCTACGTTCTGGGGATGAAGAAGAACTTGATTTCAGTGTCTAATATGGAGGAGAAGGGGTTTGATGTCACTTTCTCAAGAGGGCAGGTATTGATGCATCCCAGAGGAGCTTCCATCATTTCAACCAAAGTGATTGGAGTTCGCTCTGGGAAACTATACAAGTTCAGTTTTCAGACAATAGGAGCATTGGTGAGTAGCACATCTGGTAGCACTCACACTAGTACCACCAGCAGTAGAGACTTCTGCTAGTTATGGCATCGAAGGATGGCGCATATGCATCATGCAACTTTGAGAGTTCTGAGGGATATCACTACCGGAGTTCCCGATTTTAGTGTCGAGCATTATGAGATCTGCAAAGGGTGTGCTTTAGGCAAGTACACCAAGTTACCATTCCCAGCGAGCAACAACAGATCTATAGGTATACTAGACTTGATTCATATTGATGTTAGTGGTCGTATGCTCATGTGTCTTTGGGTGGTTATGAGTATTATGTTATATTCATCGATGACTACTCTAGGAGGACTTGGATATATTTCCTAAAGACCAAGGGTGAGGTCTTCGGTCGCTTTGAAGAGTTCAAAGCTCTTGTGGAAAAACAGACAGGTAGGAAGATTCAGGTCTCGAGGTCAAACAATGTTGGTAAGTACACTGATGGTGGGTTTTTAGACGTCTGTGCACAGGAGGTCATTAGGAGAGAGTTCATGGTTCCTTACAACCCTCAACAAAATGGGGTGTCTGAAAGGAAGAACAGAGCTATTGTTGGTGCTGCTAGAGCGATGATTCATGATCAAGGGTTGCCTTTGCTTTTGTGGGCTGAGGCTTGCCATAATGCTGTTTATCTTCAGAACAGGAGTCCTCATAGAGGATTGGGGAATATGACTCCGGAGGAGGCTTTCACTGGAGAGAAGCCTCATGTGGGACATCTTTGTATCTTTGGATGTCTCACATATGTTGATCAGTGGTTGTCATTGATGTCAACCCAAACAACACCAGGGGCTACCCTGATCTTGCATAGGAATTTTGACTTGACAACTTACTCTATTCCAAGTCAAGGATATTTTGGATGGTTTCTACTTGTCGAGATGTTTTTGTTGATATATGGCATGCCACATAATTCTTCACGGTTTGATAGATATTTGTGTTTGAAGTTAGTAACCCCAGTTAGTGGGCTAAAACCCCATGGGGTTGTGGCATGCCACTAATCATTGGCTGTGGTCATTGAATTGTCAATAATTAATAATTTTTAAGCTTTTAAAATCCCTCCAACGTTCACTTGTTGTATACCCTCTCAACTTAATCATTTATATAAATTGTGACCCTCATATCCTCCTCATGTAAGGATTTCGCAACTTATAACAGGTATCGTGGCATTTTCGCTATAAATTTTTCTCTGCGAAGCTTCAGATGCTGAAACTAAAAACTCATTTGGGCGAAATCCTGATGAAGCTCGTGTCCCGATTTCAGATATTGGTTCGCTATATTTTCGGAGATATGATCTAAGGAAGTTAGGGTTTTTGCAGGCTCTCGAATTTCATGTCAAACAGGTGACCTTGGGAAAATCGTCATAAATTTCTCTTTGAGCATTGGATTCAAATTTCGTAAAAAGTGACAGAAAGAGGACGGGCTGTAGTTTGTTGTATATCGTTTTCAGGACCAAAGGTTGAAACAATGACACGTGGCACTTCGTACAAGTTCGATTTATTGAACCAGTCTATGATCAGGTCATCGTAGGAGATTGAGCATAACTATTTCTTGAAGAATCCAATATTGATCAGACCTACGGGTTTGGAAAGAGGACTCAGAGGGCTACAACAGGACGAAATTTCAGACCTTGGAGATCTGAAATTACACAGATACAACAGATTCAATATCGAGCTTCCAGAAGGCAAGATAAAATATGCAATCAAGGATCATTGCAGTAAGGAAAAAACATCAAAAGTCAAGGGTAAGTCTGCTACAACAAGGTATGTATGATTAGTGTTTGAATTTTAATTTGAATAGCATCTCTGACATGTTTTTTTGCAGGATAGTGTAAGTATTTTGTATGTATGTTTGGTTGGGTTTTGTTCATAAATGTTGAACGTATTTACAATTGAATTTTGAATATTTCTCTAACATATGGTTTGCAGGACAGTGTAAGTATTTTGTTTGTATAGTGGTTTGGGTCTTGCATGTGTAGGAAGGAGGACGCAATAGGACAACTCAGACACATACTAGAAGGACAATGCGACGCCAATGTACCATTACTTGAAGCAAGCACAACAATACCTCAACATCTGCTAGTTTTCAAAGAAGCAGTGTTAAGTCAAGTATCAAGTCGTGTCAAAAGTGAGTATAGTAAAATTCATCATTGTAAAATTGTAAAAGAGTCATTATTGTAAGAGTTAGCTTGCCTAGAGTTGGAAAGGCATTACTGGGAGGTATAAGTGTCATTGTTGGATAATGTTATGTTTGGGTTGCAGGTCATAGTGTAATTGGGTGATTGGTCTAGTTCAAGAAAATCATTGTGAATCATATTGTATCGTGGATCATTGTCCCTGGTGCGGGAGTCCACACTCTTGTCTTATTTCTGATCATTATATGGTGGTAGGGAGGTGGTAGGTTGGTGCATGAAATCACCTACAGGTTGGAGCCTGTGAACACTTCAGGGTGGTAGGTTGGTCTAGGATGTCGGGTTATCCATTCAGTTGACTACTAAAGAAACCGTATGCTAGTTTTCCAAAGGGGGATGTAGAGAAGAACATGAATTTCCAGAAGTTAAAATTTTCATTTCCGCTTGGGGTCAAGATAAAAGAATTTATTAGAAAAGGCCGCTGGTTTTTGACCCGTGAGGGGGCCACCCATGTAATATTTTGGTATCACCCATGACAGGGCTAGGAGGGACTTCCAGAGTTAGGAGCAGACAGGTCACATGTACAGATTGGTGCTATCAGTGGGCTCAGGAGCTTTTCGGAGGAGTTTTCATGGTGTTCGGAGGCATTCACTTGATATACTCCATCATCCGAGTAGTTTGGCTTTCATTCCGATGCATTTCGATAACTTTCGGAATTTTGAGTTATTTATGGGCTTAACTCAGCTGATTATGCTCAAGGTGGCATTCCGGGAGGAATATAGGATGGAACACCTTAGTGTAATAGCTCATTGGAACCGGGATGAGGAGACCTACACGATGGGATAGTTAGACACAGATTTCAGTGACCAGAGGAGGCGTGGTAGCCGATTTACCCTTTTCTGCATTAAAAAGGAATATTTTAATAAAAGGAAAAGTGCTCCATGAATAAAATAATAATAAAATAATGCTCTAGAAGGCTCCAAGGGATCTATAAAAGAAAGGGAGGAGGCCATTGGGAGATATCTTTGGAGTAGATCATTTGCTTGTGTATGAGAGGTTTGAGGACGTGGTTCTCTACTTCAGCCGTAGCCCCAGGACGGAAACCCTCGGGTGATTTGTGAGTATTGGATGGAAACCCAATACTCTTGAGGAGGTTTCACTCAGAGATCTCACAGAGCTTCAGTGATATTGGAGTGAGGATCATTCAGATCTTCAACGGGAGCTTCAGTGGATTCAGTGGTGGCTGTTGCCGGAGGGAGAGTGCAACAGTTCAGTTTTGGAGGCCAGCGTAGTGCAGCAGTTGCAGCAGATTTTCTTGAGGCCAATTGTATTTCACTTATCTCAGCTATCTTTCATTTCAGCTTGTAACCCTAGTGATAATATAATAAAGCTAAGCTATATTTCTGCATTATGGTGTTATGGATTTGCATGTACTTGTGTGTTTAATTTTACATGGCAATCTTCTATTAAATAATTGTTGAATTCATGCCATATTTTGAGATATAAGTAAATTTAGGCAAATTCAGTGAAATATCCCATTTGGGGATATTACAGTGGTATCGGAGCTTTGATCTTGGCTCATCGATGGGATTGATTTAGCGAAGTTCCAGGGTTTATTTCTGAATGTGCCAAATTTTATTACCAGAGCAGATTTATTTGCAAATGTTCGAGGGTTTTATTTTCGAAGAGAATTTCCTTTAGTAAAGGTTGGGTAAAAATCGTGTAGTGATGGCCCAAACATATCGATTACACCTAAGCAATGTTTAAATCGTTTGGTGCATTATAGTGATCTCCTGCGTTTGCAAAGGATTGCGGACATTCGACAATCGGGATATTATTAAGGAAGGCCGAACATCATTTGTGTAAGAAAAAAATTATTTGAGCAGCCACCATAGGGCAAATCAAATCATTTAAAATATCTGCAGAAGGCCGAATTGACAAGATACGAATCTCAATTCGTGGAAAGCCCAATTCATTCAGCCGCCGAATTGAAGACTGAGAGCACTGTTAAGGAAGGCCGAGTATCATTTGCGTAAAAGCAAAATTATTTGAGTAGCCGCCATTGAGCAAATCAAATTATTTTAAAATATCTTCAGGAGGCCGAATTGATAAGATGCGAATCTCAATTCATGGAAAGCTCAATTTATTCAGCCGCCAAATTGCTTCGCTTACGGGATTTTGCTAACGTCAAACTTAAGCAATTCCTTGTTGAAGGGAGACACGCTGCGGCTCACTGCTAGATATCTACGCGAAGTGAGAAAGTCGTGGCACCAATTATAAGGTTTATATTTCAGAGGTTGAGCATCGAAATTGCCAAGTCGATTTGCAGAGGCATAGAGGTAGTTCATTCTTCCTTGACGACAACACCAATGTGAAAGATACGGGGCCAAACCTCACCTTTGTTTTGTGAAAGCGTGTAATTCAACAATGAAGAGTGGTGAGATTAAAGAGCCGTTTATTCTGCAGAGCCGCCATTTCGATTATCATGCTTACAGCAAGATCTAGTGCTATCGGCACTGGGGCAAGATTACGACTCTTTGAAGGGAAAAATTTATCCGCCAAATTATACACGGGACCAAATCTTTAGCATTCTCTGAGGAAATTATTAAGGAGGTCGTGTTCATTGCAAAACCGATTTTACAGTGAAACAATGGTCGTATCTGCTTATGACAGCAGAGGCAACAGTAAGCGATTTTAGAGGCTCGTTTTATCATTCGGGAGGCTGAATCTTCAGCGGCAGAGTTAAATTAAGACAGAGAACCAATTGTGGTATTTTATTGGGCAATTATAATTCAAACGTCAAGGTTGTGCTCGCTGTACGCGAATAATAAAATTATAGAGGCCGCATTTCTTCTCCAAAGGGTCGAGGGTTCGACGTGCATTTTCCACAGATACCTAAAAAAAAGGAATCCAGGGTCAAAGGTTTTTGAAGTCATCTTGTCACTCATTCTCCAGGTTCATCACTCTTTCCTATACGCTTTATATTTTCAAATTGTTGGTATGATGTTGTGACGAGATCAAGCTGTCTACAAACTGTTTGACAGAAATCCTGAATATCAACTCATTATTTTTTTTTAGCTAGAAGGATGTCATAAAATGAATTTATCAGTCTTGATTACATTGGTAACATGCATATAAATATGGTTGTGAGCCCTGACAAGACAACAATATTGCTGAATTCTGTCATAGCAGTGTTAGGCATATGTAATGTTGTTGAATCATGATGTTATGAACCTTGTATTGAGTCACAGTTGAGGAAGTGTTTGCATTTTTAGTGCATGGATAGTCACAAGCATTGTACTATTCAGTCTTCATATTTATGATGCTGCTAGGATCTAACAGTTCAGCAGAGAGTTGTTTGGAGTGGAATGTCCATTACATATGTAATACTGAGTTACAGCGATTCAGAAATACAACATTGAGTTGAAACAACTCAGAATTGCACCTACAACATTGTGTAAGCAATCTGTTTGCTAAAACACTTCACTGGGAAATATAGAAAACTCAGAAAAACAATGATCTTTTCATTGGTTGAACCATGGAGGGATTCCTAAATAGATTGATGAAAATAAAAATAGAAGCTGGTTCCTTAAACCATCATGCATCAGAAGACTAGAAAGCAAAGCCAAACAGCAGACCCTTTTCAAGAGGAATTTATGCCATCCTTCAAAAAGGACAGCCAAAAGATTTGCAGAAAGAATTGGGGGTTGGTCACAAAATTTTTGCACTTGGGACAGATTTGAAAAACATGAAGATGTCATGGAGAGTTTTGTCCAAACTGGAAGAGTTTAATGAACTTCTGTCCAAAATAAGCCAAGAAGAAGGGAAGAAACTGATTTGGGCTCTAAAACCAGCTATGCTTGCTCTTATACAACCCAAATTCTTGGAGGAACCTTGTGAAGGGGTCACACTTCTAGTTGCAGCTTGTCTCTGTAACATCATGAAGTTGACCGCACCTATAGCTCCATGTAATGATGATGTTATGAGGAGGATTATGAGGCTAATTGTAGAGACTTTTCAGGATTTGGACAACAGTGCAGGCTCTACCTTCGGGAAGAAGCTTGAGATTTTATGGAGTATGGCCACATTCAAGACTTATGTCATCATGTTTGACCTTGAGTGTGATGACCTGATCCTGTAGATGTTCCAATGCTTCTTCAGCATTAGGAGGCATCATCATGATACTGTCATAGCACACATGCAGTCCATCTTGTCGTCATGCATGAGAGACCATGAGACCATTGGCCGAGAGTTGCAGACCCGGCTGTTGAGCATTTGGAGGAGAGAGCAGTTGGTCTCACCTGCTGCTTATGAGCTAGCCCAAGGGCTGGTTGAGCAAAATATTGGGCTATTCAGGAGACAGTTGACCATGGAGGAGCTGCTCCAGTTTGGTGGGTCAGGCAGCAGAAATGAGCTGAGGAGGAAGGGAATTTGCTTAATTTGCAAAGAACCTTGGGGCCTAATCACTCATGTTTGAGAGATGCAGATGATGTGGCAGAGGCAAGACAGGTGGGCATTCCTTTCGTATGCTAGAGTGAGGACTCTTCTTTAGATGAGTCCATAGGATCAGTTGAGGACGCTTCTGGGGAGCGAGAGCAGTCATGCAAAGATGATGACAATAGACCAGAGCTGTGTTCTAGTGTGCAGGGTGAACAGTCAGGGGACTCTATGGGAGATACTCCGGGTGAAGAGTCACTTGTGACGATCCAGCTAGAGCAGCATGTGATGGAACCTGAGTCGGCAGAGGACACTATTCACATCAGGCATGATATTCCTTTGGGGGAGAGCCAGATGGGCGCCCACATTGAGCCGATGAGGGATATGCGGCTAACATTGGGGTCAGCCATTGAGGTGGAGCAGTCAAATGCACTGACATCGAGTACGGTGATAGTAGTTGCAGATCCATATCCTCTGGAGGTGTTGGAGGTTGATGGGATTGCTCTGCAGGGGGCTAGTAGACAGCAGGAGCATGGCATTCCTGATCAGGAGTGGGAGGAGCTATTCGAGATGGTGGAGCATCCATCTGTGGGTCGACACAGGGATGAGGTGCACATAGATGTACACGCAATCAGCAGAGCTGCAGTATTTTCAGTGAGTAGCACTCTCCAGGAGTACATCGATGGGGCTTGCAGCATATCTTGCCCACTTTGGCCCATTATAGAGAGAGGGGCTTTCTTCTACAGGCAGCTTTCATTGGCAGACAGGGCATAGCAGTGGGAGTTGATTACGGGCTGGCGGTAACACTCTAGGCGTGTTCCATATGCAGTTGTTGCTACATTGGATTCTTCTTCTAGGATGGACTGGCGGGAGATCATGAGTTGGTATCCTCTTGATGGTATGGTATTCTTCGTAGGGAGCACAGCAGAGCAGGGGCCCTTAGACATGACAGATGATACAGATTCCAGTTGGCAGTGGGGCAGATTCTTTAGCATCCCATCTCGGTTTCAGGAGAGCAGAATCAGCATTGGATTTAGTCAGGGATTGTATTGGAGAGAGGTGATGAGTTGGTACACAGTTGATGGGGCAGCTTACACCGTCATAGATATAGCACAACAGGAGACGTGGTCTTCACCTCTTAGAATGTCAGTCATAGCTAGAGGCAGTGCGCAGCCTGGGCCGTGGGACTTGGGCGATGATTGGGCATGGTGGCGTTGGGATCCGGGAGGATTGTTTGTTCGCTTGTATAGTGAGAGATCAGTTTGGGATCCCGACATTGAGGGGTCTATTCCGAGCAGTTTGACACAGGTGCATAGCAGCACCCAGAGGTTTGTATGGGATCTGGGCATTGGGTCTCAGTTGCGGTGGGCCAATAGAGTGGCCCACATATTTCGATTGCTTGAGGGCAAGCAATCTTGGGGCGGAAGGTCTGTAATATTCTTTTTTTTGGTATCACCCATGACAGGGCTAGGAGGGACTTCCAGAGTAGGAGTAGACAGGTCACATGTACAGATTGGTGCTATCAATGGGCTCAAGAGCTTTTCGGAGGAGTTTTGAGGAGTTTTCATGGTGTCCGGAGGCATTCGCTTGATATACTCCATCATCTGAGCAGTTTGGCTTTCGTTCCGATGCATTCCGATAACTTTCGAAAATTTGAGTTATTTTTGGGCTTAACTCAGCTGATTATGCTCAAGGTGGCATTCTAGGAGGAATACATGATGGAACACCTTAGTGTAATAGCTCATTGGAACCGGGACGAGAATACCTACATGGTGGGACAGTTAGACATAGATTTTAGTGACCGGAGGAAGCGTGGTAGCTGATTTACCCTTTTCTGCATTAAAAAGGAATATTTTAATAAAAGGGAAAAGTGCTCCATGAATAAAATAATAATAAAATAATGCTCTAGAAGGCTCCAAGGGATCTATAAAAGAAAGGGAGGAGGCCATTGGGAGATATCTTTGGAGTAGATCATTTGCTTGTGTATGAGAGGTTTGAGGACGTGGTTCTCTACTTTAGCCGTAGCCCCAGGATGGAAACCCTCGGGTGATTTGTGTGTATTGGACGGAAACCCAAAAATCTTGAGGAGGTTTCACTCAGAGATCTCACAGAGCTTCAGTGATATTGGAGTGAGGATCATTCAGATCTTCAACGGGAGCTTCAGTGGATTCAGTGGTAGCTATTGCTGGAGGGAGAGTGCAATAGTTCAGTTTTGGAGGCCAGCGCAGTGCAGTAGTTGCAACAGATTTTCTTGAGGCCAGTTGTATTTCACTTATTTGAGCTATCTTTCATTTCAGCTTGTAACCCCAGTGATAATATAATAAAGCTGAGCTATATTTCGGCATTATGGTGTTATGGATTTGCATGTACTTGTTTGTTTAATTTTACATGGCGATCTTCTGTTAAATAATTGTTGAATTCATGCCATATTTTGAGATATAAGTAAATTTAGGCAAATTCAGTGAAATATCCCATTTGGGGATATTACAACCTAAAATTCGTGTGCCTATTGTGTTCTATTGTTTACTGTTGTTACTGGATAAACATCAAGAATAATTGAAGATTAACTAATGCTCTGAAAAGATTTAAAAAGTGCTAATTGATAAGAAATACTAATTCACCCCCCCTCTCAGTATTTCCAACAATTGGTATCAGAGATTAGTTCCTTCAATAGCAGTCTAACAACTGGAAGGAGGTCATGGAGTATACTAAGAATAGTGTTCCTCTGTTCAATGGAAATAACTACACACTTTGGAGTGGAAGAATGCAGTTTCATTTGCTGGCGCAAGGACAAAAAGTATGGGAAATCGTTGAAAAAGACTTTACAACGACCCAGGATGAACAAGGAAAGAAAAATATGGTATATGATGCAAGGGCTAAAGATCTCATTATCAGTGGGCTTATCGAATCTGTCTATCTTAAGGTACTGAGTTGCAAAACTGCTAAAGAAGTATGGGGCAAGCTTGAGAATATATATGCAGGTGACTCAAACGTGAAAGAAGCAAAGCTTCAAATTTAGAGGGCAAAATTTGAGCAACTCAAAATGAAGGAAGATGAAAATATTGATGCATACTTACAACGTGTTGATGAAATGACAAATGCATTGGAAGGTTTGGGAGAACCCGTCGACACGAAAATTGTTGTCCGAGAGATCCTTAGAACCTTGCCGACAAGATTCAACCCAAAGGTATCTGTCTTGGAATATAGTTCTAATCTAGCCAATCTCAGCAAAGATGAATCGCATGGAGTGCTTACGGCATATGAAATGAGGATTGAAGAAGAGGACGACACATCTCACCTAGAAACAACATTCGCCGCATCCAAGAAAACTAGTAAGGACAGCATACTCCGAAAGCGAAAACTTGTAGTTGTAAGGAAGAAGAAAAGGAAGAAGATGAAGAAGAATTTTCAGATAAAGAATTTGCCTACTTCACGTGAAAAATGACACTAGGTACGAGGAAATTCAAAGGTAAACTTCCATTGATATATTTCGATTGTGGTGAGGTTGGTTATTTTGCAGCCAAGTGTCCTCATAAAATGAGGCTGTTACAAAAGGAAAGAAAGGTTTGAGGAAGTTCAACAAGCAAGGCAAGAAGAAATGGTTTAAGAAGAGTTTCTTCTCCAAAGAAGATAGCTCCTCATCTGATGAAGACAGTGATAACGAAGAAGAAATCAACGAAAGAGTATTGTTTATGGCCAAGCATAATAAGCAAGAAGCATTTGACGAAGAAGGAGATGAAGAAGAAAAGATGACTGAGGTTGAATTTCAAAACGAAGTGATCAGGGTTATCAAAGGGCTCAAGGTCGAGAAGAAGCATGTCAACACTCTTGAAGACGAATTAAAGATAGAAAGGGAACATGTCCTAAATCTTAAGGTTTAAGAATACATACGAATTGAAGAATCAATCCCTCAGGGAAGAATTAAAGGAAAGCAACAAGGAAAGAGAAGCATTGGAAGTTGAAATAGTTTCTCTTCGAAAGAAACAAAAATTGGAATAACTCTTCAAAACTACACCAATAGCTCCAAGGCATTGGAAGAAATCATCAACAATCAACGATCAAGTGGTGACAAGACTGGTCTTGGTTACAAAGAAAAATTTGAAAAGGAGCCAAGTCCTTCTATGACAACAAAAGAAGATGGATATGCAAAATCTAACAAGCAGGTAGACCTTCCAGCCAACTCAAGAGATCAGGACTTACAGGAAGAACCATGGAAGACGATTTGTCAAAGAAGTCCTCCCAAGTATCAACCGATCTTCTATGGTTATCGTTATTCATGTGGAAGGTTTGGACATAGAGCTATAGAATGTCGCACGTATGTTTGGAATAAATACAGTTTCGGGAGATCTTTCAGAAATGGATATTCCGAAACTCAACAGAATATTAACAGATTTGATCGTTTGAGAGATGATGTTGAATGTTACAAATGTAACAATTTTGGACACCTGGCTAAAGATTGCAGACTTGGAAGTTCCTCAAAGGAATTCTCGCAAAATTGGAATGAACAAATATGGAAAGAGAAGATTGAAAAATGTGCTATCGCTCTCAAGGCTCAAAGCATCAGAAACGTTTGGTATGTTGATAGTGGTTGCTCAACTCATATGACTAGAGATAGGAAAAAGTTCATATCCTTGAAGGAAAAGGAGGATGGAACAATGTCTTTTGGAAATGACGGGTCTTCAAACGTCATAGGATTAGGTACAGTCACACTTGGAAGCAAGAATGCATTAGCGAAAGATGTGTTGTTAGTTGAAAATATGAATCACAATATGCTCAGTGTTGGACAAATGTGCAATCAAGGACACATGATGCTATTTAACTCTAAGAAATGTGAAATCAGGAAAGGAAAGTTCGGTAAAATTGTGGCTATAGCAAGTAGAGCTCCAAATGACATATATATTTTGGATGAGATACCTAAAGGGTGCTTTTTGGCGAAAGAAGACGAAAGTTGGTTATGGCACAAACGAATGGGACATATAAATTTTGACAATTTGTTCAGTATCAACAAGAAGGAAGCAGTGAGAGAAATGCCTAAAATTTCAAAACCCACCAATAAGATATGTGAATCTTGTCAGCACGACAAGTAGACAAAAGTTGAGTTCAAGACAAAAGAACACTTTGCATCACGTCCATTGGAATTAGTACATACTGATCTATGTGGTCCTATGAGATCAAAAGGTTTAGATGGATAATTATATTTTATGCTAATGATAGATGATTACACCAAAATGACAACCGTCAGCGTCTTAAAGAAAAAGACTGAGGCATTCGAATGTTTTAGAATCTACAAGGAATTGGTCGAAAGTGAAACTGATTTGAAGATCAAATGTCTGAGATCAAATAATGGCAGAGAATTCACTTCTAAGGTATTTAAACAGTACTGTGATGAAAATGGAATAAAAAGGCAATTCTCAACAACCAAAACACTGCAGCAAAATGGAGTTGTTGAAAGAAAAAACAGTGGTGTACAGGAAATGGCTAGAACAATGTTAAATGACTCAAAATTAGATGATAAATTATGGTTTTAAGCAATCAATACAACTGTATTCATTATAAACAAAGGTTTGCTAAGGAAGAATTGTAACATGACTCCATATAAATTATGGAAAGGAAGATCAACTAATGTCAAATACTTCAAAATATTTGGAAGCAAACGCTACATCAAAAGAGAAGATAAAAAATTGGGAAAGTTCGATTCCGTGTCGACGAAGGTATTTTCGTTGGTTATTCACGCAAAAGGAAGGCTTATAGATGCTACAATTTGAGGCGAAAACAAATAGTCGAAAGCATAAATGTTACTTTTGATGAAGATTGTGTTACAAAGGATGACAATGAGATTGTCCCTTCAAGCAAATCTGAGGGATCTGAGGGAGAATCTGTGAAGGAGGAAGAACAAGCTCCAAAACAAGACCAATCAAATAAGGAAACAACAATCAACCAAGAGGAAATAAGAAATGATCAACAAGATGTACAAGAAAATTCTCCAAAAGCTTTAAAAGAATGGTGTCAAAAGAATTATCGGTCAAATCAAATCATCGGCAACACAAACGAAGGAATTGGAACCAGAAGAAGTCGACAACTTCGTTCATCACAAGAAGCCCACCTTGCTTTTTTAGTAACTTTTGAGCCTTGCAATTTTGAGGAAGCTAGTCAAGATGAACACTGGGTAGCAACTATGAATAAAGAAATGGATCAAATTGAGAAGAACGATACTTGGGAATTGGTTCCACGAACAAAGGATAAAAATGTTATTGGAACTAAATGGGTCTTCAGTAACAAATTGAATGAGAATGGACAGGTTACCAGGAATAAGGAAAAATTAGTCTGCAAAGGATATGCACAAGTTGAAGAATTGATTTCGAAGAAACATTTGCTCCTGTTGCCAAAATGGAAGCGTTTTGAATGTTTCGCGCTTATGCATGCTCGAGAAAAATCAAGGTCTACCAAATGGATGTTAAGTCAGGCTTTCTAAATGGTGAATTGAAAGAAGAAGTTTACATTGAAGAACTCAAAGGTTTTCTGCTCTCTGAAAAGGAAGACTATGTCTGCAGATTAAAGAAGGCACTATATGATCTCAAGTAAGCTCCTAGAGATTGGTATGCTCGTCTTGATGGATATTTACATCAACAAGGATTCAAGAAAGGAAGCGTCGACAACAATCTCTATGTGAAAGTGGATCAAGATAACCTAACACTTATCGAGGTATATGTAGATGATATAATTTTTGGAAGCAATGATGACAGATTAAGTAAAAACTTTGCCACAAAGGTTGAAAGTGAGTTTGAAATGTCTCTACTTGGCAAGCTGACATACTTTTTAGGGCTTCGGATATCTCAGCAGGATAAAGGAATATTTATATATCAAACCAAGTACATCAAGGAAATGCTCAAGAAATTCAAGATGGAAGATTGCAAGCCTGTCCTTACCCCAATGGTAACAGATTGCAAGTTAAGTTTAGATGATTCATCAAAGGAAGGTTGAAACTGAGTTTGAAATGTCTCTACTTGGCGAGCTGACATACTTTTTAGGGCTTCAAATATCTCAGCAGGATAAAGGAATATTTATATATCAAACCAAGTACATCAAGGAAATGCTCAAGAAATTCAAGATGGAAGATTGCAAGCCCGTCCTTACCCCAATGTTAACAGATTGCAAGTTAAGTTTAGATGATTCATCAAAGGATGTGGACCAAAGGTTGTATAGATCTATGATTGGTAGTGTTCTATATGTGATAGCTTCTCGGCCAGACGGAATGCAGGCAGTTGGACAAGTAGAAAGATTCCAAGCAGCACCAAAAGAATCTCATATTATTTCCGTCAAAAGAATTCTCCGATATCTTAAGGGCACAACAGAATATGGTTTATGGTATCCCAAAGGAAATAATCTAGTTATCCAAGCTTATACAGATGCAGATTGGACAAGAAGTGTTGATGATCGAAAGAGTACCAGTGGAGCAACATTCTATCTAGGTGGTTGCCTTGTTTCATGGTTAAGTAAAAAGCAGCCTTCAATCTTGTTATCCACAACAGAGGCAAAATATATCGCAGCAGCAACCTGTTGTACTCAAGTTCTCTAGATGAAGCAAACTTTGCAAGATCTTCAAGTCAAGTTTGATGAGCCTATTCCCATATTTTGTGATAACACCAGTGCCATCAATATCTCCAAGAATCTTGTGATGCATTCCAAAACAAAGCACATTCCGATCAAATATCATTTCTTTAGAGAGCAGGTCACCGAAAAGAAAATCAAGCTTGAATATGTTGGCACAAAGGAACAAATTGCTGACATCTTTACCAAACCATTACCTCGTGAAGCATTTGAGTATCTTCGCCTAAAGCTTGGGATTCTCCCAAGTTCTCATTAGACTCTTTCTCTTATCTAACTAAGTAAAAAAAAAGAGGGGGGGAGTTGAGGTGTGTACAGGTCTGCAGGATGATGTTTGTCAGGGTGAGTTACCCTTTGCCATTGATGACAAAGGGGGAGAGAATGCTGTAGGAAGAGGTGTCATGATTACAGGGGGAGTACTTGTGTTTCCGACAATGCCAAAGGGGGAGATTGTTGATCAGTGGTTGTCGTTGATGTCAACCCAACACCAGGGGCTACCCCGATCTTGCATAAGAATTTTGGCTTGACAACTTACTCTATTCGGAGTCAAGGATATTTTGGATGGTTTCTACTTGTCAAGATGTTTTCGTTGATATATGGCATGCCATGTAATTCTTCACGGTTTGATAGATATTCGTGTTTGAAGTTAGTAACCCCAGTTAGTGGGCTAAAACCCCTTGGGGTTGTGGCATGACACTAATCATTGGTTGCGGTCTTTGAATTGTCTATAATTAATAATTTTTTAAGCTCCTAAAATCCCTCCAACGTTCACTTGTTGAATACCCTCTCAACCTAACCATTTATATAAATTGTGACCCTCATATCCTCCTCATGTAAGGATTTCGCTACTTATAACAGGTCATCGTGGCATTTTCGCTATAACTTTTTTTTCTGCGAAGTTTCAGATGCTGAAACTAAAAAAACCCATTTGGGCGAAATCTTGACGAGACTCCTATCCGAATTTCAAATATTGGTTCACAATATTTTCGGGGATATGATCTGAGGAAGTTAGGATTTTTGTAGGCTCCCGAATTTCATGTCAAATAGATGACCTTGGGAAAATTGTCATAACTTTCTCTCTGAGCATTGGATTCAAATTTCGTAATAATTGACAGAAAGAGGATATGCTGTAGTTTGTTTATCGTTTTCAGGACTAGATGTTGAAATAGTGACACGTGACACTTCGTACAAGTTCGCTCTACTAAACTAGTTTATAATGAGGTCATCGTAGGAGATTGGGCATAACTATTTCTTGAAGAATCCAATGTTGATCAAACTTACGGGGTTGGAAGGAGGACTCATAGGGCTACCACAAGACGAAATTTCAGACCTTGGAGATCTGAAATTACACAGATACAATAGATTCAATATTGAGCTTCTAGAAGGCAAGAAAAAATATGCATTCAAGGATCGCTGCAGTAAGGACAACACATCAACAATCAAGAGTAAGTCCGCTACAACAAGGTATGTATGATTAGTGTTTGAATTTTAATTTGAATATCATCTTTGACATGTGTTTTTGCAGGACAGTGCAAGTATTTTGTATGTATGTTTGATTGGGTTTTGTTCATAAATGTTGAACATATTTACAATTGAATTTTGAATATTTCTCTGACATATGGTTTGCAAGATATTGTAAGTATTTTGTTTGTATATTGGTTTGGGTCTTGCATGTGCAGGAAGGAGGACACAATAGGACAACTCAGACACATACTAGAAGGACAATGCAACGCCAAAGTGCCATTACTTGAAGCAAGCACAACAATACCTCAACAACTGCTAGTGTTCAAAGAAGCGGTGTCAAGTCAAGTATCAGGTCGTGTCAAAAGTGAGTATTGTAAAAATCATAATTGTAAAATTGTAAAAGAGTCATTATTGTAAAAGAGTCAATCTGCCTAGAGTTGGAGAGGCATTGTTGGGAGGTATAAGTTGTTGAGATTTTGTATAAATTGGTGTAGCATCAGGTGTGCTCTAGCCCTAAAATTTTGTGGAAGGGTTAGGACACACTTGATCTCCAAAACCCAGAAATGGAGTTGAGAAATTTCAATTGGTGTTCAAGTTATTCAAATAATTAATTATTTTTAATGGATTTCGTAAGTCAACTTAGGAAAATAAAATAATTAAAGTGAATTAATTAATACATGTGTTGAAATTGTCTCAAGTCACATGGATCAAACAGTGTTTTAATCTCAGTCGTTTATAGATGATTTAATCTCGGTCGTTGAAGGGTTCAACGAAAAAGTATAAGAGAGGCTTGAGGGTCAGTTGGAGAGACACATACAGTTGCAAAACTGAGGAATAGATTTGGAATTCTAGGGCGGGTTTGCTAAGAATTTCCGGAGGAATTTTTGGCAGTGAGGGGTAGTATTAGCTGAGGGGATGATCTGATCCCAAGAGCCAAGAGACAACAAGAGGCAGAGGAGCAACAACAAGGGTATTGCAGAGGGGCTTCAGAGCCACATAGTCTAGCAGGGGTAGCACAGAGGCAGCTGGGGCCATGCAGGGTTGACGCAGGCCTAGCAAAGGCAGCGCAGGGGCAGTGTAGACCGTCCAGGGGTGACGCAGGCCCTTCTAGAGCTAGGTAGAGGCTGACGCAGACCTTCAAAGGTAACGCTAGGGCTTCAGAAGCAGCGCTGAGGGTTTCTAGGGTCAGATCCGGGTTGAGTTTTGTAAATCTCATTTGAGGGTGTGGACCAGTCTAATATTTGACACTAGAACTTCAGATTAGTTGCAGATTTGATTTCTTTTATTCTCTGTTGGGTTTTCCAGATCTGGAACCCAGATTTGCTGTACTCAGAACTACTTAGCAATAAACCCTCATATCTGCTGCACCAGTTTTCCCGCTTTGGGTTTTTCCGGGGACTTATGTCCAAAAATCCATGTGTCACTTTGTTGCATGAGAGTATTATTCAGTAAATGATCTGCATGTGTAGGCTGTAGTTGTGTTTATTTTTGATATTTTCTAAATCTAATTTCTAGAAATAACTTATATTAATTAAATCAAGTAGGAGAAAATAAACCAATACATTGCAGTAGAATTTTCACATGGTATCAGAGTGATAGCAGATCAAGCTGAATCTCCAACAATCAGCTGAAGAAATATTTTTCTGCAGGGTGGTAGAAGAAGCAGCAGATCCGGAAAGGGCATCTTGACAGCAGGAGAACGCAGATCCAGGGGACAACGCTGAAGCTATAGAAGGTCTTCAGGCTTACGCAGACCCTTCCCAGGGCAGCGTAAGGATTGCGTCACCCAGTCTGGGTTTACGCAGTCCACTTCTGAGCAGCGCTGGGACTGCACTGGGCCAACCAGGAAGACGCAGTCCAGTCATTTCTCCAATTGCAGAAGAATTTTGCCAAGATCTGGAAGCAGTGCTTCATATCTTCAGCAATGCTGGTGGGGTAGAGATTTTGTAGGTGCAAAATTGTGCCTAGCTAAGGCAACAAAGGCGGGAGGAAGACAGTTACTCAGTAGATTTGAGCCAAACAGATCTGAGATTCGATCAGGAGGATCATAGAGTACTGTCTGTTTGTGTTTTGGTGGAGGATTTCTAGGAGGGAAATCAGTCTTCAGCGGAAGCAGCTACTAGAGGGTTTCTAGTCACCAAGAAACCCAGATCTAGAGGGAGGAGTACTATTTTTGTCAGATCTGAGCAATGATGGCTCGATATGCACTGAGGGATCAAGATAGATTGGACGACATGTCCAACTATGTTATCTGGAGGGCCAAAATCCTCTCAGTTCTGGATGAGTATGATCTCAGAGAGCATGCAGAGAAGGTCCTTGCTGTACCAACCGATGCAGATCCTATCAAGAAGTATGAAGAAAATCAAGCGCGGACGAAGCGTTTGATCATAGACAGAATCAAGGACCGCATGATTCCTCATATTGTTGGTAAGACTACAACAAATGACATGTGGATAGCCTTGGAGACGATGTACCAAGGAGGCTTCGTGCAAAGAAGAATGCTTCTTGAGAACCAGATGCGGTTGTTCCAAATGATGAAGGGAGAAGAGATAGATCCATTCCTCTTCAGACTTCAAGCCATTCGAGATCGGCTAGTTGGCATTGGTGCTACTCCGGATGAGGGACTCTTAGTGAGGACTGCTCTAAATGCAGTCTCAGAAGATTGGGAAATGTTTTTCCAGAGCATTCTAGGAAGGGCAGCGTTACCATGTTGGGCTGACATGTGGGCTATCCTCCGCCAAGAGGAGATTAGGAGGGTCACCAAGCGACAAAATACCAGTGGAAGAAGTGGAAAGGCCAAAGTCAAGGAAGAGGAGGAGGATGCAGCCCTTGCATCAAGAGAAAAGACACAATAAGGGAAGAAGAAGGACTTTTCCAAGGTCAGATGCTTCAACTGTGGTGATCTTGGAAATTTCGCCAGCAATTGTCCTAAGAAGAAGGACAAAGGCTCTTCTGATTCCAAGGCTGCGGCAGCAAAGGATGATGGCTCTGATGATGATGCAGCCATGAGTGCTCGTGTGCCTCGAGAGAAGAGGTGGGGTGACATGGATCTGTAGAGCATCTATAGACAGTGTGGCGGGATCCATGAGTCAACCCTACTCTTGGATCACATACGAGCTACAGGAGCCTTAAGACGATAGTGTGATGAGTTGGGAGATGGTTGTAGCAGGCCACATTGAAGCGGAAGAGGGAGCTGAAGAGCTGAAGAGGGAGCAGCGTAATGCAGAGGTAGCAACAGCATGGAGGCGACAACGCAGAGGGGCTGATGGGACTTCAGCAATGCAGAGAAGCTGTGCTCACGCAGTGCAGAGTTGCAGCATGACAGTGTCTCCAGGAGGACAGCGTGAATCATCATCTAAGGATCTTCAGTGGTGGAAGGCAACTTGACTTATCTGTCAAACAGTTGGGCAGAGTCTTTCAGTTGCTTACTTCTCAGCAATTGAGTTGCAGTGCAACAGTTAGCAGTGGCAGTGCTATGGGCAGCATGATGCAGCAATTTGAAAGGGAGTTGCAGTACAGATGTGGCAGTGGCAGTGGCATGGACAACAGTACAGAGAGCAACAGTACAGTGGATGGAGGGCAGCAGGCCAAGCATCAGCAACACAGATTCCAACTTCAAGATCTTGTAGTGCATGGTCTAGATGCATTGCTAGAGTACACTTTCCTAGAGCACACTCTGTGCTAAGAGGGAGTGTTGAGATTTTGTATAAGTCGGAGTAGCATCGGGTGTGCTCTAGCCCTGAAATTTTGTGGAGGGGTTAGGACACACTTGATCTCCAAAACCCAGAAAGGGATTTGAGAAATTTCAGTTGGTGTTCAAGTTATTCAAATAATTAATTATTTTTAATGGACTTCGTAAGTCTAACTTAGGAAAATAAAATAATTAAAGTGAATTAATTAACACATGTGCTGAAATTGTCTTAAGTCACATGGATCAAGCAGTCTTTTAATCTCAACCGTTGATAGATGATTTAATCTCGGCCGTTGAAGGGTTCAATGAAAAAGTATAAGAGAAAGGCTTGAGGGTTAGTTGGAGACACACGCAGTTGCAGAACTGAGGAATAGATCTGGAATTCTAGGGTGGGTTTGCTAAGAATTTCCGGAGGAATTTTTGACAGTGAGGGGTAGTATTGGCTAAGGGGATGATCTGATCCCAAGAGCCAAGAGACAACAAGAGGCAGAGAAGCAACAACAAGGGCAGCGCGGAGGGGCTTCAGAGCCACATAGTCCAGTAGGGGTAGAGCAGAGGATGCTAGGGCCACGCAGGGCTAATGCAGGCCTAGCAAACGCAGCGCAGGGGCAACGTAGACCCTCCAGGGGTGACAGAGGCCCTCCTAGAGCCACGTAGAGGCTGACGTAGGTCTTCAGAGGTAACCCTGGGGCTTCAGAAGCAGCGCTGAGGGTTTCTAGGGTCAGATCCGGGCTGAGTTTTGTAAATCCCGTTTGAGGGTGTGGATCAGTCTAATATTTGGCACTAGAACTTCATGTTAGCTGCAGATTTGATTTCTTTTATTCTCTGTCGGGTTTTCCAGATTTGGAAACCAGATTTGCTGTACTTAGAACTGCTTAATGATAAACCCTCATATCTGCTGTACCAGTTTTCCCGCTTTGGGTTTCCGAGGACTTATGTCCAAAAATCCATGTGTCACTTTGTTGCATGAGCGTATTATTCAGTAAATGATCTGCATGTGTAGGCTGTAGTTGTGTTTATTTTCGGTATTTTCTGAATCTAATTTCTGGAAATAACTTGTATTAATTAAATCAAGTAGGAGAAAATAAACCAATACACTGCAGTAGAATTTTCACATAAGTGTCATTGTTGGACAATGTTATGGTTGGGTTGCAAGTCATAGTGTGATTGGGTGATTGGTCTAGTTCAAAAAAATCATTGTGAATCATATTGTATCATGGATCATTGTCCCTGGTACGAGAGTCCACACTCTTGTCTTATTTCTGATCATTATAGGGTGGTAGGGAGGTGCTAGGTTGGTGCATGAAATCACCTACAAGTTTGAGCCTGTGAACACTTCAGAGTGGTAGGTTGGTCTAGGATGTCGGGGCATCCATTCAGTTGACTACTGAAGAAACCAAGGCGTTGGGGCGTCCTTCTAGTTGGAGTTGGAGAAGAATGCTTTTGTAGAATTCTAGGAAGTTGTACCTTTCATTTCAGTTGGGGTTGAAGATTAAAGAATTTATTAAATAAGCGTTCGGTGGTTTTTGGTTTTTGACTCGGAGGGGGTTTTCCACCTAAAATTCGTGTGCCTATTGTGTTCTAATGTTTACTGTTGTTACTAAATAAACATTAAGAATAATTGAAGATTAACTAATGCTCTGAAAAGATTTAAAAAGTGCTAATTGATAAGAAATACTGATTCACCCCCCCTCTCAGTATTTCCAACAACATATTCTTATATCCCCAAGGAGCAGAGGACGAAGCTAGAAGCCATGGCAGAGAAGGGTATCTTTATGGGTTATAGCGAGACTTCGAAGGCCTATCGGATCTTCATTCCTTCTAAACGGAGAGTGGTGGTTAGGAGGGATGTGAAGTTCGAGAAGGAGAGGGCCTATTGGAGATTATGGGAGTATGATGAGAGAGAGTCACAAAGTTCTCCTCAACAGGGAGGTTAGGTATAGGGAGCAGGACCTTAGGGTTTTGGATCGACTGGTACAGGAGATACTTCAGTGTCAGTGACAGTGGCGAGTTTACTGAGCTCTTCTTTAGGGAGTCCATTGGTACTAAGTTCACATGGCACTTCAGCTGATACAGGCACAGGTGTCGGTACAGGTTCTTGGTTACCAACATTGTTGATTTTGGGCCTACTAGGTATGAGGACGCTGCCAACTAGGAGGTATGGATAGAGGCCATGGTGGAGTATGCCTCTATCATTAAGAACAATGTCTGGGAGGTGGTGCCTAGGCCTGAGGGCAAGTCAGTTGTGACTTCTAGGTGGCTCTACAAGATCAAGCATACTGTGGATGGCATCATTGAGAAGGTCAAGGCGAAGTTTGTGGCTAGAGAGTTCTCACAAATAGAGGGATTTGACTATGATGAGACCTTCACTCCCGTAGCTCGGTACACTTCTATTCGGTCCCTTATTTCTATTGCTGCAGAAATGGGTTGGCAGATCCATGAGATGGATGTGAAGACCACATTTCTCAATGGAGTTATAGAGGAGGACGTGTATGCTGAGCAGCCACAGGGATTTGACGTACTTGGGCGGGAGACCCATGTATGCCGGTTGAGGCGAGCACTCTACGGACTTAAGCAAGCTCTGAGAGCTTGGTATTGGAGGATTGATACTTACTTGCAGCAAATGGGTTTCGCAAAGAGTGACGCAGATCCGAACCTATACTACATTGTTGTAGGGGATGATCCGCTCATGCTTGTGCTATATGTTGATGACTTGTTCATTACCAGGGCAAAAAGACTGATTAGTGGTTGCAAGGAGGATCTTGCTATGGAGTTCGAGATGAAGGACATTGGGCTGATGCATTACTTTTTGGGGTTTGAGGTGTGGTAGGAGGAGGGGCATATCTTTCTGGGGCAGGGGCAGTATGCTATGGATGTGTTAAGCAGATTTCACATGGCAGAATTAAGACCCATGTCTACACCTATGATCACCAATTGGAAGAAGCTTAATGCTTCAGATTCTAGTTTGGTGGATCCCACATTGTATAGGAAGCTTATTGGGTCCTTGATGTATCTGGTCAAGACTAGGCCAGATATATGCTTTGCAGTGAACACACTTAGCCAGTTCATGGTTGAGCCAAATACCTCCTGCTCTTGTAAAGCCTTTTCTTTTTTCCTGGAATTTGGTCAAGGAATGCTTCAACAATAACGTAGCCCCTATCTTCGACACCACTCTCCAACAAGAACAACGTGGCTCCTTTCGTGCGTCCTAGCTGAACCAGAAATGCGTGGTATTCGTATGTTATCCTCCCAACTACCAAATATGAGTAGAATTTGCGTCCCTAGGGTGGTACTTATGGTCCACCAAAGAATAGGATGAGATTTCCCCTTGGAAACCTCTAGTGCTAAGCAACACCTATGACTTAGCTGAACAACATGAGCAACAATGTGTAAAATGAAAAATTATGAAAAGGTACTCAATGCTGCCTTCAACCCTCTATTTATAATTGTTTCTTCACCTTTCCTTGTGGGTCCCTCTTCCAAATATTTTGATCTCCTTTCCCCAAAATTGATTTTTACTTGAGGGGTGGCCCCCACATTCCACTAAGGTTGAGATTTTCGATTTCTCCTAAGACCCATGTAACAAAAATGTCTCCAATGCCCAAATTAAAAAATTGTGCTATGCTTAGCACTCCCCCAATAAACTTCGTTAATCCTGTTAAATGAAAAATCAAAATTGGGGATATTACAGTCCTCCCCACCAAAAATTGCTTTTCCTCAAGCAATGCCTGAACAAGCATCCTCTCTAGCTGTTGATCCCCACTGTCACTGCAAAATATGCCAGGATCCTAGATGCGTCATTGAATTGTCCTTGACCTCTGAACTATCCTGTCATGAAGGAATCCCTCAATACCAGGATCCCAAGTCATCCTGTCCAACACGAAGCCCCCCTTGCCCCACTCACTATCCTGCTAGGCATAAGTACGAAAAGCCCTTTGCATACCATCAATGAGTAGGGAATTATGATAATGTGGCACTATGTCCCATTTCTCATGAAGTTGCCCTACCAAGTAGTCCACCTCATACTCTCCAAGAGTAAACTGTTGAAGATACCACCCAATCCCTGCAGAGATGAAGGCTCCCTCACATGAGGTCCCCCTGATATCATTCGGTTGACCAACTTGCCATGCTAATGAAGTCCCTCGCGCAATCAATGACTCGCTAAAGCCCAATGGAAGATCTGAATGATCTCCCCCTGCAGTAGCTAACTCATCCCTAAAGGTCGTTGAGCTGCGAAGTACCGTGATGCTTGGGTCCTTTGCTGGACTCAAAAGTGTGACACCATGCTGACGCTACGCTACTCTGATTATGACAAACTTCCCATCGTGCATAGGTTGTATCCTCCTCTCTTGGGTCCCAATGGTGAAAATCTGTGAAGGCTAAGTTTATCCTTCCTAGGCATCTCCATGATGCCAATTCCTACCCATCCAATGCCAATCTCGATCCTGAGCAACAACAGGGTAAATCTGCCTTGCCATACCACATCGTGAAATATGTGATCCTACCTCCAGAAAGCACACCCCGATACCACATGGAGTCTAAACATCTGCCTGTAGACGAGGTCTACCATCCATTGCACCTCATGCTCATATAATTCCTTGAATTGTCTCGCTGAAAGTGCATCATGCAACTCCCTCACAATCACCTCCCCAAGTGTGAGCCCAGGGGTGGAACACATGCTACCTCGGTAGTAAACCATGTCATCCCTAAGCTTGTACCTGTCGGCCCGTGCATCCACCAAATGTCTCAACTGGAGAGTCTCCCTCCTGCCCATGACACACTGTGTCCCGTCCAACTGCCTAGGGTGAGCTCCCATGTCCTGCTTCTTGTACTGAGAGCATCAAAGGGCTACAACCAAAAGTTCTGTGGGGGTAGGTCCCTAAGGGTATGATCAAGAATTTGTTGGGATATTGAAGAGTAATCCTTGGGACGTCCCTTTCTCTACCTTAGATCTGCTGATAACCCAATCGGATATCTGTCTCCGCTAAACATGTCGTCCCGAGATGCTCAACAACGCCCTCATCTATCCAGGGTGAGCTGCTCCTAATGGTACATCTAATGTCCCTGCGGTGCCACATCAGATTCCACTGCATACCACCGAGTATCCCTGTACCCAATGCAATGCGAGCCGCTCCTCCTACTCCACAATGCAATCCAACACACTACAACACACCACAATGGACCTCCATGTCCACTTGCCAACCACTGCTTAATTATGCTTTTTCTTTTTCTTTTAGCTACATCAACCTCCAGGGCATCGTTAAAGGCTTGACCCAAGGTGGCGGCAAGGGGATAGGGAGGTTGGCCCTATGTGCAACCATAATGGCAATGTGGACCCAAGTGGGATAAATGATGAATGGGGATATAGTGAGTGGAAAGGGAGTAATACATGCAGATAGGGGAGCGGGACAACACACCCAAAGTCGTGGTTTCCCAAGTAGTACCACCCTAAAACCAAATGGTCAATAAAGGAGATCCCATAGGACTAAGATCCAAAGGTAACACCCAAAAGAGATCAAGGGGACAAGATTACAATTCCTCCCACAATTTCCGCCAAATCCCCCCATCAATCCTTACCCATAAGTATCCATGATAAGTAAACCCGATACTCAATTACCAAATAACAAGACATACCTTTAGATTCGGGAGGCCCACTTTCAAACATACGATCAATACAGGTGGGTGAGGGACCACATGGCTGGCTCAGGTGGCAGAGAAATGGTATAATGAGCTAGTAGGAGGCTGCAAGGGGTTGCTGGCTACCGGCTGAGGTCCCTCATGGAGAAAAATTTGTTCAGGGGATATCACCCACGAAGTGGTGGGTAACATCTGGCTCCAACTGGGACGTGATCTCTCAAAGAAGTGGATGAGGCTACTTGAACAGGAGGTCATGAGAACTCCAACAATCTCTTGGTCACCGTTGACCAGTTATCAGCACATGTTAAAGATCATAGCCACAAGGGGAGCATTTTTTTCACGGTGTCTAATGATCACCCATGCTTAATGTTTGCCCATAAAACTGAGAAGAAATAAAACACACAATTTTAATCTAAATGCAACTATAATCTATCATGAGAAATATCATATGAGGTTAGTTCTAATGCAAAAATAATCATGCAATGCATCCTACCCTAACATGCATATAATGCATGGTACCACTAAGTGTAATCATAAAGCCAGTGCAACCAACATATCATCACATCGATATAAATATATTTGCCTATATGATTATTTTTGCAGCCAACCCTGAAGCAAATGCAAATCCAAGCATATGGAAGGTGACGTGGGTGGGAGGCGGGGAAATATGGTGGCCACACATCGATGACTACGTGAGAAGAGGTAAGAAAAGGATGTAATCTAGTCCACGAGATCCTCTCTTCTAACCAACATACAAAGATGCCAATGATTAGGCTCATAAATTTTTAATAGATGGGAACCTTAGGCATATTATCTTTATTACCATTTATGTCATACTTCGTTGTCTCTACGGGGTCGTGGTCAGTATGAGAGGGATACTGATGAGATGGAGAAGCACAAGTAGGTTTCCCATGACGATCACATTGGAAAGGGGAGATTATAGATTGATTATGACCCTGAGGGAGTATAGAAGGAGATAAAGTATATTCAATGAGGGGTTCTTTCTTGACACCACCCTCGGAACGAGAAAAGGGCTCATAGACACTTGAGGTCATATGACAAGGGGTGAGGGAATCACTTGGGGGAGACTTGAGATGACGAATAAGAGGAAAAGACACATGGGAGAATGAGACATTATCTTCAACAGGTCCCTCTTCCTCCAAATCATAGTCTAAAGGCTCAAGTGAATTGAATATAGAATCAAAAGGAAGATAGGTGGGAGCCTCATTGATTCCATCATTATTAGTATCGAAGATTGAGTCGCCCCTAAAAGGAGAATCAACGATCTCCAACTGCTCCTCATGAAAAGGAAAATAATAACCCTACTTCCCAAGGGTATCGATGGATACGTAACTATAGGTAATGTTTGAGTGAAAAGGAATACTAATGTCAACCTCATCCTCGTTGTCGATGTCATAAATAAGAGCACAATCAAATCGAGGACCAACAATTTCCCATTTCCCCTTTTCAATGTGGAAGTAATCTTCAATGACATCTTCCAAGGGGCTAATGGGATTACCTTCCTCAAGGTTCTCAAAAGGGGATTCATCAAAATTAATATCCCTAAGAAAGGAAAGATTAGTCTAAACTTCACTTTCCATCGACTCATCCTTCTCAACACATGTGTTCTCAAAATCATCTTTCTCATCATGCGGACCAAAGGAGGACTCGTATTCCTATTCATCACTTAGATTCTGAAGGTCTTGACAATGCTCAATGAAGGATTCCTCTTGAATGCTCAATGCGGAAATTTCTAGACCAAGGACAACGACGAAGGCTTAGCCCACTGTCACCACTGTTAAGACTCCCTGCTCTTTACAAACTTTCACCTGATGATCAAGGTAACAAGTGCCCATGGGACAAGAAATTTACCTCATTCAATAACTTATGATTTCTATGCAAGATAGAAAAAGGCAAGTTTTGGGCAAAAAATATTAAAGGTTAAAGAAAGCTCATATCACCGGAAAGGATGGAGGAAGTTGAAGAAAAAAAGTTCAAGAAAGGAGGGAGTAAAAGATCTTTACTATGGTTAAGATAGTCTCCTTCACAAAGGGTCTTTTCATGGCTCCTACAATAAATAGATGCGGTGTAACATCATGAAAGCATTAAGAAAGAAGCAAGATCTTGTGACATCACCATAGGGAATCATGGAGGACAAGAAGAACAAAATTCATGCAATCAAATATGGAAAACATAGCTCTTGGGAACCTCATCGAAAAATTCATCCAGGACTAGGCTCATCATACATCAAAAGAAAACATTTGCCAAAATAAGGATATTCAAGATGCTCAAATTCTCTGATAGAATCCTCATTGAAGGATTCACCGATCTAGAGAAGTAGCAAGTGTTTCATCAGGAACTTCAACTTGTGAAGTTCATGAAATGATGATGACATAAGAGATGAAGCAGATCAAGGGATTGAAGACAGTTCAATAAAGGAAGCTGCTGAAAGAATACTAGATGACCTGAAGGTAAATGAGGTATGCATGCTTATATTTAATATTATAATGTCATGTTGTATGGTTGCAGGTGACATAGATCACTACTCCTATCTTGAGGAGCATGATCAAAGGAAAGGAATCTCCTCCTCTAAAGGATGTCGAAAGGCATGGTTCACACTAGATGAAATCAACATAATATATTCTCATATGAAGTATGACATGATTGGCAACTATTAAGGAACTCTGATTGGAAGCTCTTGGGAATAAAATTGTGTGGAAGGAAGAGATCGTGAGAAGTGAAACTATGGAAAGAAGTAGTCAACATCTGAGGAAGCCAAGAAGACTTGACTAGAAAATCTCTTGGGAAGATATGGAGACTTTGATAGAAGTCTGGAAAAGATGGAGACCCTTGATGCCTACAAGAAGGTGTCATGGTGAAAGATCATCACTAAGGTAACTTTTGATTTAAAAGTTCATATTTATAATTAATTAATATATGATGAGCTTATGCAGGGCTACCAAAGGGAAGTATATTTCTTCCATAGGTTGACAACCATATGGCAGGATGAAAGATCCTTGGAAAAAGTATGGTTTGAAGGAAAGCAACATGGCATGGAGCTAAACCAGATGAGGAGATTGATGGATTACTTTCTGATAGAAGACATGACTCTTGATGAAAGTGATGGATGATCTGCGCCTCATGAAAATATCCCCAAGATGAAGACTCCTCAACAATGAAGAAATTCATGACATTGAAGAAAGGAGCTGTTCATGAGCAACTGGGTGTTTTCATCATTGCTGCTGCATGTCCCTGATTAAGAGGGAGCATGATAATGAGTTTCTTACTTGGAAGAAAACTCAGTGATTCCAGCGAAGAAGAAAGCTTAGGAATATGTCCTCCCTAGTTGAGAGGGAGAGATAGACACATCATTTTGGGAGATAGAATGGAGGATTGGGTAATCATTTGGCATCCGATACTCTTTGAGAATGTGATAAGACGTTCCGATAAGAGTAGTCGTGGAAGGACTGATATTCTTTGAAGATTGGGAATCCAACTGTAAGAATAGTCCTAATGGACATATCCTGAGTGAACCTGGGTGGGATATGATCCAAGAGAGACAATGATGAGGGTGTCTACTCATCATTGGTCTCGCCAACATTGTAGCTAAGATCTCGTGGAGAGATGGAGCTGTTAGTCAAGGGCTTGCACTATGACAATGCTTATGGTTAATATGATGCTATACAAATGGGTTACTAATCCGATTCTTCTTATGAGAAATTCTTCAGATTGAAAGTGACGTACCATTATGAATACCTCCCTAGTTAAGAGGGAGTGTTAGAAAGTGTAACTAGGATTCGTCTTCATAATGACTATGTAATTATGAATTTATGAATGAAGAAGACAAAGATAATAAAATTTATTTTGTATATACTTGCTTCATGGGTTTTGTTAGCCACCTATAAAATTTGTTATATCAAAAGGTGGCTAAAACTTTTTGGAGCCTTCAAGGAACCAGTTTTATTGCAAAAAATGTTATCTCTTGAAGACTCATGAAGACATCATGCCCTTTGTTCAAATCTTCACTGCTGTTTCCATTTTAAACTCTGAAATTCTACTGGTTTCATAAAGAAAAGACTGCTGCAAAACACCATTTTTCCCTTCCTTTCTTTTCAAACTAACCTTCATTTTTACCCCTTTTATTCCCCATGGAATTCCTCTATTTTCCATATTTCTCCATTTCCCCTACATAAGATCCTTTTTACAAAGTTTAAAACTCAATTTTGAACTTTGCCAAAACCCCCAAATCCATAAAAAACTGTGAAAAATTTCATAAAAAATAAGTTTCTTGACTATGTGCTTAAGCCCCTTTGGGCTAAAGTCCTAACCACTTCCCCACCATATGCCTTGGTGCTGGAACCAAGCGCTAATCCCTTTCGGCGCTTATCGCATCGGAAACAAACGAAGCACATAAGTCTTTGGCTTTTATAAAACCTCCAATGTGATCAGCTCCTTTATATAAAGCCCCGATCTTTTGTTACATTCACAAAACCAAAGGCCCGCAATTGGGCGCTAAGCATTTTATAAACCCATTTCCGATGCATATTTCCCTTTGTAAATTCATAAACCTTTTCTTCCGATCCGATTGGCCCTTTGTGTGTTTTAAACCCTGGTCCCTTTGTTTTTCCATATATCCAAGGCCCCACAGACGGGCGCCTAACCTTATATATATAACTTGCCCCGAGCCGTTAAACCTTTGTATTTCATTAAAACTTTGGTTTTCATGTCGTATAAAGGGTTCCGCCCATTCATTTGTTAAAACTTTCCTCCACCATTGATCTTGAGCCGATCAACGATCAGCGCAATATCGCATCGCAAGTTTTATTGGGCGCATTTTATTCCCCCTTTCGATTGACTACCCCCGATGGATCCTTCGCCGTTGGATCTATCCGCAGCATTTCTGATCCGATGACCCTCATTTGCTCCGATCATAAGCTCATTCCCCGCTTGTGACTCCTCCGATTCATCCTCCACCGTCGATCTGATCTGCAGATCGACGGCCCACAACTAATCACATCGGCGCCATTCAAGTTCTCCCCCCGTCGATCACATGCCTCCGATTGCATCTGGGCCGTCCATGTGTCCAAATCAAACGGTCCAGATTGCATCTCCCGACTTAGGTTTAATTCATGTGTCCCGCTTCATAATGCTTTTGGCCAAATCCCGGTCGTTGATCTCTGCAGATCAACAGTCCTTCACCCTTTCTCCGCCTGTATATTATTTCGTTTTAACCCCAATTTTAATCCTGGGCGTTGATCCTATACATCCAACGGCTCATATTAACCCCGACAGGCCCGACCCCTCTGGGTCCTGCCTCCCTTCAGATCTGATCTCTGCCGTCAATCTCTTGATCGGACGGTCCATAATAAAAATGCCCCACCTCCTTTTGCCCGCGCATCTATCCAATATCGCGCTCGTTCTCCACCGTCAGATCTGAGACCCCAGATCCAACGGTCGATGCTCGTTTTCACGTAACTTCAAGCGCGAAGGTTAATTTCCTGAGGGCTGCGCGATATAAGTTGTTTTCAAAAGCCACGTGTCGGCCTCTGATGCATATTGCGTCCAAAAAGCTAATATCGCTTTCTTGCCCTTCTGCCGCGCGAAACCCGTGGTTTTCCCTCCCGAAACCACTTTCCTCGTTTTCTATTATATTGTATCGCGCGCGCTTCCTGCCGTTGATCTCTGCAGATCAATGACTCAGATCTAATCTGGCCATACACTATCACCCTCCACCTTCACCAAAGGATTTCAATGAGTGATCTCCACCGTTGATCGCCTGGGCCGATCTCATCCGACGACCCAGGTTATGTCCGAAACCCCAATTTCAATTATTAACAGTTTTTCTCCGCCCAAAGGGATTTTCGATATTTTCCTTTGTATTTCTTCTGTTTTCACATAAAGCGACCCTTCTCCATTTGTATTGACCTGGTCGCTCCCGACCGTTGATCTCTGAAAGATCAACGGCTCTGATATAATTTTCCACTGCTTATTCATCTACCGCTCTCCTTTTGACTTCTACGCACGATCTCCACCGTTGGATGCTGCCATCCAACGGCCATGCTCCTAACCACGACCTCCAAAGCAGTTTTACCCAATAATGCAGGATTTCTTAATTGTATTTTGTATTTTGCAGGTTTTAATGGTTTTTCCATTATATTGAAGAAAATGAAAGCCGAGGATGACGATCCTTCATGTTTTCACTTATCAAAAAGAAATAATTGAGCAGGGTTCACGTTTCGTCAATACATCATGAGTATTGATGCCATATGACCCTGTATTACCTGCACATCAACAAGACACAATGAAATTCAAGAGAGTATCAGTGTTGAAGAGTAAAACAAGCCAGAAATGAAGGATTGAAGATTAATTCCACAGTTTTGGAGGATTACGGCTAAGATAAAAAATCAAAAGCCTAATCTTCCGAATTAAAACACAATTAAAGACAAATCAAAGATTTATCAGTCAGAAAGAGCCTCCACCGACACATCAGAAGCTAATTGATTCCTCTCAGCTACCCATTGCCACCTGTAGCCTCAAAGCATTTAATAGAGGCCGAATTATGATTAGAAAAGAAGATATTTGCCTCAACGCAGCCGAAAAGTTAATTCAACCAAACGAACTTAATGTAAAAAACATCAGCAAAGTTATTACAACATGAAACAGAGCCTTAAAGTCAACAAAAGCTCCCACCGAGCTTAATTCTTAAATGTAAAACAATTAATACAGACAAAACGTCTGTAAACTTCTCCATCGAGCCCCTCAAAGGCCGAGAAGTCTTAAATCTGTATTAATTGAACCTTGGGAGATCTTTTATCCCATCCCACCTTCTCATTTCTTCTATAAATACTTCTGTAGGAGATGAAACAATGTTGGTTGCAGAACTTTGAAATATACTTGTGCTCAAACTTTCTACCTGTAAATAGTGTTCAAAGGCTCTTGAAGCTCTGTTTGTGATAGAATAGTTAGGCTAAGAAGTGAAGATGATTGCTGAACTGAAACATTGGACCTGAAGACTGTAACTGGTTTGACATCAATAACAAGCTGTTTCTTGGGATCCTGGTCTATATCACTGGTGAAGTGCTTCTTTCTTTGTAACTGTTTTTCCTTTTGTGTATGCCATATTGTCCATTATTCTCTGATAAAGAACAACAAGCATAGAGTTAGGACCTACTGTTTAAAGTACCCTTCTCTGACTAATAAGTTTTATCTCAATGTTTTCTTCTAAATTGTTTATTTAAGAATGATTCAATATAGTTTAAGCAGTTAGGAATGCTGGCGTTCCCTCGTCCTACTGTTTGCTTTAAACATTATTCTTGAATGTTATTTTCATTGTTTGCTTATTAAAGTTAGACTAGAAAAGTGATGGTGTGCCCTGTTTTCTAGCTTCTATTCTCCAAAGGTAGATTCTGAAATTTTCCCTAAGTGTTTGCTGAGAGCAGACTAGGTTTCAAAGTACCTTATCTGATCTTAAGTTGTGTTTTGTTTCTCTTATGTGTTTTTCATACTTTCTAAAGATAATTATGCGGATTACTGGATTGTTTGTCAATTGAGTTGCTTTAATACAAACTTGCCCAAGAAGTCTATGGTTAGCCCTGTCCTTGGTTGGTTTTAAACAGTTACTTGAGAGGCTTTTCTTGTTTGGACTGACTATAAATCCTTGTTGAAATTATTATCAGTTTCCACCCCTCCAACACTTTATTGTTTCCATTCCATCATTTTATCTCAAATGATCTTGTGATATAAATGATCACTCTTGATGTTGTTGCTCAATTAAAGCCCTGTTATGACTCCATAGCCCAATGGACTAAAAACCAGCGTTATATCTGTCTTTTTAGCCAAAACTTGTTCTGATTGCTTGCAACTTCACACATTTGAAACTCTTTCCATTTAGGACTTTCCACTCAAATAATAATCATGCTCAACCATCCAAAACAAGCAAAAACCCTCGGACTTCATAGCTAGCCTAATATCATTACCCAAAAGCTTTAAAGATAAATCAATCTTTGCACTTTATTGGAGAGATCACTCTCCGGATTCAGGAGGGCTAGATCCTAGAATCCCAAAGTGGTTGAAATAGTGTTCTCCCTGTAGTTTGACTTTGCCAATCTTGCAGATTACAGGGAGCTAACAGGTTTCATGAGCAAGAAGTTTTATTATATGTCAAAGACTTCTTCTTGATGTCTTTTAGAGATTTTTCATCTTGTCATAAATGTATAATCTATCATAAATATGAAGTATTGTCACACTTGCAAAGGATAATTATTGATGTATATGTATGCCTCAAGACCTTGTCAAATATTCTCCACAAGATGGCTAAAAGATGCATATTCTCCTTGTTGAAGTCGGACTCAAAAAGAGAATGAACACTCAAGTCGGCTCAAGTAAAGTCACATCTGTTCATAGGTTATGTCGGCTTATTATTGGTGGCATCAACTAAATAAAGGAATCTCAACTACCACAGAAACATAAGATTTTCGGACAAGTTCTGTGATTGAATGCGATGTTCAAGTCTGTGTTTTAGTGCAAGAAAAGGAAGGACATACCAGTGTGGAAAATTATTGTGTTTGGGTTAAAGAAAAAAGAGATATGTTCCACACCTACCTCGTATACCTTAGGTAAGCCGAAGGTTACCTCTGTAATAAGAAGTCTACAATTAAGGTGTGGGTAAAGGTGACTGTACATCGAAGAAGGGAAGACTATAAGGAGTGCAAGTAAGAAGCCTCAATCTTAGGCTAACATATTCTAGATATCCCTGAAGGAGACTATAGTATACACAATGTTAAGGAGTGATGTTCCAGCAAGTGCAAGAGCTCGGTCTTGGGTGTCATAAGGTACAGATAGAAGGCTAAGGAAGAACTACTTGAAGGAGGAAAGGTAAAATATAGAAGCACATTACTAGGATAGGGACCGAGTCTTCCTAGTGTTGGTGCAAAATGATGCAGAAAAGGTAGAACAACATAAGGAGCCAAGAAAGAGCAATGACAAGGTATTGGAGGCATACTGGTGTCAAGAGTCTGTGTCATGGTCATGGTACTTGTTAATTGAAGGTCTATAAGAAGAATTACTTTCGGGTTTTCCTCTCCAAGAGGGAGAGGTTTTGGCCCTGGCTTGAAGAGCCAAAATCTTGTGTCTTTTGTGTTTTGATAATTGGCTTGATGAAAGACCCAATAAGCTAATGAAAAGGTCTAAGTAAGAGAAATAATTTCACAAGTAGTTATCAAGTAGAGAATTGAATTAAACTATGCCCTACCAAATTCTGAACAATTACCATTACTTTTATCTTGTTTACAATTATTTTTATTTAAAAACACTTTTATTTTTATTCTTTATCAACCAACAACATAAATAAGATAACAATAATAAAATAAACCACCTCTTATTTATCCTCTAATTCATGTAATGTAGCTTTCATATGCACAGTATACAAGAGCTCTTCTTGTTTATCTAAAATTAAGAACAATATTAATCTTAACATCGTCTTAGGTCTCTATTTTATGAGAACCTTCTTGCTGCTTGGTTGCTTGAGTAGATTTATGGGCACTGGAAACACAACTTTGAGAAGCCATAAATGTTGCAAATTTAGAAAATGAAACACTCACCAAAACAACTGCTGCCCGCACTCCAAAAAACAACCTAAATTCTTGTTGCTGCTATAGGAAGCTCCTCTTGCAGAAGAATGTGTGAGAAATGAGTGAATGAGGTGTCCTTTTATAGAAAAGAAGAGGCTGATAGGGTTTCTAGAAAATTCTATTTCTATTTTTTAAAAAATATTTTTTGTTAACTAAGTGTTTAACTAGATAAAAAAGTGTTAGCTCAGTGTTTTTGGGTGATAGAAGGGTTACACTCCCTTCTTGGCCCTTTGAGACAGCTGGAAAAAAAAGGTGAATTTCTGGTTGAAACGCAGGTTGTGGCGGCCAAAACAGCCCCGAAATGTCGTTGACCGTCCCAGACAATGTTTCAAAATTGCGAAATGCGGTCCAGGATGGTCAACGGTGTTTTGGGGCTGTTTCAGAGCGGCTTCGGTGTTTCAGCCCGTTTTGGGTACCGGGACGACCCCTTCCATGACATTTCCTGCAACATAGATGTGGTCGTACCTGTGCATCTCTCCTTTAGCCTCTTTTGGGCATTATTTGATATTTTTATGAAGGGTATTTGTTGCCTGTATTCTCATTGTGGAACCAATTTTTCTCCAGATTCCTTTGTTAGGGTTTCTTAGAAATTCACAGACCTATTGCTGTCCCAAATGGAGTCATGCACTCAATCTGAGTCTTGAAATTATTACCAATCATGTTTTTAAAAAAAAAATCTTTGTTCTATGCCTCAGAAAACTAAACGGTCACTGTTCTTGACTATCACTTCATTTAAAAAAAAGAAAAACAAGGCACTCAATATGAATGCATAAACCTTCTTTAGAATTCATGTCAATATAGGCAATCATAAAACTTATTGTTATCAATTTCCAAGCATTGACTGTCTTAATTTTTCTTCAAATTGATCTGATTCTCTTCTCTTCACTGCATGCTAATAGGCAGTTTTGCATCCACAATGGAATACTCTGAAATTCACGCTAGCAGCTCCTTAAATCGTCACTAACAGATGAGGACTTCCTGTATTTGATATTATACTTGGAATGGTGGCTTCACTTTAGGAGAATAATCTTGGCGGCTTCAGTGTTCCCAATGATGTTCACTTGTATTGTCTGACTGTTGCTTTGCATGGTGTTCACTTGTATTCTCCATTTTTTTTTTTTTCCACAGAAAAAAACGAACTTTCTATTAATATAGATAGTCTCTGAACATATGCCAAGCATTTCTGAAACCAAAACAGCCATTCCCTTAGAAAAGAGAATGTGGTCAGGCTACTTCCCATCTGATGAAGATGTCAGCAACCCAAAAGAAACCTATAAAGATCACAGCTTAAGCATCTATGCATCTCTTTATGCTCATCAAACAGAAAATGAGAGCAGTAAGAGTCAGTGATGCTCCAGCGCCCAAAAGGGCTGGCAGTAAAAACTATCCCAGCCCCATATAACCATAAATATAAACAAAAAGCGGGCCCAGAACCCCCTTACATAAGGGAAACAGTTCAGGACCCATGATAGTATCAAAAAACTCAAAGGTTTATAAAGGTCCACTGTACAATGCTGAAAATAAACTGAAATTTTACTCAAAAAGAGGCTGTTCCTGAGGATGAACAGTCCCATTTACTACTTCCACTACTGCCCAGGACCCCAAAGCGAGTTGTAGACCTTCTTTAGATAAGATATCTGCTTGCTGGTTCCTTTCCCTGTAAATATGAACAACAGAAATCTTCATGAAAAAGGAATTAAGACGACGAATCTCTTGAAGTAAAGGAAGAAGAAGAAAGTGCCTGCATTGATGAGTTCCATTAAACCAGTTGACAACATTCCTAGAATCACCAAAGATCTGAATCTGATAAATCTGTTTTGAAATAAGCCAGCAAAGAAGCAAATGGAGAGCTTTAAGTTCTGCAAAGTTATTAGACCCTTGCCCAAGGCCAACAGAGGCCCGAAAGGAGTTTTCAGCTGAGAGGTTAATAACCAGCCCTGCACCACAGATATCATTGATATCAGAAGCACCATCGAAGTATGCCCAAGGAAGGGAATCATTGATGGTTTCCGGCTGTACAATACGAACAGGACCTTTGTCAGCAGGCGTTGGAATGCTGTCAAAAATAGCAACACCCTCAGCTGCCAGATTAGCTAAAGGAAAGGTAGTCTCATTGAAAATAGCCCTGTTTCGTGCTAACCAAGTACCCCAGGCTATTAAAAGAGGAAAGGCCCTGATTTTATCGTCCGACGCCTCTTGCCACCAGTGTTCCCATGCTTGCAGAAGATCATCCCCATGCCACCTCAAGGGAATGTTGGACAAGCGCAGAGATTCTGTCCAGAGACTAACATTAAAAGGACATAGGAGAAAAAGGTGGAGAGGCGTTTCTTCTGCAGATTTACAAAGCGAACACCAGCTCGGCCCCTGCTTGCCTCTTTTTTGCAAAAAATCCCAAGTTGGAACTTTTTTGTGAAGAATGCACCAAAAGAAGAGTCTGGTTTTAGCTGGACTTTTAAGTTTCCACAGGGGTTTGGACCACCATGCTGGATTCCCCCAGCCTTGTTGCAGCATAATCCACTTGTAACCGAATTTTGGGGAGTAAATACCTGTTTGAGCATGCACCCATCGCAAGGTGTCAACAGAATCTGAAATTCTAACAGAGGAAAGAGAGAGATCAGCAACATACCGGTTCCACTCTTCTAGCCATCTATTATCCAAATTAGATTCTCCATTTGCAGCCTCACATGGTGGCTTATCAAATCCTTTTGTTGGCCCCTTTAAGAAATAAATTTTGCTTTTTTTAATGGTTGACTAAACTTTCTGGTGCATGACAGAACCCACTCACTTGACCTTTTGGCTGCCGTCTCTATTTGTAATAATCTCCTCTTTTGGCAGCTCCCTAATTCAGACTGCGATTGGTGGCTGCACTTTTATTGCCAATTCATCCTTTTGATGACTAGACTTGGTGGCTTGGTGATTGAATTCCACACATTCTAGGTTATGGCTTTTTCTATATTCTGACATGATTTTGCTTTTCGTAGCATATCACACAAGGTTACAAATCTTCCTTTGCCTTGAAGTTCAACTCTATGACATATACTTCCTTAATTTTTTCTTATGCTCACACACAGCGCTATCTTTGATTTTGTCTCACATGGGCAGCCTTTTGGGCATTGGTATCCAATTTGTGTGTTTTGTCCCTTGGTGTCTTCTCTGATCACAGCAGCCCCTTGTCTCTTTCATCTACTTCCTTGGCTTCTCCTCACTGAGTGGATTTGTTCATTCATGATATGATGCAATGTCTCATTACATAGTAGACGAGTATGCTACATAACTCCCATATACGTAACTAATTACCGCCACTTTAATTACTATATTAAATACCTCATTATTACATCATTTATTAGTGAGACTTTATTAATATGTCTAGTCTAACTCTTAATATGCCAAAGTTCTAAATATGAACATTATCTCTAACAACATGTTGGCTGCTGCAGCAAGGATTGCTCTCTGCAGAGAGTAACTCAAAGTAGTTTCTAAAATGGGCAACAATTTTGTTACTTAGATGCAATAGGTTTTAGTGATGGGGAATATGAATATCTGGCTTCTTCTAACATAAATAAAGCATATGATGTAGTTAAAGCAATGGGAATGATGTTGATTCCATAAAGCCTAAAAATAACACTTGCTACTACAAAAGTTCAATGCTTCTGATTCAATGTCACAATAATGTTTTGTTTCTGGCGACACAAGATGGATATCAACAGACCAAGAACATACTCAATCTGGAAGTGGCAAACCTCAAAATGAGCTTTGGGAAGAATGGATTTGGAAATGCAGAATTGAAACGTAGCAGAAAGGACACACATTAGTAATGTCTGGGATCTGCTTACAAAGATGTTTGAAGTAGTTCTTAGATAATTAAAGATAAAATCTATCAACTGTTAACAGTGAGAAATCAAAATGAGTTTATAAATTATATAGGAAATATCAGACTAGCGATTGAAAAATAATTTATAAACCAGTATGATTTGAATGGAAATGGATACTGTGTAAAGAAAAAAAATAATATATTCTTTGGAAAGAGAGGTATCAGCTCTGTTTGCCTTTTATTTCTGTTTGTGTTACATGGATTACTACTAATCTTGTCTTTTTGATTTTGTTCTTTCTCCTTCTCGGTTTTATGTAGACTTAATGACTTCCTTTTTGCGAAAAATTACGGTTGTAACTTGTATAATATGTACATGCTCTGTATAGGGTAGGATGGAGCTTTAAATCTATGAAGGAGTTAGCAGTGCTAAACAGGGATCCCTTGCAAGGAAACGATTGGCCTGGCTTTGTGCCTAGTTTTTCTGCAATGAAAATTCTATCCCTCCGAGACAAGGATGGAAAGTTGAGGGCACAACTTGACATTGATGGAGGGAATCATTCCTTGCTTTGGTCTTTATTTGGTTCAGGTACAAGTCTCTGTGAATGCATATTCTTCATGTAGAAATAAAAAAATTATTCTCTAGAATCCAACATTCTTTGTAACTTTTGTCATTGCATGTTGTAATTCTCTCAGATAGAGTTGCAGATACAACATATTCCAAGAAAAAATGTAATGGTGCGTCTATTCTTTCTCCAAAGGCACAATTAGCAGGAGATATTCATGGTGCTCCTCCAGGGAGCTTTGTTTCTCAACTTGCTGAAATCATGGCAGGCATCAAGACTACACAGAAGATGGCAGAGTTCTGGTTACAGGTTGTTGCTGAGGTGTGTTATTCTCTGCTTAGAAATTAGTCTGATATAGAAGAGGTGATTGAATACTCTTTTTGCATTATATCACAATGAACCTCTATGTTAACTGCATATTCCCAATGGCCATAAACTTGTATGCACCTTTCAATAGCCAAATCTGATCAATAGGACCACTATGTACACACACATGACAAATAACAATAGGGGGGCATAAGCAATCTCTCACCAAAATCTAAGAGTAAGAGCAATTCCCGTCGAAATACCTATGATGGAAACTACAAATTCGAAAGAAATTTATGTGAAAATTTACAAACAGTTGCAGTGATAGATTTATTTCTCCTACTTATTATTTAAATAAGTTATTATTCAGAAATTTTCCGGCAAATATCGAAATAAATACAACTGCAACATTCACAATTATATATGCAAAGAAATAAACAGTAGAGAACATAAGCACAAGAATCAATCACATGTACACACTTATTTTTGGACAATTGTCCCTGGAAAAACCCAATGTGGGAAAACTGGTGCAGCTGATGAGGGTTTTATTATTTCTTCAGCAAATGATATCTTTACAGGGAAAATATTCGGCAGATAAATTTTGAACCACCTGAGACTGAATATCCAGCTTACTCGGACAATTTCTGACACCCAGAACAGCCCCTGGAAGCCTCTATGTCAGTCTACGTGATTCTCTGCGCAGACCCAGAGCTGGACTCCGTGAATCTGCGTGGAGACTGCATGGGGTCTCTACATTGTAGCCTCAAGCTGCCTCTAGTGACCTACTACTGCTCTCCGACCCTAATCTCGATCACCCCTGACCTCCTCTTGCTTCTACAATTTCTCGCCCTGCAACTCTCTCGCTAAGATCGAATTCTACATCATAATGGATCTCCTTCGGGTACTGAGTGTGTGCCTGGCCTGTCTTCCAAGTGACCCTAAAGCCTTCTTTTATAATCTTCTTGTTGGAGAACCAACGGCCCAGATTAAAAGATTAATCAATGGCTAAGATTAAATCTTGACTTGATCCATGTTTTTTAGAGGATTCACACTTTGACTTATTAATGCCCTTTAATTATTTTACTTTCCTATGTTTGGACTTAGGGTCTCCATTAAAATAATTAATTAATTTAATAAGTCTTGAACCGAGTGAAATTTCCACAAACTGTTTCTAGGTTCTTTGGAATGTTGCTGTCCATGCTTCCCTGCAAAGTTTGAGACTTGGAACACTTCCGGATGCTACGAAAATCAACACTCCCTCTTAGCGAGGAAAGTGTTTCAACAATATGCCTGATGCATGCCGCTCTGATTCTGAAGCACCCTTTGCGCTGCTGCCCACCGTCACTTGCTGCACCTGTACCACAGCTCCCTCTGGATACAAAATCCTATTATTGGAAGGGATTCTTCATCATCCCCATATTCTCTCTGAAGTAGACAAACTTTGTTTTTTCCTAGGGCCTTGGTGAGGATGTCTGCCAGCTGTTCTCTTGTTGGAGTGTATTGTAACCGAACAACTCCACGTTGTACACAGTCCCTGATGAAGTGACATCGGATGTCAATATGTTTCGATCTATCATGAAACACAAGATTCTCAGAGAGCTTTATACAACTCTAATTATCACATAAAATGCTAGTTGCTTCCATTTTCTCCTTGAGTAGATTCACTAACAGTTTCCTAAGCCATATGGCTTCGCACGAAGTTGTGCTAGCTGCCATATACTCTTCCTCTGCTGAACTCAATGCCACAAACTTTTGTTTCCTACTGCACTAGGAAGTCATTCCTGATCCAAGAATGAAACAGTACCCACTGGTACTCTTCCGATCAATTGAACTTCCAACCCAATCTCCACCAGTAAAACCATTTAAACTGACATCATTGTCACAGGCGTACTTCAATCCATGCTCGATTGTCCCTCGAAGGTACCTGAGAACATGTTTGGTTGCTGCCTAATGTGCCCTCTTTGATTCTACCATGAACTGACTTAAGGTATTAACAGCATAACAGATGTCTGGCCTTGTATTTAGCAGATACATCAATGACCCTATGAGCTGTCTGTACAACGTAGGATCATCTTCATCACCCTCAGACGTGTCGATTTTCCTCCAGTTGCTGATCATTGGAGTGGTCATGGGCCTACAATCCTCCATCTGAAATCTCTTCAGAATCTCTGTAGTGTATCTTCCTTGACCAAGGAAGATTTCCCCATTCTGCTGCTAAACTTCCAACCCCAGAAAATAGTGCATCCGTCTCAGATCCTTCATGTCAAACTCTTCAGCTAAATTCTTCTTGCAATCTGTGATGATCCTTGATGATCTTGTCAAGAACAGATCATCCACATACAATACCAGTATCAATGGCTCACTCCCTACTCTCAGATACTAGAGATTGGGATTTGCATCACTCTTGACGAATCCCATGTTCTGCAGATAGCTGTCAATCTGACTATACTAGGCTCTGGGAGCTTGCTTCAGTCCATATAATGCTTTCTTCAATCTGCACACGATTTTTCTAATCATGTGTTTCAAAGCCCTCCGGTTGTTCTATATACACTTCTTCCTCTATCACACCATTCAAGAATGTCATCTTGACGTCCTTCTGGTGAATTTCCCAACCCATCTGCGCTGCAAGGGATATCACGGACCTGATAGATGTGTATCTGGCTACCGAGGCAAAGGTTTCTTCATAGTCTATTCCTTCCTTCCGAGCATACCCCTTAGCCACAAACCTGGCTTTAAATTTCTCGATGCTCCCGTCTGTAGCATACTTGATCTTGTAGGTCCACCCGGATCCTACAACAAATCTCTCCTGTGGTTTGGGTACCACTTCCCAGACATCATTTGTCATGATGGAACTGTACTCTTCCACCATTGCATCAACCCATACCTGGTGCTGAGCAGCTTCCTGAAAGTTGGAAGGTTCTCCGACTTGAGCAACCAAGGCTTGATACCTCTCAGGCTGCTTACACTGTCTCTTCTCATTTCGGGGATTTCCGACAAAATCCTCTTCATCGTTTAGAATCCGTCGAAGTTCCCTACTCGTTCTTCCACTAGTGGTGGGTGGATTTACCGACTCTCCTTCTTGCAAATCCTTAGGAGACCCATCCTTTGGATCACTATGCCTTGGAGAGGCAACTGAATTTTCTGTTGCTGGTTGTTGGGGCTAGACCAGAGGCTCTTCCTTTGACAGTGTTGTAGAAGGAAATTCCCGTGATCTTTCGAAGGCTTTCTCCTCCATGAATTTCACATCTCTACGCACCACTACTTTCTTGCTCTTAGGAACATAGATGCGATAAGCCTTTGCATTCTCACTGTATCCTACCAAATACCCCCTTTCAGCGGTCATCTCCAACTTCTTCCTCTTTTCACTGGGTATGTGACAGTAAACTGTATTGCCGAAAATCCTAAAGTGACTCACTTCGGGCTTGCTGCTAGTAAAGACACTTTCTGGCGTGATCTTTCCCAGTGCAATGTGAGGAGTTTTGTTCTGAATGTAGACAACTGTAGTACACGCTTCAGCCCATAGAAATTTGGGCATGTCTTGGTCATACAACATAGCTTTGGTTGCTTCAAAAATTGTCCGAATCTTCCTTTCTGCCACTTCATTCTGTTCCAGATTGTATGGAGCTGCCCATTCTCTTTTGATGCCTTCCCTTGCGCAGAATCCAGTGAATTCTTTATCTATGTATTCACCTCCATTATTTGATGACAAAACCTTGATCTGCTTCCCTGTCAAATTCTCTACCAGAGCCTTAAACACTTTAAATCGACTGAAGACTTCATCCTTGGTCTTCAAAAAGTAGATCCAGGTTTTCCTGGAATGGTCATTAATGAAAGTGACAAAATATTTGGCACCACTAAGAGGTCTAGTGGACATTGGCCCTCTGATATCTGAGTGTATTAAATCCAACACACTCTTGGCTCTATTGTTGCTTCTCTGATATGCTACTTTGGCATATTTCCCCAATACGCACCCCTTGCAGACATCATCGCGTTTGGTGCTCAATTCTGGAACACCTGTGAGAGTCTTCTGGAGAGTTATCAACGCTCCATGATGCAAGTGCCCCATTCTTCTGTGCCATAGCTCATTCAGATTCGTTTCATTTGCGCTGCTAACTAGTGCCATTGGAGAATCAAGTTGTAGTTTGTACAACTTGTTGCTTCTTACCCCGATTTGTGCCTTCTTCTACCAACTAGGGTGCTTGACGTAGACTCTATTTCCAATAAAGTAAACGTCATATCCTCGGTTTTGAAGCTGTGACACTGAGAGTAGATTCATCCCCCAAACCTGGCACATGCAGTACATTAGTGGCCCGGATTCTGTTCCCTGCCTCGGTCTGAAAAACTACGATACCTCTCCCAATGGGAGTGCACTTTTCTTTATTACCCACGGTTATCTTGAAATTCATTTGCTCTTCTTGGTAGTCGGAAAAGCAATCCCGTGCTCTTGTCATGTGAGTAGATGCTCCACTGTCAATATACTAGACATCTGAGGACGTAGTGCTTGATACACAAGCAAAGTCATCTTGTAGTCTGGATGCTAATATAGCTACATCGCGATCCGTCTGTTCTATCGTGCTTCTTCCCCCTCCTGGAGAACTGCGTGAACCCTTCTGCGCTGTTGCTGCAACAATAGATCTTTGTTCACTGATAGATGCTCCCTCTCTGTTATTCAAACCTGGCTCTGATACCATGTGAAAATTTACAAACAGTTGCAGTGATAGATTTATTTCTCCTACTTATTATTTCAATAAGTTATTATTCAAAAATCTTCCGGCAAATATCGAAATAAATACAACTGCAACATTCACAATTATATATGCAGAGTAATAAACAGTAGAGAACATAAACACAAGAATCATTCACATGTACACAGTTATTTTTGGACAATTGTCCCTTGAAAAACCCAATGTGGGAAAACTGGTGCAACATATGAGGGTTTGATTATTTCTTCAGCAAATGATATCTTTAGAGGGAAAATATTCGACAAATAAATTCTGAACCACCTGAGACTGAATATCCAGCTTACTAAGACAATTTCTGACACCTAGAACAGCCCCTGGAAGCCTCTACGTCAGTCTGCGTGATTCTCTGCGCGGTCCTAGAGCTGGATTCCGTGAATCTGCGTGGAGACTGTATGGGGTCTCTGCATTGCAACCTCAAGCTGCCTCCAGTGACCTACTGTTGCTCTCCGACCTTGATCTCGATCACCCCTGACCTCCTCTTGCTTCTGCAATTTCTCGCCCTGCAACTGTCCCGCTGAGATCGAATTCTACATCATAATGGATCTCCTTCAGGTACTGAGTGTGTGCCCGACCTGTTTCCAAGTGATCCTCAAGCCTTCTTTTATAATCTTCCTGTTGGAGAACCAACGGCCCATATTAAAAGATTAATCAATGGCTAAGATTAAATATTGACTTGATCCATGTTTTCTAGAAGATTCACACTCTAATTTATTAATGCCCTTTAATTATTTTACTTTCCTAAGTTTGGATTTATGGTCTCCATTAAAATAATTAATTAATTTAATAAATCTTGAACCGAGTGGAATTTCCACAAACTGTTTCTGGGTTCTTTGGAATGTTGCTGTCCAAGCCTCCCTCCAAAGTTTGAGACTTGGAACACTTTCAGATGCTACAAAAATCAACGATTTAGTGTGGTATGGTTGGCGTTGATGTGTGGCTAGGACAAGTGCCATGCATCCATGAAATAAGGTAATATAATCTTATCAATGTGCAACAAATGCTCACAAAATTCGGTCAATGGGACTAAAAGAGTACATCTAGTGTAAGTACAAATTAAGAGTGCAAATGTGACTCACATCAATGCTAAAAGTAGGAAAAGTATGTACCTAGCAAAAATCTAAATGTTTAGCTAAGAGAAGACATAAAATAAGGTCAGTGGGACTAAATGAGTACATCAAGTGTAGGTGCAAAGTGTGTGTAAAAGTGACTCCTACACCAGTACAAAAAATAGGAAAAAAAGAAAAGAATTGTGTGCCTAGCTAAAGGCTAAATGTTTAGCTAAGAGAAGATATAGAATAAGGTGCGAGTTTAAGAAAAATTCTAGAGGATGTCAAGCCAAGCTGGAGCTAAAGCTATCTGCAGATGATGATCCAGGGGGACCATGGTACAAACTTCTTATTGGAGCCATAAATAATTTTTAAAAGTCTAATACATTGGCAGATGATATCTTCTGGAGAGTGTCCAGTACTGAGAGGGCGTGGCTGCATGATAATGGAGGGAACACAAGAGAGAGGAATCCCAACACTTATAACATTCAAAGTTGTGGGGAAGAAAATCTGGATGGAATATTCACTACTCAAGCAAACCTGAGGAATATGGGATCCCCGTATAACTTAGACCGTTCATCTACGACTAGGTTTATGAGGGTTTTAATTACATATTGTTGAAAAATGTCTAACTAGGTTCGGTCTTCATAAATATGAAATGTACTTTTGATTCTTGTATATTGTAAAATGAAAGAAAATTATTATTATTATTTTTGGAGCATGGGTTTCATGCTCAAGATTTTTTATTTTATAGGTCAAAAACCCATTGAGTGTGTCGTAGTTCCCGTTCTCGTCCCCGACCCCATCCCTGAACCCACGTTTCTAGGCAACATAGATAAAAACGAATTCTCTTTTGAAATAAGTAAATTAAATTGAGAACTCTTACATGGAAAATTGAACCTCTCTCTTGGAATAATATAGTAACTCCACACTTAAGAGAATGTAACTCTCCCTCACCAATTCAATGTATGGCAAAAGTGTAACTCCTCATTAAATGCACTTGTAACTCCCTCATTCAATTCGATTTGTAACTCTCACCAAATATTCTCTCATGTCTAAGTGTAATGCTCTCTCTCCCTAATTCGAATTGTAACTCCTCAAGACATGTGTACCTCTCTCTCTATACTCTTGGGATGAGTTACACTTCTCCTCAAGTAACTCCTCCTTCATGGAATTCAATTATGCTATTATTGGTTCAAGGCATGGATTGATTTCGTATGTTCTCTCCTTTCTCATCTATTTAAGCAAGAGCAAGTGAGAGTTGAGAGTAGCATGTTCATTGTGAAGGAGAGCTAGTGTTGAGTGTGTGCAAGAGAAGTGTGAGGGCAAGTGAAGAGTAAGAGCAAGGGAAGAGTTGGAGCAAGTGTGAAGGACAAGATCTAATCAAGAGAAGGAGGAGGTCTTCAAGTAAAGAGCATGAGCTCTTCAACTACAAGTTGATCAGACATTGGTGACTTTCTTCATTCTCACACTCTCTCTCTCTTTGTACTTTGCCGAACAATTGAAGAAATCTAATAGAAGAAGAATCATTTCGGTTTTCCCCTTGTGGATTTTGCCTTGGTCATTGGACCTAACTCTCAGTGTTTCATATTTTTTGCTTGGTTGTCTTCATATGATCCTTAAGTTTATGTTCTATCTACAATTGCTAATCTGAAAAGTTGTGAAGAAGAAATCTGCATTCTAAGCAATTGTAACAACATAGAACATTCAATTTTCGGCAAAGTACATTTAATTTTCTGCAAAGTGCATTCAACTTTCTGCAAAGTACATTTAGTTTTCTGCAAAGTACATAAATATTTCTACTAAGTTCATTTAGTTCCATTCAGTTTTCTACAAAGTACATTCAATTTTCTGCAAGTACATTAAGTTTTCTGCATAGAACTTTCAAGTTTCTGCAAATAATTTTTAAATTTCTGCATAGATCTTTTAGATTATAACACAAGAAAGCCCTATATGGCTTGAAGCAAGCGCCTAGGTTATGGTATGCAAGAATGGATGCATATCTCTTAAGGATTGGGTTCGTTAGGAGTTCATTAGATGCAAATCTCCACATCAAGGTGGTGAAGAATGAACCAATCATTATATTACTATATATGGAGGATTTGTTTATTACAGGTGAGGTGCACATAATGCAAGAATGCAAGAAAATGTTGGCGACCGAATTCGAAATGAAAGAGCTGGGACTTATGCACTATTACTTGAGTTTGGAAGTCTAGCAGAAACCTAGAGAGATATATATGGGTCAAGGTAAATACATAATCGAGATATTGCAGAGATTCGGTATGATCAATCCCAAGCCTATGACTACTCCCATGATCACTAATCTCAAGAAGTTGAGAAGCTCCGACTCTAGTCTCGTCAATCCTACTAGCTATCGTAAGTTGGTGGGTTCTCTGATGTACTTAGTAAATATGAGACCTGATATATGTTTTTCCTTAAATGTTGTTAGTCAATTTCAGTTGGAGCCTCGTCATGACCATTGGATATTTTTCCAAGCATATTTTGAGATATCTACGTGGCACTATACATCATTGCTTGAAGTATGATGGAAAGGAAGTTAAGTTAACAAGGTTTACCTATTTCGATTGGGGTGGCAGTGAGATTGATGCAAGAAGCACTACCGGAGGATGTTTCAGTTTAGGTTTTGCAATGATTTCATGGATGAGTAGAAAACAAGATCCTGTTGCATTAAGTAGCTGAAGCATAATATGTTGCTGCATATGAAGTAGTAAAGGACACTGTTTGGTTAAGAAAGCTCGTCAGATTTGTTTGGAAAGCTTCTGAATCCTATAGTGATAAATTGTGATAAGCAAAGCAACATCAAGATGTCTGAAGACCCTGTATTTCATGCAAGGACGAAGCATATCAACAACAAATACCACTACATTAGGAGCTTGGTACAAGATGGGGTCATGAAGCTACAGTATATTCTTATAGATGAACAGGTAGCTGATGTGTTGACGAAGTCTCCTCCAAATAAAAAGTTTGAATATTTTAGAAGCATTCTTGGGTTGGTTGACATTACAGATTTAGTTTATAGGGAGAGATGAAGCATTTAATGGAAAGATGCTTGGGAGGACATATTACCGACCTATGTGTTGATGTCTAGATCCCAAGGAGGGAGGGTGGCGTTGGTCATGGAGCTCTGACTTTGGATATGCACTTAGATCCCTGGGTTGGTGGTAAAGCTTATAAGCCTGATGGTACCTAGACTGGCTAAAGCTTTAGTCCCCATAGTCCCTCTCGGATAGATTACCTTGGTCAGGTATCTAGATCGAAGGACTGAGTGTGCTAAAACTCTTCGTTGTTCATTTCATTTTGAAAATATTCCATGTACTCTTATATGTATATAATTATGAATAGCTCCCTAGTTAAGAGGGAGTGTTGAAGAATGTAACTAGCTTCGGTCTTCATAATTGTACTTGTCAAAAGAAAAATTATTATTAAAGAAAATGACTTATTAAAGCATGGGCTTCATGCTTGGGTCAAAGTATTTTAGGTTAAAGCCTCCATTGAAGGCTTCTAGGTTATGCCTTGAGTCATTATAGTCATTGTCATTTTTATTAGACCCTTCTTGGGCTTTTGTATCATGTAAATAATTATTTGAGTAAAAAAGGTGATTTGTCACCTCCACACCAAGACAACCCTGTCTCCATGAAGTCGCCCTACATTAGGCAATTCAACCTACCAGAAAGGCTATGTAAGGAGAGGCAATTTGAACTATTTTTCACATTCACTCAACAAGTTCGATCTTCAAGCAAGAGAGGCAAAAAAAGAGTGCGAAGTAGGTTGAAGAGGACGAAGTTTGCTGGAAAACCTAAATCGAGTTTCTGGGCAATCTATATCTCGCACGAGCAAATTTTTTGGGTATTTGCAAGGGTCGAAAATCTGTTTCTATTGCAAGTTCGAAATATTGTTGCTGGGGGTCGAAGTTTTGGTGCTGGGGAGCCAAAATTCTGGATTGAAGCTGTTGTTGGGAATCTGTCACTTGGAGTATTTTTTCAAGATCATTTATTGCAGGGAATGGTTGACTTGGTGGTTGGAGGAGGTCTTTGTCTAGTTCTAGGAAGTCTAGAAGTGTCTCATCTTGATTTGAATCTACTGAAGGAAGAGTTTTGATTGGGTTTTCCCATTATAGGGGTTTTCCCCTGGCTGAGCGCCTACATCTTGTGTCTCTTGTTCTTGTAATCTTCATACACATATAATTTGGTAATTGCTTGATGAAAGATAAACTAATTAAGAAGTAAAAGCGGCCAACATAATTCACTAGTAATTATCAAGAAAGAGGAATCAAACCCTAAATCCTACTAGCATTGATTTCTCAGCACTAAGGTGTAGTTTCCCATCTTTAATTCCATCTGGGGCACTTTCCTTAAACTTGCCATCCTTCGACATCCTGCTACTTCAATGACAAACCCTTCAAATTGTTCTATATCCAAGTGCCTACTTGCCACCAGGGTTGCATCGATGAAGTTATGGGTGGAATGCAATCATTGAGGACTATGACCCATTGCCCCTTTATGATCTAAAGGTGTCATATGTGAGAACACGTAGGAGTTTGGCTATAGTAGCTCCAAATGGTTCCGTGTTTGGTGGCTCCTCATCATTGTTGCTGCTATGCTTCTCTTCTTGAGTTGCTACCTATTCTTCCTCCTCTTCACTATCTGACATCACTTCTATATAGTGAACGTTTACTTTTCCCATACACCTATGCCTTGGAACCCAAGGTTCTTTACAACTGTAACAAAGGTTTTACTCCTTAACTCGTCCTTGGTTTCTCCCATCCGGTTTTTCCTTGCCATGTCTTTTTCTCCTTATTCTTGGGTGGGGGAATGAACTTAGCCATTGCCTTCTTAGGAATTTCTTCTTCCATATCTCTTGTTTTTGTAAAGGCAACCTGAACTGTGCTAGGCTTAAAATCCTTCATCTAGCCACACAATGGATTGCTTAACCCTTCCAAGAATAACATTGCCAACTGATCTTGGGATATGTATGTCACCATTATTGCTAATATTTGAAACTTTGAGAACACGTAAGAGTTTGGCTATAGTAGCTCCGAATGGTTCCCTGTTTAGTGGCTCCTCATCATTGTTGCTGCTATGCTTCTCTTCTAGAGTTGCTACCTGTTCTTCCTCCTCTTCGCTATCTGACATCACTTTTATATAGTGAACGTTTACTTTTCCCATACACCTATGCCTTGGAACCCAAGGTTCCTTACAACTGTAACAAAGGTTTTAATCCTTAACTCGTTCTTGGTTTCTCCCATCCATTTTTTTCCTTGCCATGTCTTTTTCTCCTTATTCTTGGGTGGGGGAATGAACTTGGCCATTGCCTTCTTAGGAATTGCTTCTTCCATATCTCTTGTTTTTGTAAAGGCAACCTGAACTGTGCTAGGCTTAAAATCCTTCATCTAGCCACACAATGGATTGCTTAACCCTTCCAAGAATAACATCGCCAACCGATCTTGGGATATGTATGTCACCATTATTGCTAATCTTTGAAACTTTGCGATGTAGCTATTCATGCTCCTTGTTTGTTTATGTTGTGCTAAATCTCTGAAATGCAACTTTGGATTTTTCTTACAAAATCTTTGGATTAATCTATCAATAAAATCCAAATAGGAGTTGATGTTGGCATGCCCTGGTGTGGTCAACTCGTGATACCACGATTCATGTGCTTCACCCTCCAAATGTAGTGTGGCATACTGGATTGCCTCTGATTCCCTCATGGCGTTGAGTTGGAAATATGTTGAATCTTTTGCACCTAAGCTCTAGTCGTGCCTCCTGAAGTCGCATTGAAAGTATTTTCCTTGCCTTCTTTGGAACATCATCATTCATCTACCCCTTGTTATAATCCCTTGACTTCTATGCTTTATGGCACAATAATCCTAGAGTGACATTTGGGCTTGTTGAAATTTTCATCTCGTTTTTGTTGGTTATTTGCTAGCTCCTCTAAGAACTTGGGCATGAGTGGTCTTGAAGAAGTTTGTTTTACTGGTGGGGGAACCAAATTGGTGGAATTACTAGTTTCAGAATGGTGATTATTATCTCCTCCCAAGAGGTTGTGACTTTTGTGGGATCCTTTTGCTCTATTTTTCGATTAATTTCCACAAAGGCTAGCCATGGATTGGGCAACTTCTTTTAGAGCTCTAGCCATATCATGTTGCCCTCTGATCATCATCTGGTCAACCTCGCTTTGTCCTTTGGCTATTATCTCGACCACCTCATTTTGTCCTCTAGCTAACTCCCAGGTTATCTCGCACCATCCTCGGCCTATTTCCTAGAATATCTCCTATTGCCCCTTGGCTAAATAATTCAAGATGTTCCTTAAACTCTCTCAAGGTTGATCCTCACGATCCCCTATCTTTTCTTTTTCCTCCTGTTCCTTCATCTTCCTGTAAGTTATGTACCCTTGATCTCATGGAATCATTAACTAGTTACCCCTTTCAGGTTGGCAGGATGCTCAACTCTGATACCACTATAATATCCCTTTAGATAATTACTTCAAAAATCAAATTTTAAGAAATGAACTACAAATATTTTTCCCAGAATTCGATGATTTAAAAAAAAACCAAACCTTGGAGGTTGAGCCCCTGAATTTATTGACCCTGATTCCTGTGCTAATTTCGTCCTTGCGACAAAGAGAAGCAATTTGACCCAATATAAATTTGGTCCACACAATTATGGGTAAAGTCGACCTTCAGTATTGTTGAATTTGTCTCCTACCTAAGCTTCAATATTATGACGCATCCTCCTCAACACAATCAATCATTTGCACAATAATTTCACTTAGCAATAGTTTGGGTGGAGTTTACTCACTCGTCCTCCACAAGTTCAAACAACTCAACCTCCAAAATTGCTCCTGGAACTTCAAAATCTTGACTAATAAATTTGTTTGCCTTTTGACAAACAATAATTCAACTCAACCCTCCATGAATTTTCCTTAGGGACCGACACTTGCACCAGGGTTTCTATATCAGCGCGTGCCTTAATATTTACCAATTTGGCCCCTTTCTATTTCGCCCTAAAGACTACACTCGCATTAGGTTTTTTATCAACTCGTTCTTTTAGTAATGACCTGGAAAATCACAATGAGGTTTAAGAGCAATTCGACACTTCAGTGAGTTTCGACCCCTATCACTGCTTAGTAATTCAGCCCCCTTGTTTGGGCTTCGCTTGACCTCTAAAGAAGCACGATTCTAGACCTGTAATGGTTCTTTGGTTTGATCTTCAATACTTGATAATTTGGGCCCTACTCCTCAAGCCAATACGTTCTCTAAAATGTTGTTAATAGAGACATTACCTCCTGATTCCAATTGGACGGATGATGAACCAATGCCTTTGACTTCGTACTTGCCATTGTCTGCAAGCTCAACCCTTTGAGCTATCTTCTTTTCGACCAATTCTAAGAGATTCTCATAACTTCCAGTCATGTGCCTAGAGGCAACACTGTCCACCAACCAAATTTCATCATGACATGCAATGGGACTTGTAAAAGCGGAATAAAATGAATATTCATCATCCTAATCTTTCTTCCTAGGCCTCCTTTTATGAGATGGTTCACTAAGGTTAGCTGCAGAAACATGGTGCTTCCCTTTCCTTTTTCGATCATCATTCCTTTGAGGACACCTATTTTGATAATGGCCATATGCTTGGCAACGATGACACTGAACATTTTCCATGTCTCTTCTTTCCTAAAAGGAGGTCTTCTTTGTGGAGCATCTCCTCTTCCTAGAGTAGGTCTTGGAGCAGATCTTGAAGTAGCTCTTCTACCTATACTTCTTTAAAATCTTCCAAAATATTTTCTTCCTTTGCTATTCTTTGTGTGCTCTGCAAAAGCTTGAGAATCTTCACATGGATTTGGAATCTTGCGTTTGGACATGAGCCTAGATTCTTCTTGAGTGCAAGCAGCCCATAGCTTATCAAAAGAAGGTGCATTTTCTCTGCCACTAATGCTTGCTGCAAAAGAATCCCAAGAGTCAGGCAGACCACCGATTGCTACAACTACTAATTCCTTGTTGAATACTTGTTAATCAATAGCTTTGAGTTAATCTATTATTTGAGTATTCTTACGAATTATGATGCCAAAATATTATTCTTTGTCATATTGACATCATGAATTTGGCTCCTTGGACTTCTAGATTGATTGATGTTGTTGATGGTATATAATCCAATAAGGGAATCATAGATCTCCTTGGAATATTTGTTATCAACAATATAAGGAATCAGATGATCTCTAATGGATTCGACAGTGATGCTCATGGTCAAAATGTCATCTTCTTGAAACTTGTCTTTCCCTGCTTGATTACCTAGTTCTGTAACTTTTCCCAATACAATACCAAGGCCTTATGCCTTGCAAGGACAAGGTCAATTCTAGTCTTCCATGTCTTGAAGTTAGTAGCTTCTTCAGGCTTGTTTTCTGTCTTCATGAAGGAATTCACGATGAAGATGACCAATAAAAAAAAAAAGATGTAGAATCCCAATGCTCTTCAAGGTGCTCTTAATGCTCTTCAAGGTGATCTCAATGCTCTTTCTGTTCACCAAAGCTCTGATACGATGTTGATTTTCTAGTGCAAGCAAGACTAGTACAATTTTTCAAACTGATACCTACTTCCAATGATACAATTTGACTTCTTTAAAGCATTCCAATCATTAAGCAGTTATACATGAAAAATTTCAACCATTTACTTCAATAGAGCAATAGAGATCACAATAAAATCAATCAGATAAGAGACACCAAAATTTTGGTCATTGACCAGGGCAAAACCCAACAAGGGGGAAAACCCAATAATATTTCCTTAGGAGAGAGAGTTCAATTCATCAAAATGTACATCAGAATATTCCAGTCTCTGACCTCAATATTTGTAATATTCCTTTTGTTGTTCCTTATGACAGGGTTAGGATGGACTTCCAGAGTTGGGAGCAGACAGGTCACATGTACAAGTTGGTGTCAGCAACGGGCCTAGGGGATTTTTGGAGGAGTTTTGTGGAGTTTCAATGAGGACTGGTGGCATTCTCTTGGTATATTCCATCATCTGCACAATTTACCTTTTGTTCTGATGCATTTCGACAACTTTCAGAAAACTGAGTTATTTTTGGGCTTAACTCAATTAATTATGCTCAATGTGGCATTCCAGGACGAACATGTGATAGAGCACCTTAGTGTAATAGCTCGTTGGAACCAGAACGAGAATACCTACATGATGGGATGTTTGGCCCTTGGTTTCAGTGACCAGAGGAGGCATGACAGCCGATTTACTCTTTCCTGCTTTAAAAAGAATATTTTAATAAGAGGGTAAAGTGCTCCATGATTAAAATAATAATAAAATAGAAGGCTCTAGAGGGGTCCATGAGATCTATAAAATAAGAGGAGGAGGCCATTAAGGGATAACTTGGATTTGATATTTTTTTTTGTATGTGAGGTTGAGAACCCAGTTCTCTACTCCATTGTTAGCCCTAGGACGGAAACCCTTGGGTGATTGAGAGAGATTGGGCAAGCGCCCAACTCCCCTTGGTGAATTCATCCATAATTCACACGTGTGTTCAACAATGCATTTCAGTTGAGTTGGAGGCCGGTATAGTGCCGTAGATTATATTGGAGTAGTAACATCATCCAGGAGAGCTTATCCCCTTTAGGACTGCGCAAAGGCAGCCAAGATTGCACAGTGATTGCATTGTTTAGTTCGGTGTGGGTGCTGGGAGTGAGGAGTGCAGAGGAGATTCAACAGGAGATTCAAAGGGGAGGCTAGCCACCTCCTACCAAGGTATTTAGCAGCATTTCAGAGGCAGTTTCCAGCAGAGTGCACCAATGGTTCGATTTCCCCAGCAAAGCAGTGTTCTAAGCCCAAGAGGGCCAATTTTTGGGTCGAGATTTCAGCTAACCCTTTGCGGGTTTTTGTGGGTTTGTTGAGGAGAGTCTAGTATTCAATTCCTGGAATTTTCTGAGCACAGGAGGCATCCCAACCAATAGTCCGAAGTCAGCAAACAACAACATTTTCTGCACCAAGCAGCGCAGTGATTGAGCCACGCAGAGCTGCTTCCAGCAGGGATTTTTGCTAGGATTTGAGTTTCCCTTCAGCTTGCCTTGAGCAGGCTCAAGTGCAATATTTTCAGCACCATACTTGTACTCTTTCCCGACATAATAATAAAACGGCTCAACACTAATTTTGGCTCCATATTCTGTGTTTAATGATGTTTTTATTTTTGTCGTAGTTTCTTGTCTATTTTGCCTTTTCTTACTGTTAATCCCAATTGAGGATATTACAGTGGTATCAGAGCAATGATCTTGGCTCAACCTGCGTGTTTGCCATTTTCGATTGCAGCTATCATGGTTTAGGATTATTCCCTGAAAAATTTGTGTGGCCATTCTTTACGAGTTTTATTATGAAAACCATAGATGGATTCGAAAAACAACAAATTTGGCGAACATTCTAGAGCCAAGGGCCAACACAGCAGTGCAGCAAATTATCTTGAAGGCCAACTTTCATCTTAGCTATTTTGGTTAGAAGGGCCTACGCAGTCATTGGAGGAGGCTCATTTGTGGGAGTTGGATTGGTGGGATTTTGGAGCTAGGGTGTTGGAAGATTGATAGGATAGCCATTTGAGGAGGTAGGTTGGGACTTTGGAGAGCAGTGATTGACAGTAGCAGTTGCAGTGCCAGAAAACGAAATTGGAAGAGGGCCAAACTACAAAAGATCAAATTTTGAAGGTTGGAATTAGAGGAAACCCTTTCTGGGTTATTCTGGGTTTATTGAAGAGAGGCCAAGATTAAATTGGCAGAATTTTCTAGGTAGAGTTGAGGGGCCAAACAGGGATCCCAACTCAGCTAGCAGCTAGAGGAGCTAGGGGAAAATTGGGTTGAGATTCCAAGGTCAATATTTGGCCAATTCCCTCGCGGGTTTTTGTGGGTTTCATGAGTAGAGTTCGTGGTTAAAGGCCCAAAATTTTCTGAGCAGTATTGCAGTTCCAAACAAAATATCTTCAGGAGCAGCAGCAACATTTCTAGTTAGGGACAACACAGAGCTACAACCACACAGTGTACTTTCTGAGGGTGATTTCCAGCTTGTATCAGAGGCTATCTCCAACTTGCTTTGCGCAAGCCCAGATGTCTTCATCCCAGCACCTCATTAGGCCGAAGTCAGGCAACAATGTAGTCTTGGAGCAACAACGCAGTTTCTGGAGGAGCTTGCTATTGGAGCGGTTGAATTTGCTTGCACTAATCACTTGGTGCTTGTAGCTTGCCTTGTGCAAGTCCAGGTGTATTGTCTCCAACTATTTTGTACCACAACATTATCATTTGGCCAGTTTGTGGGGTTGGTGTCAAAGCTATTTTTATCATTGTGGTAGGAAATCGATAAAGTTTAGTGAGCTGAGTTTGTCTATCTTGTTGTCAGTATTTACCCTCTGCTTATATGTTGTGTACTGAGTTAAAAAAAAACTGTTGTTGTAGTGGTCAATGAATGTCATGAGGGGTGAGTAGAATTGGCTTCTAGAGTACATATGTATTTTCACATATTGATGTGGTAGCTTCCTATTATCATGTTCATGGTTGCTTGATTTTAGCTAAATCATTGTTACTTCCATATATGTTGCTGAACAATGGGGTTTTATAAAACACCTCATAAATCCACATAATAGCACAACAGTCGATGCCTTAAACCACAATGATTCTATGGACCAAGAACCCAAGCATAACAACAGACCTTTTTGAAAGGGAGTTTATGCCATTCTTCAAAAAGGACAATCAAGAGATCTACAGAAAGAACCAGAAATAGGACACAAAATCCTTGCACTTGGAATAGATTTGAAACTCATGAAGATCACATGGAGAGTTCTTTCCAAACTTGATGAACTTGATGAACTCTTTTCCAAAGTAAGCCAGTCAGAAGGGAAGAAACTGGTTTGGGCTCTAAAAATTGCTATGCTTGCTCTTATACAACCCAAGTTCTTGGAAGAACCTTGTGAAGGGTTCACACTTCCAGTTGCATCATGCCTCAGTAACATTATGAGGTTGAGCGCACCTATAGCTCCTTTCAATGATGATGTTATGAGGGAAGTTTTCAAGTTAGCAGTGGGGACTTTTCAGGACTTGGGCAATAGTGCAGGCTCTACCTTTGGGAAGAAGCTTGAGATTTTAGGAGGTATGGCCATGTTCAGAACGTATGACATCATGCTTGATTTGGGGTGTGATGACTTGGTCCGTCAGATGTTCTGATGTTTCTTTAACATTAGGAAACATCACCCTGATACAGTCAGAGCAAACATGTTGTCCATTTGTCTTCAGTCATGGGAGATCATGATGTCATTTGTAGGGAGTTGCGGGCTAGACTGTTGACCATTTGGAGGGGAGAACAATTGGTCTCAGCTGCTGCTTATGAGCTAGCCGAAGGGCTGGTTGAGCAGAACATTGGGCTATTAAGGAGACAGTTGACCAGGAAGGAGCTGCTCCTGTTTGGTGGATCGAGTAGCAAAAATGAACTGAGGAGGAAGGGTATTTGCTTCGTCTGCAAATAACCTTGGGGGTCTGATCACTCATGGTTGAGAGATGTGTGAAAATTTCTGAATTTACTAAACAGAAACTCTGCTGTTAAATTATTTATTTACTTCTCCTACATACATAAGTTATTAATCTAAAATTTTCAGCATTAACATCGAAGTAAATATATTAATAGCCTACACATGCAGATGTAAACTGAATAGCATGCACAATGACAAAGTGACGCACAAGGATTTTTTGGACAATTGTCCCCGGAAAAACCCAATGTGGGAAAACCAGTCTTCTGGCGGCTGGAGGGTCTTATTATTAAGTAGATTCCAAGTACAACAAATCTAGGCACCAACTGGTTAACCCGACCAAGAAATAAAAATACATCTATACCTCTGTTCTGGAGACAGAAAAACTGACTTATTCACACCCTCAAACGTGATTTACAGAACTCAACCCTTTTCAGTCTTCAGAAACCCCAGCGCTGCTCTGAAGCCCACTGCGTCAGCTCTGCTAGCCTGCGTTAGCCCTTGCGCTGCTCAGGAAGGGCCTATGTCACCCCAGACTGGGTTACGCTGCCCCTGCGCTGCCCTGGCTGGGCTTGCGTCAGCCCTGCTTGCCTCTTGCTGCCTCTGCGCTGCCCTTTTTGGGCTTGCATAAGCCCTGTGTAGCCCCTGAAGCCTCTGCACTGCCTCTACTGCGCTGTGGCTGCGTTGCATACTCTGCGCTGCTCAGTCTGCAGCTTCTCTACCTCTTGTTGCACTCTTGGCCTGGCATCAGATCATCCCTTCCGCCAATACTACCCCTCGCTGTAGCTGAAACACTTCTGGAAATCCTTAGCAAACCATGCCCTAGAATTCCAACTTAGTCTTAGAGCTCTGCCTCTATGTGTGTCCTCCAACCGACCCCAAGCCTTTCCTTTATACTTTTCTCGTTGGGAGACCAACGATCGTGATCTAATCTTGAATCGACGGCTAAGATTAAAAGAAGGCTTGATTCGTGTGACTTAAATCATTTTCATCACATGTTTAATTTAATTAACTTTAATCTTTTAATTTTCCTAAGTTAGACTTAGAGTCCTTAATTAAAAAGATTAATTAAATAAATATCTCTTAAACAAGATGGAATTTCTTAAATCACTTTGTCTTGGAGATCTCATGTACTCTAGTCCCTCCACAAAGTTTGGGAGCTAGAGCACATCTGAAGCTACCCCAACACATCAGAAATCTCAACACTCCCTCTTAGCGAGGAATGTGCTCTAGCAAGACTTCGCCCCGAAGGCTGCACTGATCTCTGGTGTGGGTCTATGCGCTGATGCTTGGCCTGCTGCCCTTCATCATTGCGCTGCTATTGCTCTCCCGTAGTCTTTCCCATGACGCTGCCATCGTCACTGTTACATCCGTACTGCAGCTCCCTCTCAAATTGCTGCATTGTGCCGCCAACTGTTGCACTGCAACTCAGTTGCTGAGAGTAATCAACTGAAGTACTCCTGCGCAATCTTTGACAAACAAGTCAGTTGGGCTGTGTTGGGCCTTAAAAATGCCCATGTTTTCATCATACAATACTACCATCCATAACCTATATTCATGTACTTTTAACCTATGTTGCCAGGAAACGTGGGTGCGGGGACGGGGACCGGACTTTTTGAAACAGGGTGCGTGGGTGCGTCGGGGGTATATACTATATATATATTATATTATATAATATTATATATAAATTATAATTTATATATGTGAATTTGTATAAAACAAGAAAAATAAAATATTTTTGATTTAAAAATTAGAGTTTAAACTTCAAAGATTTAAACATGCACATCATTGAACAATGAACATTCAACATTCACATAATGATATATATAATATGAATCATGATAATATTAAATAACTTAATAAGTTATAAAAGTCACGATATATGTCCATTGTCATACTACATTCAAAATTTCCCTTAAGGGCAAAGAGTCAAGACATCTCCAAACATGAACTAGGAAATTTCAAAATACTCAAATAAAAATTTAAAATAGTGAACAATGGCTTCCTCCAGCTACATCATCAGCATCCATGTCATCAACATCACTTAGATCTTCAGTCAGCATGCTCTCAAGGTAGGAATCACTCTCATCTTGAGCCTCCTGCTCATCCATAACAGTTGAAGGTAGCTCAATAAGGCCATCTGGTTGTATTTCCTCATCCACACACATAGCATCATCTGTGTATTGGTCCCATCTCTTGAAAGGACCCTCCTTGTACCTAGGGTCTTTTCGAGATATGAGACGAAGTGTGCTATGAATGTACACTAAGTTCTCTGCCTTCTTTGAGCCCAACCTATTTCTTTTTACTGAATGGATAAAGGCATAAGTACTCCAATTCCTCTCGGAAGATGAAGAACTAGCTACCAGGAAAAATAGGGGAAGCCCATTAAATTAATTAAAAATTAAAAAAAAAAAGCTAAAAGGAAAATTGAAAATCCAATACAAAATTTTAAATGAGAAATAAGATGAGGAACTCCAAACTAGTTACCTGTCCAAGTAACCGTATGGCAAACTGTCGCAACTCAGGAGCATCAACACCATGAAGCCACCACCAATCAATTGGATCCTTCTTCTTGCGTCTATCGGTTGCAGTGGTATAGTCGATAGACTATAGTTCGGTTGCAGTGGCATAGTTCTAACAGTTAACTTCTTAGGGTTGGTCGATCTTAGCCTTTAGGTTTACCGTTTAACTTTAGTGTTATAACTTATAACTTATAATTTTTATTTTTAAATTTTAATTTGATTTTTAGTTTTTAAGTTTATGAGTTAAGTTTTAAATTTTAATTTTAATTTTTAATTTTTACGTTTTTATTATTTAATATTTAATAAATTAATTTAAGTTTTGAATTTAAAATTATTAAAATTTTTTTTTAAAAAAAAATCGCCTTAAGAATGGACTATAATTAACTTATAAATTATTTAATTTTAATTTTAATAAAAAAATCCTAAATTTTAATTTAAAAAAATTAGATTATAGTCAAATTTTGATTAAAAAATAAAAAAAATTAGCCTAAATTGCCCCCCGAAGAACCCGAAAAGAACCCATTTTCGGGATTCTCCGTCGCTGAAGAACCCTAAAAGAACCCGAAGAACCCTAAAAGAACCCGAAAAGAACCCGAAGAACCCTAAAAGAACCCTGTTTTTGAGTTGGACGTTTCGGGTTCTTCCATGAAGAACCGGGTTCTTCAGGGTTCTTCTGGGAAGAACTCGTCCCAGCACCCGATATGTGGGGACAGGAACCTGGTGCGGGTGCGGGAACCCTACCCCTGGGTGCGGGTACCCGTGCAACATAGCTTTTAACCCATTTCTTACCCTAATTTCATAACCTAGTTCTTACCCTAATTCCATAACCTATTTCTTTCACTCTATGGTTGGTTATTATTAGTTTTCTCGACTCTTTTATGATTAAAGATGATTTTACCAGGATTTGCTAATGATGGTATTGCTAAGTGCCTTTGTCGCCGAAATTCTTCACAAGTCAGTGAAACTAGTTACTACAAGGTTAAGTATGGGATGAGATTGTTGTAGGGGAAAAATGAATTTTGTAATGAAATGGTAAAGAATCTCGAAACTTCGACACACGGGTTTTGTTCAAAGCACCCTCATTCTAGTGGCCTAGAAACGGTTTGGCAAAATTCGACATAATGAGGAAGTTACGGTCAGGGGAATATTCCATTTAAGTACAAAATCATGTTGAACGTGAACGACCTGAACGATGCCAAATTCGACATAATGAGGAAGTTACGGTAAGGGGAATATTCCATTTAAGCACAAAATCATGCTAAACATGAACGACTTGAATGGGTCAATTCGGGTTCGGTTGTGCACGCCTTCTGTTGAACAGTATTGTGCTAAAAAGGGGAACGGTTCCTCCATTCTTGCCATGATCAGGATGAACCCAACTGTGACCCATTCGAAGGCTCTCAGAAGATTGCATGCAACCTCTTTTAGCTTACTGTTGTTAGTCAAAGGGTTATGCGTTGTTTCTCTCATCAACTGAACTGCATAAAGAATGTACGCTGTAGCAACTATAGAGGGGGGAGGAACGATAGATCAAAGGGATTGATGTAATAAGTTTTTCTTTGCCTTAGAACGACTAAAAGGATGTATACATACAAACTTATGTTTTGAATTTTAACACAACTTTGATTCTGCCATGAATTTCCTGTAAGTGCCATAGTTTTGTTTAGTTTTTAATAGGCATTGATTTAACTTGAACTTGCTCCACGAGTGGCAAGGGCCCACCACCACCTGGAAACAAGTTCTATAGCTGATCTAGATCATAGGAATTATGTTTGAAGTGTGAATTTTATTGAAAGTTATTACTTAGATCTCATAACCATTATCCTTATTTTGTACTTAAATTCTATTTTGTTTCATAGATCTGAACCAAATGCGATTGATTACGTTTCTCAATTATCAAAAGACCAACAATGGTTGTATTGAGTAATGCTTTCTAATGCCTGAATGATCTCTTTAATGTGATTGCATGGCGTAGAATGTTTGAGAATATCCTTAATCTAGAAATACACATGGGTTAATTATCCTCTCATAAGATTTACAACGAAATTGGCTTTATGCCCTATTGTTTTCTATTCAAGATCGAGTTCTGTAACATTATGTTCAGAAGTAGTGAAATAAATATTGGTTGTAATTGAGTGCAATAATTATGGAACTTAGCAGGATTAAAATAAGATTGAATTAAAAGTCGAAGTGTAATGCTTGAAAGGCATCCTGAATTAGTTACAACAATGTTCGTTTAGAAAAATGGTTTGGAGTTTTGAGTTGAATACGTAGTACAATCAGCGTGAAAGATTGAATGAGAGTTGTGTGCTTAGATCTTTTAGAATGCTTGCAAGTAGAATTTTTTACTGATTGATTTCAAGGACTTGGGATTTAGGCTCAATAATTAGATTTCATTCGATTGGAATTCTCTTGTTTTCTCTAGCATCAAAACATTTTAGTTAGTCTTATTTGGATTGAGTTTGGTGTAAATTGGATTTCATAGTGACTGCTGAAGTTCAATGTGCATATGGTTTGACTTCTTTTAATATTTTTAATGTGAATTCCATTATTCTGAAAAGATTGAGTCGAATTGCAGATTTCCTTAAGTTTGTGTATTGTAGTTATGAATTAGAACAAGAGTTGATTTCTTAATTAAATACATTGATGATATTGTGTGGGAAATAGAGCGCAAGTTATGTGTAGTTCTTTTGGAACGATTGTAAAATAGAGTATTTGTGACCTGGGGTTTAGTTCAGCAAATATATCTTTTGTTAAAAAGCCTTCTTGTTTTTCATAGCGTAAGTATTTCTCTCTAGAGTAAATTTGGGTGTGAATATAATTGCGCAGTAGAGACATCAGTTTGATCTAGTTTTCATTTAATTTTGAATTTCAAATAATGAGTTTTCTTTCGAGTGATCTATTTCATCTAGATTAGGAGTTTTGAATTGAGGGTTTTCGCAGATTACTTGTAGTGAGTAGGACCTTTTAGTCATAGGGTTAGAATTGCTATCATAGCTCAGATAGGTGCTCTTTTTACAACAAATGCGTGTTGTGTTTTTGTAGTAATTATAAGATTAATTTTTCAAGCAAATGGCTGTTATGTTCCTATAATGATTATAAGTTTATTTAATAGCAAATAGAGATTTCTTTTTCAGCAAAGGAATGGTGTGTTCTTTGAACAATTCTGTACTAGAAACAACAATTTTGTACCTAGATAGTAATTTGATTTCATACCCTAGTTTAGGTTAGATGCTTTGATCCTGCGTTCTCTGTGCTTTTTCCTCGAAGCTTACGAGCCCCGGATTGATAATTTAATGTTGGAAATTATAGCAATATATTTCCCCAACAGGGTGCATCTCATTACTGAAGCTCCATAGGCTGCTGCTCTGTGCTGTCATTTGGAGGCTACTGCGCTGCTGTAGCTCTGCATTGCGTAAGCAGACCTCCTCTGCGCTGAAGTCCCCTACGCTGCTGCTGCACTGCGTTGTCCTCTTGAAGCCTCTGCGCTACTGCAGCTCTGCACTACGTAAGCAGGCTTGCTTTGCGCTTCTGAAGTCACATCAACTCCTCTATGCTGCTGCTGCTACGCTGCTGCTGCATTTGCACTGCGCTGCTCCCTCTCAGCAACCAACTCTGCCTCTGCTCCATCTGTGATTCTCTGCACACACTGCTCCACTTGCCCTGTTACCGTCTTAAGGCTCCCATAGCTCGTATGTGATCCAAGAGTTGGGCTTACTCAAGGATCCTGCTTACATTCTGTAGGTACTCTATAGATCCATGTCGCCCCACTTTCGTGGTTCATGAGCACTCATGGTTACGTCATCTTTGGAGCCATCGTCTGCCACAGCAGCCTTGGAGCTAGAAGCTTCCTTGTTCTTTTTCTTCTGAGGATAATTGTTGGCAAAATGTCCTAATTCGCTGCATTGGAAACACTTGATCTTTGACAGATCCTCTTCTTCCTTCTTTTCTTTACTCGACCCAGTGTTGTACTGTCTCTTGGTCATCCGACGGATTTCTTCTTGTAGGAGGATTGCCCACATATTGCGCCAGTTGGGAAGGTCCGCTCTGCCCAAGAGACTTTGGACAAAAGTTTCCTAGTCCTCTGTGACCACATTGAGAGCATTCCTCAACATGACATCGTTTTCCACCTTCACCCCCATGCCAGTCAGCTGATCCCTGATCGATTGTAGTCTGGAAAGAAAAGTGTCGATCTCCTCTCCCTTGGCCATCATGAATAACCTCAACTGATTCTCCAGAAGCATCTTCCTCTGGACGGATCTTCCTTCATATAGTGTGGTTAGAGCTACCCACATCTCATGAGCTGTTTTGTTCTCGGCTATGTGTGGAACCACATGATCTTTGACTCCGTCCATTATGAAGTGCTTGGCATTTGCCGCTGCTTCATCATGCTTTGCTAGGAGAAGAGCATCGGTTGGTGTGGCCAAGATTTTCTCTGCATGCTCCCTCAAGTCGCATGCTTCCATGACTACCAGGATTTTGGCCTTCCATATTGCAAAGTTGGACAAGCCGTCCAACCAATCCTGATCACATAGTCCATGGGGTGCCATCTGCTCAGAAAATGTGTCGGAACGAATCCTCCTCTCTATGCTAGAGACTTGGATCTAGGGTCCTTGGCGAGAAAGGCACCCTCTGCTCCCTCTGACAATTGACTCCCACTCTTGAAACTTTGCCAAACAAAACGAATCAACTCTCTTCGATCCTCTGATCGATCTTTAGACTTCTTTGGCTAGAAATCTTCTGAGAAGCTGTTCTTCTCCCACTCTTCGTCAACTTAGCTTAGGCTAAATTCTGCACCGACATAATTTTAACCCCACCAGCAACTACTGAAGGTCTGCACACGACATTTGGCGCTCTGAATCAGCAAACAGTTTCAGGACTACGTCACCCTAGCTGGCCTCTGCGGGAGTAGACAGTCTCATTGCAGCTTTTGTGCTACCTCTACGCAGTTAGTGCGTGGAGACTGCGTCACCCTGGCCTCTGCATGGCTCTGCTTCCTTCTGTTGCTACGTTGCCCTCTCTGGTCCGACTTTATGTGGCTGCTGCTGCTTTCTCTGCTGCTTTCTGCAACAAAGATTCTTCAGTCTTCTTGCTGGAGATGCAGGCTAGATCTGTAACTTGGCTCTGATACCATGTGAAAATTTCTGAATTTACTAAACAAAAACCCTACTATTAAATTCTTGATTTACTTCTCCTACTTACATAAGTTATTAATCTAAAATCTTTAGCATTAACATCGAAGTAAATACATTAACAACCTACACATGTAGATCTAAACTGAATAACATGCACAATGACAAAGTGACACACAAGGATTTTCTGGACAACTGTCCCCGGAAAAACCCAATGTGGGAAAACCGTTTTTTTGGCTGCTGGAGTGTTTTATTATTAAATAGATTCTGAGTACAACAAATCTGGGCACCAACTGGTTAACCTGATAGAGAAATAAAACTGCAACTATACATTTGTTCTAGAGACAGAAAAACTGACTGATTCACACCCTCAAACGGGATTTACAGAACTCAACCCTTTTCAGTCCTCAGAAACCCCAGCGCTGCTCTAAAGCCCATTGCATTAGCTCTGCTAGCCCGCGTCAGCCCTTCCACTGCTTAGGAAGGGCCTGCATCACCTCAGACTGGGTTACGCTGCCCCTGTGCTGCCGTGGCTAGGCCTGCGTTAGCCCTGTTGGCCTCTTGCTGCCTCTGCGTTGCCCTTTCTTAGCCCGCGTAAGTCCTGCATAGCCCTTGAAGCCTCTACTGGGCTGTAGCTGCGCTGCATAGCTGCTGTGTACTCTGCGCTGCTCAGTCTGTTGCTTCTCTGCCCCTTGTTGCACTCTTGGCCTGGGATCAAATCATCCCTTCCACCAATACTACCCCTCGCTGCAGCTGAAACACTTCTGGAAATTCTTAGCAAACCACGCCCTAGAATTCCAGCTTAGTCTCAGTGCGTTGCCTCTGTGTGTGTCCTCCAACTGACCCCAAGCCTTTCCTTTATACTTTTCTCATTGGGAAACCAACGACTGTGATCTAATCTTGAATCGACAACTAAGATTAAAAGAAAGTTTGATCCGTGTGACTTAAGTCATTTTCATCACGTGTTTAATTTAATTAACTTTAATCTTTTAATTTTCCTAAGTTAGACTTAGGGTCCTTAATTAAAAAGACTAATTATTAAAATATCTCTTAAACATGATGGAATTTCTTAAATCGCTTTCTGGGTCTTGGAGATCTCACATACTCTTGTCCCTCCACAATGTTTGGGAGCTAGAGCACATCCGAAGCTACCCCAACACATCAGATATCTCAACAAGATGCAAATGAGGTGGCAGAGGTAGAGCAGGAGGACATTCCTTCTGTATATCAGGATGAGGACTCTTCTTTGGATGAGTCGATGGGGTCATATGAGGATGCTACTAGGGAGCATGAGCAGTCATGTGGAGTTGATGACAGTAGGCCGGATTTGTATTCCAGTGTGCATGGTGAGCAGTTAGGGGACTCTATGGGGGATTTTAGAATGATGAGTCTCATGTGATGATTAAGCCAGAGCAGCATATGGTGGAGCATGAGTCAGCTGAGGAGGAGGATATGCATAGTATGCATGATAGTCCTTTTGGGGAGTGCCAGATGGAGGTTCGCATTGCGTCTGTGATGGATGTGCGACTACCCTTGGGGTCAGCCATTGATGAGGAGCAGACATATGTTCAGACATCTAGCAGGGTGACAGTAGTTGCAGATACTTATCCTCGGGAGATGTTGGAGGTCAATAGGGTAGTTTTGCGGGAGGCTAGTAGACAACAAGAGTATGACATTCATGATCAGGAGAGGGAGGAGTTGTTGGAGATGGTGGTGCATCCATCTTTGGGCCGACCCATGGATGAGGAGCAGGTAGATGTGCATGCAGTTCGCAGCACTGCAGCACTTTCAGGGAGTAGCACTCTCCAGGAGTACATCGATGGAGCTTGTAGAATGTCTTGCCCATTTTGGCCTATAGAGAGAGGGGCCTTCTTCTTTAGGGAGATTTCGTTGACAGGCGAGACAAAGCAGCATGAGTTGAGTATGGATTGGCCACAACCCACCAGACTTGTTCTTTATGCGGGTGTCACTGTATTTGATTCTTCTTCCAAGATAGATTAGTAGGAGATCATGAATTGGTACCCTATTGATGGAGTATCATTCTTACTTCTGGGCACATTTTGATAGGAGCACTTGGATGAAAGAGTTGTTGCATGTTCCATTGGGCCATGGATTATGGACCGATAGTCCATCAGTATTTCAGTAGCACTAGCCCGTCATCAGCAAAGCAGGGTTGACCTCGGCTTAGGCCAGAAGTTGGATTGGAGAGAGTTGCTAAGTTTGGTATTCGCTTCATGGGGTAACAACTATCGCCAGAGACAGTGCTAGTCTAAGCCATGGGACTTGAGCGATGATTGGCCATGGCGGCATTGTGATTTGGGAGGATTGATCAATGATAGGTGCAGTGAGAGATCAGTTTGAGATCCCGACATTGAGGGGTCTGTTCCAAGTGGCTTGACACAGAAGCATAGCAGCACCCAGGGTTTGTATGGGATCCGGGCATTGGGTCTCATTGCATGGGGCCATCAGGGTGGCCCACATATTTGGATTGCTTGAGGGTGAGCAACCTTGGGCCGGAATGTTTGTAACATTCCTTTTTTTGGTGTTCCTTATGATAGGGTTAGGATGGACTTCCAGAGTTGGGAGCAGATAGGTCATAGGTACATGTTGGTGTCATTAGTAGGCATAGGGGATTTTTGGAGGAGTTTTGAGGAGTTTCTATGAGGACCAGTAGCATTCACTTCGTATATTCCATCATCCACACAGTTTGCCTTTTGTTTTGGTGCATTTCGACAACTTTTGGAAAACTGAGTTATTTTTGGGCTTAACATAATTAATTATGCTCAAGGTGGCATTCCGGGAGGAATACGTGATAGAACCACCTTAGTGTAATAGCCCGTTGGAACCGGAATGAGAATACCTACCTGATGGGATGGTTGGACATGAGTTTCAGTGACCCGAGGAGGCATGGAGGCCGATTTACTCTTTCCCTCATTAAAAAGAATATTTTAATAAGAGGGTAAAGTGTTCCATGATTAAAATAATAATAAAATAGAAGGCTTTAGAGGGGTCCATGAGATCTATAAAATAAGAGGAGGAGGCCATTGAGGGATAGCTTGGATTTGATATCTTTTCTTGTATGTGAGGTTGAGAACCCAGTTCTCTACTCCATTGGTAGCCCCAGGATGGAATCCCTTGGGTGATTGAGAGAGATTGGGCAAACCCCAACTCTCGTTGGTGAATTCATCCAAAATTCACAGGTGTGTTCAAAAGTGCATTTCAGTCAGTTGGAGGCCAGTACAGTGCCACAGATTATATTGAAGTAGCAACATCAACCAGGAGAGCGTATCCTCGTCAAGACTGCGTAGTGGTTGCGCAGTTTAGTTTGATGTGGGTGCTGGGAGTGAGGAGTGCAGAGGAGATTCAGTAGGAGATTCAGAGGGGAGGCTAGCCACCTCCTACTAGGGTATTTAGCAGCATTCTGGTGGCAGTTTCCAGCAGATTGGACCAGTCGTTCGATTTCCCCAGCAGAGCAGCGTTCCAGGCCCAAGAGGGCCAATTTCCGGGGTCAAGCTTTCAGCAAACCCTTCACGGGTTTTTGTGGGTTTTGTTGAGGAGAGTCCGGTGTCCAACTCCTGGAATTTTCTGAGCACAGGAGGCAGCTCAACCAGCAGTCCGAAGTCAGCCAGCAACAACATTTTTTGGACCGGACAGCGCAATGATTGAGCCATGCAGAGCTACTTCCAGCAGGGATTTTTGCTAGGATTCGAGTTGCCCTTAAGCCTACCTTGAGCTGGCTCAGGTGCAATCTTTTCAGCACCATACTTGTACTCTTTCCCGGCATAATGATAAAATGGTTCAGCACTGATTTTGGCTCCATATTCTGTGTTTGATGGTGTTTTTATTTTTGCCGTAGTTTCTTGTCTATTTTGTCTTTTATTACTGTTTAATCCCAATTGGGGATATTACAATATTTCCCATGACAGACCAGTCAAATGAGAGAAAAAGCAACGGACCATCAAAGTTAAATTCTGCAACATAGGGGCCAAAATTCGCCCTTAGGTAGCTGGTCAAATGGCCAAAATTCAGCTTGCAATGCCAGTCAAATCACAGGAATGGACCTGCAGTCAACCCTCAGTCAATGAGCCATAACAGGAGCAGAACTTCGGTCAACCACAGCCAACGAATCACTGATAAAATCGGCCTCAAAATCAGTGAAAATCTCTGTGAAACAGCAGGAGGAAGTCTCAAGTCAATGCTGGTCATATAGCTGGTCAACACAAAGACAAATCTTCTTCTCTTTGCATGTGCGAACAGATCTTGTTTCAGATCGAATGGATGAATGATGGATGGATCCAAATGAGGTCAACGAATGCTAATTTATGTGTGCTAGGAGGTGGGTTTTTTACCATAGGGTCAAACCCCTTCATGTGGTGGGGCCGACTTGGTCAACATAAAATTACATAATTTCTCCTTTGTTTTTGCCAATGAAAATACCGACTGAAGCTTTCAATTTTCAACAATTTCATTACTTTTCCTTTTTAAGAGACACCTTAGGTACTCATGCATTGACATTTTTGATGTATTTTAGAGTGCCATTAACTTATTTTGGTCATTTTAGGACATTATTATAATTTCTATCTTTGCATCTGTCTATCTGTTCTTTACTAGAAATTCTCATAAGGTCCAGGGTACTCTGAAAAACAAGGATAAGTTTTGAAAGCTTCTGCAATACCCACGATGCAGTCATCATTTTCTTTGAGATCTTGAACGTTCCTTAAAAAGTTAAATGTGGTCCTGCCTTTACACAGTTGCTTTCAGCTTTTTCTAGAAGGAGAAGACACTTGCAGTAAACCTAGGCAGATTGTAAAATGCAATAGAGCACATAGCAAATTGTTTGCTTTTATAGTGATATTATTGCCTCGGTCCTACAGCTAAGGCGGCTTTGGAATGAAGGACAGCCAATACCATGGTTGCCAATTGATGACAATCCGGACTTACAATATTGCCTTTTGCATCAACGACTTCAAGTTATAAACTGCTGTATTGCCAGGAAGAAGCGACACCTTGCAGCTCTGAAAATGCTAGATTCAGGAAATGTGGAAGATGATCCTAACAATAAAGACCAGGTGACTTATCCTGTCAGTGAAACATGGGCACAGAATTTGAATACAATTGCTCCTGCATTATATGCAAAAACTAAGACGGGGGAGCTTGTTCCTAGACTTGGAGTACTTCATCCAGCAGAAAATTTGACAATGTTGGAAACTGGTGAACCTGTGTTCTCTCCTATAATTCAGGTGTACTACTCAGCTTGGCATTGGTGTTATGTTCCTCTTTATGCTTGAAAAGCTTTTCTGGAAATATTTTTCTCAAGCAAAGTTTTTAGTGAATTGATATTTTTTTAATGTAATCTGATACAGGAGGGTCCTGTATTGACTGAGGATTTAATTAGAGAAACAGAGGAGTTAATTCTTCGAACGGGAAGGTGAATTTATAAGTAACCTGATGTTTTCATTTGACAATTGTTATGCTTTGCTGATTTCTCATATATAATTATTGAGTTCTTGCACCACAAAAAATGCATACATGATTTTTGCCACTTATGAAATTCACAATGTTTGCTGTAGTTATTGTTTAAAAAGGGAATAACTCATTTTCTGAGACTTGCTTTCTGTTCTCAGTGTTGGTGCTGGATGTTCTCAACTTTTATCTGATATGCAGGCATTCAAGGTATGCCAACATTGATGAATGCTTAAATGATTGTTATTGGCTATTTTTAGTTTCAATGATATTGATCTACAGATTATTAACCTTGAGTCATTTCTCTAATGAAAGACACCCTTTTAGATGTTGCCACATTATGTAACTTTCGTATCTCTCTTGCTCACTTGTAGGCTGCCAATCCAGGTTGTATTTTAGAAGATTTTGTCAGATGGTACTCCCCACCTGATTGGAGTGAAGTTGAAGCGGATCATCTTTCTGATGAGACCAGTGCTAAAGATGATGTTTCTAGCAGACGTGGTCGACTTAGTTCAAGGATGCAATCTAAAGGTAGCACGCACCAAATTTTAATTTTCCTGTCCTTGTTTTGACTTGAACGGATTTATAATAATTTAAAAGAGTATTTTTTGGTATTCATGGTTAGCCATTAGCTATAAACTTTTTTTGTTTTTGTTTTTATTGGCTGTGAATTTTCTGTTGTGCACAGTTTCAGTCTAAAATTACTTAATGTCTCCATAGACCTTTTTTTTATTGAAGTACATGACTTGACTACAAAGGTGCATCTACTATAAAGGTGTGCTTAAACATGAAAGATATTTATGCGTCCAGCTTGCTGCAATATATCTCCTATAATCTGTAGACTCCATTTAGTTTTCTATAAGACCAATTTGTGTGTGAAAATTTCCATCTTTGAACGAAAGCTTCCTTAAACTATTAAAATTTAATATAAACGTTGTGTACAGAGCTGTAATACAAAAAATGGTGGGCTGCAAATGCAGCCTCTGCATGAGCAAGCAAAAGCTGCTCAAAACTCAAATGTAGGGGCTTGCTTAGGCCAATTTACCAGCATGGATAAAGCTGCAAGCTGAAAGTCCATACTGAAACGATAATTAAATGCATCGAATCAAAGGTCCAAAGCCCAAACATAACCAAAATAAGAAGTGATGATGACAGCATAGAAAATTCTCATTCATTCTCAGAGTGCCAAGTTTAATGACGATGACATGGGACGTGGAGGACATGGAAATATGAGTGTCGAATTTGTGACATGATGACATGGGATATGGAGGACATGGAAATATGAGTGTCGAATATGTGACACGATGAAAATTGTATATATTATAAAAAATTAACAAATTACACATAAAAAATGAAATATAGACTTAAAGATTCAAATGTTGTTAGAATTTAGAAACTAGAACGTTTCCCTAACACAAATTGTTAAATTTGGACAACTAGGTCCAAACTCCATGTTGTGATGCTCAGATGAAGATTCCAATATTCGTATTGGATTCCTCTTTCAGAGAGGTGTAAAATCGATATAAAATTGATTTTAATCTGATGAACAGAACATTTATTTTGAATTTATTATTTATAATAAATTTAAGTGCAGGTCGGCATTAAGGTTTTACACCCCCAGCAGATGTGTCACACACCTCAATGATGGATATAAATACAGTCAACGTTGGAGAGCATTTCACTCACTCAACATCACACATCTTCTCCTCAGATTATATACAAGCATCTGAGAAGCAGTTTCGTCTCCCACGTGAGAAGAAGGACGAAATATACTGCAGCAAAAAGGATGAAATTTACTGCAGCAAATTTTCTGCAGTTAGGGTTTCTAGGCAAGTTTGACCAGCGTTGACTTTGGTCAACACATGGTCCGAATTGGCTGAAATTTTGTGGAGAGTTAGATTTTTGAAGGCCGTACTCATTGGCACAAAAATCGAGGTCAAAAGGTTGACCGCAGTTGGAGATGCGTTGACTTTATTGTTGCTGCCCTGTGTTGACTTTTCTAGACTGCGTTGACTTTTCTGCGGTTGACTTTGAGTTGACTAGGTGACTGATTTGAGGACTGTTGTGACACATTTTGGGTTGGCCGACCAAGAAGACTTTGCTGGTTGAAGCATCTTGTTGACCGCCGTAACGCACTAACACATTCTCTTGTTTCTGGTTTGTCTTCTATAGATCCACTGGAATGTTCTATCAACATTTTTACTTAACTGTTTATGTGATTGCTGTTATGAAAGTAAAATTGCATCAAGCATAGAACATTTACATAAATTTACACAAATTCTATCATGCAACTAGTTACTACTTAGTACTTACAAGTACTACGTCAATGATGGTCAAATGAAAAACACACAAGAAATTAGAACCACAAACTGCAATTTTCTCGTTAAGTCATCAAAATAAAAATGTATTACATAGATACCGAGTCATTGTGGCTATAGGTGCAAATGCCAATGGCAAACACAAAATAGGGTAGATACTAAAATTGTGGATGGAAAAATTTCATAGCTCATGATTGTCCATAGTCCTATTTGTTAGAGTCATCAAAATCAACATTGTTGGCATTAATCTCTCCTCTACCCTCCCCCTACACCTCTATTATCCAATCGATGCATCTGTTGGTGTGGAGAATGATCCTTCAAGAGGATCACCATCATCAAAAGTCTAGAACTAGTTCATTAAAATCCAAGTTGGCTAATGCCAACTCAACAATGTTGTGCAAACCCATATCATCAAGAAACACATCCATTTGGGGGAATTTTGGGGTCAAATATGGGTAACAAAACAAAAAATATACTAACAAAAACAACTTTGAAAGAAATGATAAGATTCAATATGATGATGTCATCCGTAGGGTTAAATATTTTTAGAGGGAAAAGAAGAAAACTACTTTTTTAATTCTATTTTTAGCATATCTCCGTATAGGTTTACTCAAATGTCAAGTGTAGGCACTCGTGTTGATATTTTGGGTAGCATCGAATGTGCTCTATGTTAGATGATCCAAAATAAATTTTATCATAGGTTATAATGTTTGAATAAAATAATTATTAATTTAAGATATTAAATTAATAATTATTATTCTAAAACATTTAATAATTTTTTGAGATACTTAGAAATAGAAATTTGTTATTAAAAATAAGACTCTAGAAAAGAGTCGTTTCCTAGGCTCTAAGTTAGGAATAAAGTTAGTAGAATAGATAGGAGGTCATTTAATGTAAGTGGACACTTGTTATTTAATAAGTGATCCATAATTGGTGGAAGTTAGGACATTGAGCTTATAAATAGCTCATTGCAAGAGTGTTTTTGTTGTTCGGGTGTAAACTCTTGCATAATTCCAATGTAATTTTTTTTTGTGATTAATAAAATTACGTGTCTGAGGACACTTCGGCCATTATTGTGGTATCAAAGCCACGGTAATGTTGCAGTGGATATGAGGAGGAGGATTCCAGCTCTCCCAGTTCTTGGAAAACTCAATTCCGTTGAATCGATCAGCAAAAGATTGGTATGAAATTTGTCAAATTTTTTTTTATTGATTTTAGATTTGTAAATTCTAAAATCACTTTTTAAAGAGCAAATGCAAAATTTGTGTGAATTTTCTGTTTCAAATTGTTGAGGCAACTTTGTTTGTAAGAGTTTTGTTGCAATAAATAAGAAAAAAGGAAAGCGCTGTCAATATAGTGCATCTGCGTTGAAGGAGCCATCGCTGTGTGTAAAGACCAGCGATCAAAAGGACCGAATCCATTGCTTTGAACGCTTTGCTCTTTGTTAAACATTGTAATAATTGCCCATCAAAGAAATTGGGCATCAAATCACTGAGCGCTGTGATGGGTAAGAACATGTAGAACATCTACTCTTCTGGATATGAAAACTGCGGCAACCAGACCATATACATAGAGCGTGGGTCTTATTTTACCAAACTTCTTGTTCCCTTACCCATTGTTGCAGCATGCATCAACTCCTCCGCACCTCACCGACCTCGACCTTTTGCAGGCTGACTATACTGAAGTTGACTCTCATTTTCTAGTTTTTCATTCCATGCCAGCGTTTGACAGCGTTAGGTTAGGGACTTCTGTGCTAATCGCTCAACATTTCTTCTGTGTACGTATTAGAGACTCTCATTTGCAATTCTTCGACGTTGAGCGTTGATTGATTGTACAACGTTGAAATATATTAAAGCAGCGTTGATTGTGCGGCGTTTGAGTAAATTAAAGCAACGTTGAATGTTTTTTTTTGTTTTTTTTTTTAACATTGAAAGCAACGTTTAAAGATCAGTAGTGAAGACCAGCAGTGAAAGCAGCGTTTAAAGACCAGCAGTGAGAACCATCATTTAAAAGACCAGCTGAACATAATTGAAGCTGCAACATTTTTTGAATTGAATAGTTTTGAATGAATAGCAGCGTTCAAACCAGCGTTTCCCGGACGGATTCCCTGCCGGTATTTTCATGGCCTTTCGTTTCATGAATTTGTATGTTGATGCCAACAACTCCTCGGCCCTATGAGAAAAAATACGCAGTGTGATAGTGACTTGCGCCGAAATTTGATTCGGGTTTTCTGTGCTGTGCGAATGCGTTAAATATTACGGAGATTCTCGCCAAACTGAAGAGATAAGAATTTTTTATTCTTTTTGTAAATTTTTAAGAGAGATAAAACATATTTTATTTTGGAGAGATAAAGTATATTTTTTTTATTGTAAAATTTGTTGGAGTAATAAGGGTTTTGTAATTAGTTGGAGTAACAAGGCTATTTGTAATATTTTTGGAGTAATAAGGAGATTTTTGCTTTGTAATTTGTTTCTGGAGTGATATTGTAACTCAAAGTAATTTTACTTTGAGGGGGGGTAACTTTTTTTTTCCCAGATTATGCAAGAGCACTATTGTATAAGTCAAATTTTGAAAGTTGCCTTGTAAATATTTGAGAAATTGACTAGAGCCAAGTGCAAAGCTCAGTCAATTTTCTCTTGTTTCAACGACTATTCGAGGGTCAAGGCCAAGCCCCGATAGATTGTTTTTTGCGTCGTGTTTTGCTGTTGTGTTGTGCATTTTGATATTTTTTGGAGCTTGATTCGTGGTGTGAAGTGTAAACACTACAATGTCTAAGTTGATTAATTTCTTTTCTGATTCCGACAAACTTGAAGGCTCAAAATCTTACAAAACATGGCAACGCCTCATCGAAAGCACTCTCGTTTATAATGAACTATGGCATGATATTTGTGATGGAGATGTAAAGCCAAATAAACCTACAGATGCAGCTGCACTAGCAAAATGGGAAGTTAAAAATGCCAAAGCATTAGCTCTCATTAAATCTTCTGTCAATAATGAAATGTATGTCCATATCGAAAATGCTAAAGATGCATGGTCTTCTTTGAGAACTTTTAAAGAGTCGTTTGATACTCAGCCTCAATCAAAAAGAGTTGACTTAAAATTAAAATTGTTGCATCAAAAATTGACTGAAGAAGGAGATATTCTTGAATACATCTCCAGACTTAAGAATATTAAGCAGGAAATTGTTAATGCTGGTTTTCAAGCAGTTGATGATAGTTTTATGGTCACAATTTTAATTGCTGGACTTCCTTCTTCCTACACACATTTTTTGGAAACTCTACAACTAACTGGAAAGTTAGAAAAGCTAAAGTTTGATGAGTTCTGCGGAATGTTGACTCAACATGATAAAACTTTTGGGAAGAAAAAGAAAGTTGGTGAAGATGTTTTTCTCACAGAGGCCAGTACTAGCAACTCCTCAGCTGACAATTCTAGAAACAAAGGAAAAGGTAATTTTAATCAAAATCAAGCAGCGCAAGGTCGTGGTCACAGTCAACACAGAGGAAACAACTCCAACAAAGGCTCCAATTTAGGCAGAAACAATTCTCAAGGCATAGGCAACAATCAAAACAGAGGATATCAGCAAGGCACAGGACAAAATCCAGGGAGAGGACAATCTCAAAACAGAGGACAAAGCAGAGGTCGAGGACAGTCTCAAGGCAGAGGACAGTCTCAAGGAAGAGGCACCGATTTGAGTCAAATTGTTTGCAGGCGGTGTAACAGAGTTGGTCATTATGCTGCAGATTGTCGCACATCTATCAATAAAATTTCTAAGTTTCAACAGCCTTCAGCACAATTTGCAAATGATCAAGATCAAGATGATAATGACTCAGAATATGTCTTCACTTCTTCACCAGCAATCCAACTTTCCTCCTATATTAAGAGTGATTATGAAGATGCTTGGATTTTGGATTCATGAGCAACTTAGCACGTGACCTGTAGACGAGATTTCTTTTGGAATTTTCAAGAGTGCCATCTTAATTCCATCTTTTTAGCAGATGATACAAAACATACCCCTTATGGAAAAGGTGCAGTTAAAGTTTTTCTCCCTGACATTGGAGAAAAATTGATTTCCAATGTGTGGTATGTACCCACCTTTAAGAAAAATTTGTTGTCTTTGGTCATGATTCGACAAGCAGGACATCAAATAATTATGGAAGATGGCTTAGTTAAGATTAATTCAGTCAAACAGAACTTCCAAACAGTGATGACAGGATATGAAGACGGAAAACTGTTAAGGATGAAGGGGACAGTTATTCCACGACATTCTGATTTTGCAGGGGCAGTTACTATAGGAATTTCACCTATAAGATTATGGCATGTAAGATATGGACATTTGAATTTTGATAGTCTTTCTCAATTGCAGAAACAAGGGATGGTTAATGGACTTCTAACTTTCAACAAGGAAAATGCTAAATGTGAAGCCTTCATTTATGGCAAACAGAGTCGAGAAAGTTTTCCAACAAGTACATGGCGCGCAAACAGGCTGCTGCAACTAGTTCACAGTGATGTGTGTGGTCCACTACAAACTTCATTAGGTGGTTGCAAATATTTCATGCTATTTATTGATGATTTCAGCAGAATGACTTGGGTTTACTTCTTGAAAAACAAGTCAGAAGCATTTGAGAAGTTTAAAATTTTTCGACAACTTGTTGAAAATGAGGTCAAAGAAAAGATAGGTACTCTCATGACAGATAATGGGGGAGAATTCAATTCAAATGAATTCAAAACTTATTGTAGTGAAAATGGCATTAGAAGGCATCTTACAAATGTTTACACTCCACAGCAAAATGGAGTCGTAGAAAGGATGAATCGCACATTGTTAGGCATGGCAAGATCCATGTTAACTTTCAAAGGGTTAAGTCCAACATATTGGGCAGAAGCAATCCATACAATTGTCTATCTAAGAAACAGATCTCCAACTGCTTCTTTAGACGGAATCATCCCTTATGAAGCTTGGTTTGGTTTCAAACCTAAAGTTAAACATCTTCGAGTTTTTGGATCCATCTGTTATGCCTCAGCTCTGAAACTTTATGGAGGGCTAGAACACATGAGATCTCCAAAACCCATAAATCGTTTGGAGAAATTCGACCCGGTGTAAGAGTTATTCAAATAATCAAATATTTTAATGGTGACCCTAAGTTTAACTTAGGGAAAGTAAAAAATTAAAGTGAATTAATTTAAGCATGTGGGTGAGAATGTAATATCCCCAAAGGGAAATAACCAGTAATAAACAGAAATATGCCAGACAGATATAGAAAATACAGCGCTGAACCAGATCATGGAACAATTACACATAGAATGCCAGAAAACCGAGCCATTTTATTAATCTGAAAGTACATAGAGAGGAGTACAAGAAAATCAGAATGAGGGCACCTATCCTTGCTCAAGGCAAGTGAAGAATCCTCTCAGAAAATAGGAAATGGCTACTACAGAAACTGCATCCCAGCTGCTGGAAGAAACTGCCGCAAACTGCTGCTGCTGGAGTGAACTGAAGCTAGGGGCTGATCCCCTTGCCGGAATGAGCTAAAAATCTGCAGATCACCTATACTCGCTGCTCCGGACAAAACCCGGACCTTCGAGAAGCAAATGGACCACCTCCGAAAATCGCCCCCGTAAACCCTCCCACAAAAACGTTGTGCCTCTGAACAAATTTCAAGCTCAAGAAATATGCCGGCAAAAGGGTCAGATCTACCCACAAATCCTCCCGTCCGTATGAGATGACCAACTCCTCAAGGCTGAAAACACTGAAAAATGCTGCCAGAACCCCACATAAAGACCCTACTCATCAGATCTGCGTCCTCCCTGACTGGATCTGCGTCCTCTCTGCCCAGATCTGCTGGATCTGAGTCATACAAGGCCGGATCTGCTACTATCTCTCCAGATCTGCGTCCCACAAGGCTAGATCTGCTGCTAGCTCTTCAGATCTATGCTAGATCTGCCAATATGTCCTCAGATCTGCAACCTCAAAGGCTGGATCTGATGTTATCTCTTCGCATCTAGGTCGGATCTGCCAATATCTCTCGCATCCGCAATTTCAAGTCGGGATCTAGTGCTACCTCCTCCGTATCCGCAACCTGCTGCAATCCGCATCTCGCAACATTCGCTCGTACCACAATTCTGGCCGGATCTATCACCGTGCCTTCAGACCGCGTCCTTCCTCTTCCTACTGGAACCACGTCCTCACTCCAAACTGATCTGCGTCCTTCCTGCTGCTGAACCTGCGTTTTTCCTGCTAGATCTGCGCAGCCACTTGAGGGCTTCTTCCTCTCCGACTCTCCACCTGAAACCGGCTACCGAAAACCGAAAGATAGAACTCGAAATTAACCTTACTAGGGCGGCACCGAAGTCCCCCGAAGCTAAGGGTGAAACCAAACAACAACTCTCCTGAGCGGGCACCTCGAAGTCCCCCGAGGCTAAGGGTGAGATCTCCGACCGGGAGACACTCGTGCACTAAACAAGGTCGTTGCACCGACTAAACAACCGGCGTGTTGGGAAGGTGACAAAAGTCTAGCTCTCTCTCAATATCAATATCAAAATATGCATGATCCAAATGAGGTGAGAACCTCTCTTTTATAATGCCAAACTCCCTCCAAAACTTAACTCTCCTTTGACCTGCGCAGTTTACTTTGGGTCAGCCTGATGCCTCCCCCATCATACTCATATGGACCCCCAAGGCCCCCTCTCTTAAGTTACAACGTCAATCTACTAGGAAAAGAACACTTTATTATACAGTGAGGTGACTAAAGTGAGGTGACCCCTCTTATTTCTCACTTTATTTATTATTTCCAACTAAAGCGGCAAAATTAAACAAAAATGAGATATTCCAATTAGCAAGGCTAATTGGGAATATTACAGTCTCCCGCGGCAAAACGTTGCTTGTCCTCAAGCAACTGAAGTGATGGATGCTGTAAAGTCTGCTCACTCTCCCAAGTGGCATCCTCATCCGGCAAAAATTAAGCCTGTTTCTCGCGGCTGCTTGAACAAGCCTACTCTCTAGCTGATGCTCCCTGCCGATACTGCAAAATGTGCCTGGGTCCCACTGAAACCTCTCTGTCTCCTGCATCACGCTGACATGAAGGGATATCTCAATGCCAGGATCCCAAACTGGCCTCTCATGGTACCAGCCAATCAATAGTCCTCCCGGATCCCATCGCCACTGTGGCCATTAATCGTACAAGCCCCATGGCTCGGACTGCTCACTGCCTCTAGCTATGACTGAAGACCATGACCCCTGCTGTGATGTAGCTGTCACTGTGTAAGTTGTCCCATCGACTGTGTAGCAACTCATCACCTCTATCCACTCAAGGCATGGAGTCGGAAATATAATGAGGAATAGCTCCCTCATGTGGATCTTCCATCTCCAAGCAATCATCCAGACAAAATGAGCCACCTCCCAACAAGGCAACTCCTGACAATCTCCTTCCACCTCAAGCTCCAGTAATGAAGGTGGGTTGAAAATCTGAACCTGGCAAGCATCATATCTTACCCCATGCTTTCCTTCTCTCCACTCATGAAAAGTGTAGAGTGTATGCTGATCCTGGGCTACAAAATCATTGCCCTCCAATGGCAAAGTGAAGAAAAATCCTCCAAAGAAGGTCCCTTCAACAATGAAGAACAAGCTGGCCCAAGACAATTCATCCATGAGGAATAGGACATGGTAATCATGGATCATCCTAATGAGATGTGTGCTGAAGGTTTTACATGATGATACATGATGCAGACAATCTCTCACGAGGATACAAATATAGCCTCCTCAGCCTCATCCACCGCAACCTCGAAAATCACATGGCAAGCAATGTACAAGATCCATCACATCTACTAATGGATAGTAAAATTGGTCAATATGACAAGGACATAGGGCCAAACACTTGCCCATGGCCGTACAATGGATGAATATCAATCTCATGGCCCACATCAAAAGAGAACACATATGTAGTAGTGGTGGCCATGCCTCCTCCCATGCTCATATTAGAACATGTAGTGCAGAAAATACTCAAAGGCACATTCAGCTCATGTGTCTCTTTCATAATCAAGCTTCCCATACAAATCTGACCATATGCTGGAAGTAAGATGGCACATGGATCCGCAAATGAGTCCTCCATAGTGTTTTGGCATGTTATGAAGAAGAATGAACCAAGTGCTGCCAGAAGGTAATCCTCCTCATGCTTGGAAATTCAAGTCAAGCAGAATATGCCATAGATGTTTCTATCATCATTATCTCCTCTTTGTTCATCAAGTGCAACAAATATGAAGTGATCCTGGGACCTATGGGTTATAGATCCACTATATCTCTGCCAGGTAGACTTCATCCATGAGGTTCTGCTCCACAGTAACAGCGTTGTGAGCTCATGCAAATAAGCTCCGGTCAATGCAAAGCTCTGTTCTTTGACATGCTCCTCGTCAAAGACTCCTCCAATAATGCTGCAACAAACGTGGAACACCTCCCAAGTTGGAAGTGCTTCCAAGCCATCATCAAAGATCAAGGAGATAGTGCCATCCCCTCTTCCTGCAACATCATGCAAAGTGTGAGAGCGAATCTGCCCTTGCTCTCCCAGAAACAAACCAAGCAACCAAACAATTTGCTGCCTCCCCATACTTCCATCAGACAACTCATGTGATGAAGACATAACGAGTATCATAGCAACACCATGCATACATACTCTATGTTGCTCAATGATGCACGTATCCAGCCATCTTTCCTCCACCCTCCGACTCTTAGGAAGAGTGTTTGCCAAGAGATGGCCTAACTCTTTCAAGAGTAACCAGTGCATCCAAGCCTCCTGCTGCCTGGTATCACAGATCTGCAAGTAGCCTCCTAGCTCCTTACTCATCATCCCCATCCACACAATCACTTGTGGATGCCTCCTTCTTCTCCTCATCCTGGTATTCCTCCAATGAGGGCTACCATCTCCCCAAATCAAATTCCTAACTTTTCACTTCATGGGATTTTGAAATATAAACTTCTCAAGGATCAATGACACCCTATCAAGAATCAAATAGATGGTAGGCAAAAACCCCCCATCATGATGTGTATGGCTCAAGGGATTTCCAACACAAGCATGAGAGATGTTATCCATTCGAAGATGTCCTCCATCTTCTATATGCTCTTGTGAGAAGGGAACCAAATCATTGTGTTCCATAGCCCGCTCCACCGAATACCAACTCAAAATCTCTCTCCATCCAACCTCAACATATGGATGCTGTACCCTGTGCAACTCTGATCGTCTCCTACCGCTATCCAAGTCAGCATATGAGATCTTACTAGGTGGCTCTGCCTCTCTCTCTCCAACGGGAAGAGATGACTCCACAATACTGCTAGTTCCATCCATGCATGCCTGAAGGGGAATGATCTGACGCTCACTCGTGCCCTCTGGTTGTACCATCAGGGAATCCAGCTGTTCCCCAATGTGGACCAACTTGGCCGCCGACTTGGCACAAGTCACTCTCATACCCTCCAGCTCCTGGTCCTGCAACAAAATGGTCTCCCGTACTGACGCGGCCTTCTCCCTCAAAGCTCGAAGGTCCGTCCGAAGCCGATGATACCGCTCTCTGCGACCATCATCCAATGCCTCTGTGTCTCCTAGTGCCTCATCGATAGTAGATATATCTCCTGATACCTCACCCATCTGCCTGATACCTCACCCATCCGTCGTGTGGCCGCGCCACCCGAAGACCTTACAAGGGCTCCGCCATCACCTCAGTGGATGGCTCTACCGGGGTAGGTTCTACCTCCTCCACTACGATATCAACCGGCACGGTCAAGGAAGACTCTAATGATGGTGAGTCCTGTGTCACACTAGGTGTATCCTCGAACTACCTGCAGTCCTGTGTGCCCTCATCCTCTTCTCCACTGCTCTCGGAGAAGACCTCAATGAAGTGTGCCTTCCCTGTCGCACACCTGTGTCCTGGTGCCCATGGCTCCTGGCAAGTGAAGCACAACAGCTTCCTCCCCGCCCTCTCCCCGGCCTCATCATCAAACCGCCCTCGTCTGGTGATCGCCTGGGAGGCGGAACCCCGTGTCCTTACCCTTAGGCTGGAAGGCCTGTCTCTGGGAATAAGGTGTCCGAGTCCTGGGTAAGACATCCTGTAAGTCCCGAATCCTGCTGATGGCAGCCTGAAGGGTAGCCGGTTTGTTCGACAGGACTAGGCTACGAAGTGGCTCTGACAGCCCCCCCACAAACATGCCAACCGTCCGAGCTGCGTATAAATCAGTACCATCACCGAAATCCTCAAGAAGTCTGAAATGTATGTCTCTGCATTCCCAGTCTGTTTGAGCTTGGTCAGCTCAACAAAATACTGCTCCGGATCCCTCCTGTCAAAGCGCTCTACCACCCTCCGTGTAAACTCGGCATATGTCGTCACGGTAGAATGCCCGAGTGTCGCCATCCCATGGAACCACCAATCCTGAGCCTCTCCTTCTAAATGCAATGTAGCCATCTTAATGGCCTCCATCTCTGACATCTGGTTAAGCTGGAAATAGATGTCCAGCTTTTCCACCCAGGACTTTGCCGTATTCTTGGATGAACCATCAAACATAGGCAAATGGAATCTACTAGCCGCACGGTGGTCATCACGGTGGTATCCGCGCCCCTTGTGTTGTCCCCGCTCATGGCCTTGCCGCCACATCTAACTGGATATATTGATTGAAAGGGAAAGCATCCATGGAATTCCCGTCCCATGCTCCGCCAATCGCAAACAAAGCCGCATGTTGAGTCGGGACTCACATCTCCGCCATTGGTATTTTCTCGCTAGGTGCCCACAAAGCTCCTCGTAAACCGCACTGCTGTCGCAAAACCATACTGCCGTTAACTTCAACCTCCGATTTACCCACCGAAAACTATTCGTAAAAAATTCCAGGAATTTGGGAAAGTGATCCTCGTCCAAAACCCGTAAAAACCCAAAATCGTTTTCCCTAATTCCAAACTTCAAAATTTGACCCTTTTTATTTTGGCCCTTTTTCCAACTGCGTTTCTGGTATTGCAACTGCTATTGCTCTGTATGATCTATTTTCTGATGTCATAGACCACAGGCTGAGCCAGAATTATGCTCTGATACCACTGTAATATCCCCAAAGGGAGATAACCAGTAATAAACAGAAATACACCAAACAGATATAGAAAATACAATGCTGAACCAGATCATGGAACAATTACACATAGAATGCCAGAAAACTGAGCCATTTTATTAATCTGAAAGTACATAGAGAGGAGTACACGAAAATCAGAATGAGGGCACCTATCCTTGCTCAAGCACAATGAAGAATCCTCTCGAGAAAAAGAAAATGGCTACTACGAAGCGCATCCCGGTACACAACTGGAAGAAAGCTGCCCGTAGCTTGCTGCTGGCAGGTGAGAGGCTCATAATGAAATTTGATCCCCTTGCCGGAATGAGCTAAAAATCTACAGATCACCTATACTCGCTGCTCCGGACAAAACCCAGAAACCGTGAAGCAAATGGACCACCTCAGAAAATCGCCCCCAGAAACCCTCCTCCTACAAAAACGCTGTGCCTTCAGGAACAGCTCAGAAGCTCAAGAAATATGCTGGCAAAAGGGCTGGATCTACTCACAAATCCTCCAGATGAGATGACCAACTCCTCAAGGCTGAAAACACTGAAAAATGCTGCCAGAACCCCACATAAAGACCCTACTCATCAGATCTGCGTCCTCCCTGACTGGATCTGCGTCCTCTCTGCCCTGATCTGCTGGATCTGAGTCATACAAGGCTGGATCTGCTACTATCTCTCCAGATCTGCGTCCCACAAGGCTAGATCTGCTGCTAGCTCTTCAGATCTATGCTAGATCTGCCAATATCTCCTCAGATCTGCAACCTCAAAGGCTGAATCTGATGTTACCTCTTCAGATCTAGGCTGGATCTGCCAATATCTCCTCAGATCTGCAATCTCCCAAGCTGGATCTAGTGCTACCCCTCCAGATCTGCAACCTACAGAACCAGATCTGCAAATATCTGCTCAGATCTACAATCTCCAAGGCTGGATCTATGACTGTGCCTTCAGATCTGCGTCCTTCCTCTTCCTACTGGAACAGCGTCCTCACTCCAAACTGATCTGCGTCCTTCCTGCTGCTGAAACTGCGTTTTTCCTGCTAGATCTGCGCAGCCACTAGAGGGATTCTTCCTCTCCCACTCTCCACCTGAAACTGCTACTGAAACTGAAAGATAGAACTCAGAAATTAACCTTACTAGGGCGGGCACTCGAAGTCCCCCGAAGCTAAGGGTGAAACCAGAAATAACCTTACCAGGGCAGGCACTCGAAGTTCCCCGAGGCTAAGGGTGAGATCTCCGACCGGAGACACTCGTGCACTAAACAGTGCTGCAGACCGACTAAACAACCGGCGTGCTGAAGCAGACAAAAGTCTAGCTCTCAATATCAATATCAAAATATGCATCCTCCAAATGAGGTGAGAACCTCTCCTTTTATAATGCCAAACTCCCTCCAAAACTTAACTCTCCTTTGACCTGCGCAGTTTACTTTGGGTCAGCCTGATGCCTCCCCCATCATACTCATGTGGATCCCCAAGGCCCCCTCTCTTAAGTTACAACGTCAATCTACTAGGAGAAGAACACTTTATTATAAAGTGAGGTGACTAAAGTGAGGTGACCCCTCTTATTTCTCACTTTATTTATTATGTCTAGCTAAAGCGGCAAAATAAAGCAAAAATGAAATATTCTAATTAGCAAGGCTAATTGGGAATATTACAGAGAATGTTCTAACTTCTAAGTAACATGGATCAAGTCTTTTCTACTCTTAGTCGTTGATTAGAGATTAGATCACGGTCGTTGATTTCTCAACGAGAAAAGTATTAAAGGAAGGCTTGGGGTCAGTTGGAGAAGACACATAAAGCAGTAGCACTTGAGCTGAGTTGAAATTATGGGGCATGGTTTACCTAGATTTTTCGAGTGAGCTTGCTGTGCTTGAGAGGGGCAAATCGACGAGGGATTATTCTGATCCGAGGCCAAGAATACAAAGGCAAAGAGGCAAATCCGTACCAGGCAGTGCAGAGACTAGTAGGAGGGACGCAACCCAGCCAGGCTCACGCAAAGGTAGTGCAGAGGTTGACGCAGGGCCTTCAGGGTGACACACAGTCAGCGCTAAGCCGAGAAGGTTGATGCAGGGGCAGCCTGTGCTGCGCAGTGGCTACGCTGGGCAGGAGAAGTTGACGCAGAGGTTGGAGGAGCAACGTTGGGGTTCCAGTGGGCCAGAAAGGTCTCGTATTCAGCATATTTCAGAGGAGTGCTTCCTTGGCTGAATCAACCATATTTTCTGTCTTCGAGTGATAGGTACATCTGCCGTGAAATACTTTGTTGGGCAAACCATTACTGGTGCCCTTTGCTTGTATTCAAATATTCTACTTAATAAACAAACCCTCTAAGAGTTGTTGCACCGGTTTTCTCGTATTGGGTTTTTTTTGGGGACATTATCCAAAAAACACTGTGTCCTTCATCATATGTGCACTATGTTTCAGTAAATGATCTGTATACTGTAGTTGTGTTTACATTGATATTTTTTGAAAATTTTAGTTAAATAACTTGTTAATTAAATCATACAAGTAGGAGAAGTAAATCAATATACTGTAGTATGGTTTCTATATTAAGAAATTTTCACATGGTATCATAGCGATTGCAGATCAAGTTAAAGTGATCAGCATAGCGTTGAATTTTTTTTTGCTGCAGGAGGGCAGTTGAAGGTGCATAAGGGGGACAACGTAGAAGCCCTGCAGGGGTGACGAAGAGCTAGTCTGCTTACGCAGGCCCAAAAAGGTGACGCAGAGCCTGTCAAGTTCACGTTGAGCTAATGTAGTAGCTGACGCAGGCCCAAGAGAGTGACACAGTCCAAGAGGGAGTGACTCTCTGCTGGTTGCCGTGGCTGGAAGTGCAGTTTTCTGATCTTCGAAGTTGTTGTTGGGGTATTGTTTCTGTCGATGCAGAATAATACCTAGCAGGGTTGACAAAGTATGGGGAAACAGTTCCTCAGCAGATTTTTTAGCCAAGAAATCTGAGATTCGATCAAGAGGAATGATCGTAGAGGGTTGATTCGACAGAATTGGTTTAGGATTTCCTGGAGGGAAGTCATTTGTTAGAGGGAGCATACTCTCTAGAGGGTTTCGATCGCCAAGAAACCTAGATCCGATCTATTGTTGAGTGTAGCAATAATGGAAGGGAGAAGAGCACTTGCTGCAACAATTTGAGCAGAGATGGCCCCGTATGGACTGAGAGATTAGGATAGGTTAGATGGTGTGTCTAACTTTGCTATTTGGAAAGCCAGAATGCTGAAAGTCCTTGAGGAGTATGGCATCAGAGACCATGCTGAGAATGTCTTGGCTGTGTCGATCAATGTTGATGGATTGAAGAAGTTCAATGAAAATCAGCGTGGGCCAAACGCTTGATCATGGATGGAGTGAAAGGTCATGTGGTTCCGCATATTGCCGAGAAGAAGACGACAAACGAGGTGTGGACAACATTAACCGCATTGTATCAAGGTAGCTCCGTCCAGAGGAAGATGCTTCTGGAGGATCAGATGCGGATGTTCCAGATGCACAAGGGAGAGGAGATTGATCCTTTCCTCTTTGGATTGAAGATTATCCGAGACCAGTTGATTACCATGGGGGCAACTCATGATGATGGACTCATGGTGGTGATTGCCCTGAATGCAGTCATTGATGAGTGGGAGACCTTTGTCCAAATTATCTTGGGCAGAGCACAACTCCCAAACTGGGGGGCCATGTGGGCAATCCTTCGATAGGAGGAGATCAGGATGATAACCAAGGGCGAATTTAGCAACAAAGGAGTCAAGATTAAGAAAGAGGATGAGGAAGATGGTGCCCTAGCATCTAAGGGACAGAGGCAGCAAGGGAAGAAGAAGAAGGATCTATCCAAGGTCCGGTGCTTCAGATGTGGCGAATTGGGACACTTCGCCAATACTTGTCCTAAGAAGAAGGGTAAGGAAGATTCAAATTCCAAGGCAGCAACAACGAAAGTGGACGACGATAGCGATGATGATGTGGCCATGAGTGCTCATGTACCTCGAGAGAAAAGGTGGGGCGACATAGATCTGTAGATTGAGCTACAGATGGACGACAAGATCCTTGAATCATATACGAGCTACAGGAGATGTTCGCAACACTGCTTAAGACAGTAGCAGGATGACTGGAGTAAGTGGATGCAAAGGATCATGGAGGGGCACAAGCAGTGCTTGAACGCTGAAGATTGGAGCAACACAGAGGAGAGGTAGCAACAACGTGGAAGCAACAATGTAGAGGTTGATGGGATTTCAATAGTGTAGAGGTAGTGCTTACGCAGTGCAAAGCAGTAGACAACGCAAAGCTTGAGAGGGTTAGCGCAGAGCAACAACAGAAGGTGCTTCAATGAGATGCAAATAGAGTGACTTGTCTGCCAGTTGATTGGGTGATTGTACTTCAGTTGTTTACTTCTCAACAATTGAGTTGCAGTGTAGCAATTAGCAGTGGCAATGCTATAGGCAACATGATGCAACAATTTGAGAGGGAGTTGCAGTACATATGTGGCAGTGAGTGTGGCAGAGTCATGGGCAGAAGTATAGAAAGTAGTAGCGTAGTGGATAGAGGGAAGCAAGCCAACCATCAACAACATTTGAGATCGATGCCAGAAATCAGAGTAACGCTTCTGGAGAGAAGTGTTGCTAGAGCACATTCCTTGCTAAGAGGGAGTGTTGAGATTTTGGGTAGCATCGAATGTGCTCTAGCTCCGAAACTTTGTGGAGGGGCTAGAACACATGAGATCTCCAAGACCCAGAAATCGTTTGGAGAAATTCCACCTGATGTAAAAGTTATTCGAATAATTAAATTTTTAATGGTGAGCCTAAGTCTAACTTAGGGAAATTAAAAAATTAAAGTGAATTAATTTAAACATGAGGGTGAGAGTGTTTTAAGTGACATGGATCAAGTCTTTTCTAATCTTAGCTGTTGATTAGAGATTAGATCATGACCATTGATTTCTCAACGAGAAAAGTATTAAAGTAAGGCTTGGGGTCAGTTGGAGAAGACACACAGAGTGTTAGCACTTGAGCTAAGTCGAAATTCTGGGACATGGTTTGCTAAGAATTTTCGAGTGATCTTGCAGTGCTTGAGAGGGACAGATTGGTGAGGGATTATTATGATTTGAGGCCGAGAATACAAAGGCAGAGAGGCAGATCCGTACTAGGTAGCACAGAGACCAGTAGGAGGGACGCAACCTAGCCAGGCTCACGCAAAGGCTGATGTAGGGCCTTCAGGGTGACACATAGTCAACTCCGAGCCTAGAAGGGTGACGCAGGGGCAACCTGTGTTACAAAGTGGCTACGCTGGGCAGGAGAAGCTGACGCAGAGGCTGGAGGAGCAACGTTGGGGTTCCAGTTGGCCAGAAAGGGCTTGTAATCAATGTATTTCAGAGGAGTGCTTCTTTGGCTGAATCAACCATATTTACTGTCTCTGAGTGATAGGTACATCTGCCGTGAAATTCTCTGTTGGGAAAACCATTACTGGTGCCCTTGGTTGTATTCAGATATTTTTCTTAATAAACAAACCCTCTAAGAGTTGCTACACCGATTTTCTCACATTGGGTTTTTTCTGGGGACATTGTCCAAAAAATACTGTCCTTTGTCATATGTGCGCTATGTTTCAGTAACTGATCTGTATGTATGTGTAGGCTGTAGTTGTGTTTACTATGATATTTTTCTGAATACTTCAGTTAAATAACTTGTTAATTAAATCAAACAAGTAGGAGAAGTAAATCAAGATACATTAGCAAAGTTTCTATATTAAGAAATTTTCAGAACTCGTTGGATGCAGAATTAAATTTTGCATTAAAAAAATGTAGAAACATGAAAAATGTGTTTCGTGGTGCCAACACGTAACTTTTGAGTAAACCAGTAAGGAGATAAGACAAAAATATAATTAAGAAAATTAGTTTTCTTTCTTTTCCTTTATAATTCATAGTTTTTTATTTATTATTTTAACTATTATTTATTTATTTTCTTTAGGAATCTCATTTTAGACCTCAAAACTATTGTAATGCTACATCTTGATCTTTCCCTTCAACCACTTCTCCCTCTGTCAGTAAACACATCTTGCATTTGCTTTTTGACAAGACACTTGTCCTAACACTAGGACACGTGTAGGGAACGTGTCAAAAACAAATTTGGCACATGTCTTGTGAGTAAGACATGTGTGCAACTTGTGTAGGGCATGTGTCCTAAACCCACATGTGGAGGGCGTGTGTTGGACACAAGTTTGGCACTTGTCTTCTGAATAAGTCACAAGAAAAACTCGTGTTTGACACATGTCCTCATGAATCCCTTTCTAACATGGGGATTCACAATACACGTGTTGAGAAATCAATAGGGATACAATTGAATTGATTTCACTTTAACTTGATTACCGCTTGTGATATTCTTTTAGTTTTCTTTATGATTAGCTTTTTCTTCCCTTATTATTATAGTGTTCTTATCATCAAACAACTACCAAAACAAGAAGATCAATAGAGAACAAATGGACACAAGATGTAGGCTGCAAGTCAGGGCCAAAACCTCTCTTAGAGATGAAAACCCACAAAAAATTTCCTCTTCTTATAGAATCTTCAAATGATGAATTCCAAGACCCTTAGAATTAAAGACCAAGACCCTTCCAAGACCAAGTCAACCTTCTTGAGGATGTGGTTCTCTTCACCAAGTCAAACCAAGTCAAATCTCTTCCAAATGCACAACTTCGACCCCCAACAACAAACTTCGGACCCTAGCAACAAATTTCTTCCCTCACTGCAGTCCTGCAACTTCAGCTTTCTAGTATTTTACTGCAACTTCTCACGTGTGGGTGATTTTGGGTTCTTTTCGCTTCCTCCTTCCTTCGCTTGGGATGCTTCTTGATCAAAGGCTTGCCCATTATTAACTTGACTTCATTGCTTCAGATTTCGTCTGAAGTGAACAAAGTTCCTTCTCAAACTAAATATTCCAGAAGACTTGAAATATCCGAATATCCATGAGGATACAAATATTATATTAGAAAGATGATGAATATGAATTGATTGAATGTTACAAATGAGGCCTGCTTATATACCCACGCAGGTGCCTCTTCATGAAAGGTCATGTCTTATCAGACGTGACCTTTCAGCCTAATTACTAATTAACTAATTATCATTTATCTACATTATTTATTTAACTAATTATCATTTATCTACATTATTTATTCATTACATTGCCTTCCCCTCAAAAAGCTTTGTCCTCAAAGCTTGTCGATGAAAAGGCCTCGACTTCTTTTCTTGTTACGAACATCTTCTCGCCTCGGGGCAGTGATCCTTGTCGACACAAGTTGATATGATCCTCTAAGTGACAAACAAAATTGTCGCACTGAGAATGGATCAGACCATCCTAAATCAATTTTCTGTGGAATCTCGCGGCGACTTGAAACTTGTGCTGAATTATCACTTGAGCGGATGGCACTGATGTTAGTATTCTTCGGAATATCAACTTGTTTCTGTTCTGAAGACATAGCTTGATCGAGTTGTCTGCTCCCGTGATTTGGATGTCGATAGGGAACTTTTTTGGTTTGACTTTCCATTCTTAGTTGTGTGGTGATGTTTTGATTTTCTTTTGGTGATGATGTTATTGAGCTGGCTACATAACTTTCGCTTGAAATGTTCAGCGCCGAAACTACAACATCTAAGTTTGCATCTTTTGCAACTTGTTTGTCTTCTTCTTGAGTTATGACATTTACTGCATTAGTACCAGTTTCCTTCTCTTCAACTCGGATTTCTACATTCGACGCTTTATTTTCGACAAGTTGTTGCACCTTGTTTTCTAAGGACTTCTTGTCTCTCTTCAACTTCTTAATTTGCATTAGTAATTTGTCGTTGTGGTCCTTGAGGCGAGCAACTTCTTCATTCTTATTAGTTGTGATTTTGTCGATTTCCTTTTGCATATTTTGTATCACCTTTTTAGCTTCTTGAGAAATTACCTGCGAAATTTCTTGTACGTCTTCAGGCGTCACGGAATTTGGCTTCAAGTTAACGTCTTGTAGCGTTATCTTCTTCTTTTTGTAGGTGAATGTCAAAAATTTCTTTTTCGTATTTAGGATAACCGAACCTAAGGTTTCCATCCATGGTGAACCCAACACAATATCACTATTATCCAAAACTAGGGTTTTGATGGCAAATTGAGAGATAAAAGTATAATCCCCAATGTTTAGTTGTAGATTTTTTATGTCGTATTTTTTCTTGTCAAAAATGTCTAATTTTTCGATTATATTTGACTCAGGAATCACCAACTGGTTGGCAATTTTAGGGCTTATATAATTTTTCTCTTCAGCGGGTGATATAGCAATAGTGACATCTTTTCCTGCGATACTTCCTTTAATTTTAAGTAGCGCTTTAGGGTCGATAGGTAGCATTTCTAATTCTAAAAATCGTCCTGACTTCATTTTTGTATTAGATGTCATTTTGCTTGTTGAGATAAATATTCTTCAAATTCACTCTTTTTAACTTATAAACTTCCTTGATTATAAATCTTTAATAACTTAAAAATACTCTTTTTTCTTCTACTTTTTTTTTTTAATTAATTAATTAAATATTAATTAATTAATTAAACTAATAATAATAATTTCTATTATATATATATTTTTTTAAATAATAATAATAATAATTATTATTATTATTTTATTATTTGAATTATATATATATATATAATTATGGGGAAAAAGATTGTTAACCTTGAAAAGTCACGTGCCTTTTGAAAAGTCACTTTGTTTTGAAAAGGCACGTTGTTTTGAAAAGGGGAAATGGGTTTTTAATACCATGGGCCCAAAAACCATGAGCTTGTAAACCACGAGCAATTACTTTTCCTTTTTAATTTTACTTTTACTTCACATGTACGTATATCTCTCTTTTTTTTTGTTTTTATTTTTTTTATTTTTTTGACTTTTCTAATTTTTTTTTTTTTTTTTAACGTCCCCTTTTTTTTTAACTTATTTCTTTTTTTTTTAAATATATTTTGACTTTTCTCTTCTTCCTTTTTAATATTTCTTCTCTTATGGCCAAAGGCCTACTGGCAAAAATGGAGAAACTCCAAATGTGTAGCAAAACGCTTCAACGGCAACAAAGTTGACGAATTTCAATGGCCAAGGGCCTGGATCAAGGAGCGTAGCTCTGTGCAGCGATGAGCGGCCAGAAGATCGACTTCTGTGATACCAAATGAAGCGAACAAAGTTCCTTCTCAAACTAAATATTCCAGAAGACTTGAAATATCCGAATATCCATGAGGATACAAATATTATATTAGAAAGATGATGAATATGAATTGATTGAATGTTACAAATGAGGCCTGCTTATATACCCACGCAGGTGCCTCTTCACGAAAGGTCATGTCTTATCAGACGTGACCTTTCAGCCTAATTACTAATTAACTAACTATCATTTATCTACATTATTTATTTAACTAATTATCATTTATCTACATTATTTATTCATTACATCGTCCCTCTCCTTGTAATTCAAAAATTTTCTTCCTTGTAGTTGTAGAAACCCTAGCCTCCTTCGCACGTGTGAGAGATATAGAAAGAGAAAAATCGAAATTTGTCTTTTCTTCTTCCTTCTAGATCTTTGCTTGTCTTATAGCTTCTTGCCATTGTTTCCTTGATGGAATCTATGTGTGCGTCTCCAAATGAGGTCGAATGGTCTCTTATACATAGGCTTCCAAGGAGGACAAATAACCCTAATTAGGCTGACTTCTTCACTGCTAGGCTGACTTGGTCTTGGAGGGGTATTTTGACTCTTTTGACTCGAAATAAATTGTTTTGTCTGGTTAAAAAATTCCTAATAGGGTCTAATACATATGACAATGACTCTTATGACTTCTTGACTCTGACAAAACCTAGAAGCACACAATGGTTGCTTTGACCTAGAACAAATTAAATTTGAGCAGGAAACACATGCTATAAAAATAATAATAGTGTTTTTCTTTTTCTTTTTACATCAAATAAATAAGATCAAGAGTACATAAAATATTATGAAGACCAAACCTAGTTACAAATTTGAACACTCCCTCTTAACTAGGGAGGTATTCATAATAACGATGGTACAAGGACATTCTCATACTGTAGAATTCTCATAAGAAGAGTCAGATTGGTATGCCATCTCATAAACTATCCTATCAGCTTATATCAAAGTATCTCATCATATTAACCAACATTGTCATATGGCACGCCCTTGATTAATAACTCCATATCTCAACTAGATTATAGCACAAGAGAAAAGCTTCACAAACCCTAGCGAGACAAGAGAAAAGCTTTCGTGATAAAATTCTGATTTCTACTCTTCTTCGTCCTCCCAGCTACTCTGCTTCTCCTTTGCTATTGTAGATCGAACTTGCTTGCGTGTTTGTCGAAATGAGGTTGAGCTCCCTTGTTTTTGTAGCCTTTCTTAAGGGTCGAATGCTCCTCCTTTAGGCCGACTTGATCTTGCTCTTGGGTCGACGTGGTCTTGGGCTTCTCCATGGATTTTTCTCTATAAAATAAATATTTTTTCTTCATTACAATGTCAAATGGGAGTGACACATGATCAATATTATTCTTTATCCTAGAAAGACCTAAAAGTACGAAGAACATGCTTTTGACTCAAGCTTGAGTATAAAACCCAAACTCCAAAAATAAAATATAATTTCTTTTTCTTTCTCTTTCTTTCTTTATAAAGAATATACAATGTCATGATTACAATTACATTATAATGAAGACCGAACCTAGTTATAAATTTCAACACCCTAGGTGGGTGAGTGAGTGCTTGTAGCATCGGGTAAGAGAGTTACCATTCAATCAAATGCAAGAATGGCAATAGCCCAAGATTTCACCATAGGTCATAAGTGTTGATCAGGTTCTAAGTGACGACTTGGATAATTGGTGAATTGCTCCAAGTGATGACTTGTTGAGCATGATGCTGATGCAGTATGCCTTCCACAGGTAGTGGATTGACACATCAACATATCTAGCTCATTCAACCTTTCCTTAGAGAATTTTTTTTCAACAAGAGAACATCTGAAGAAATCATTATGAATACCTTCCTAGCTAAGAGGGAGTGTGGACAATCTTCATATTTAATAATTTAGCCCGTCAAATATATATGTAATACTAAATTCAAGATATGTTATTCATGTCATTTTCAAAGAAAAGAATTTGAATTTTTAAATTAGAATATTTTGGCATCAAGAAAGTCAAGTTGGCCTAGCTTGTTGTGGTACCCATTCAACCTCCCAAGAAGTCTATATATATGTCATTGAAGCTCCTCCTCATGGCACCATTCGATCACAGAAGACATAACATCTTCTGATCTAAGAGAAGGATAAAAAGAGCATGACGGACAAAGACAAATCCAAAATATTATCTCTATAGTTTGACCTCATACACGTCTTTCTCTCTTTGTTGACTTCGCACGTGTGGACGAGTTTCTGGGTATATGTGGTGTTGAAATATGTAACTAGGTTCGATCTTCATAATGATATATGTAATCACAATTTTATGTATTTAAGATAAAGAGAAAAATAATTTTATTATTGTTGTTCTTGAGGCATGGGTTTCATGCTCAAGGGAAGTTTATTTTTAGGTCAAGCACCCATTAAGTGCTTCTAGGTCAATTGAGTCATTGTCATTTATTGAAGACCCATTACCCACCACTTCGTGGGTGATATCCTTTGGAGAAATTTTTTCTCCATAATGGACCTCAGCCGGTAGCCAGCAACCCCTTGCAGCCCTCAACTAGCTTGTTGTGCCATTTCTCCACCACCTGAGCCAGCTATGTGGTTCCTCACCCATCTATATTGATCGTTTGTTTGAAGGTGAGCCTCTCGAACCTAAAGGTATGTCTTGTCATTTGGTAATTGAGTATTGGGTTTACTTATCATGGACACTTCTGGGCATGGATTGTTGGGGAGATTCGGCGGAAAGAGTGGGCTTAGTTTGTGCTTTTGTTGCCTTGACCTCTTTTGGTTGTTACCCTTGGATTTTAGTCCAACGGAATCTCCTTTGCTGACCATTTGGTTTTAGGGTGGTATTACTTGGGAAATCCCGACTTTGGTTGCTTGGTCGCACTCCCTTATCAACATATACCATTCCCCTTCCATTCACTCTACCCCCATTCTTCATCTCTCCCACCTGGTTCCACATTTCTTCATTGGGTCCACATAGGGTTAACCTCCTCATTCCGTTGCCTCGACCTTGGGTCAGGCATTGAACAATGTCCAAAGGTTGAAACAGCTGAAAAGAAAAGTAAAAGCATAAATGGCCACATTCAATAGGAAAATGTACCACAAGATGCAAAATATGGTTGGGACTAACATAATTTGCACGTGGGCAAAAGCCAATGCATGAGCTCTACCCCATACCCATGGCCATCACCCTGGTTCCATAGGCCCTAGATGAGCCCCCTTTATCATTGAGGAACCCATAATTGTCCCAAACCCCCGGAGGGCAATGAACCGCCCTACCAAAAAGGGGGTAATCACTGCTATATGTTGCACATCATGGTCTTATCCTTTGAGCCCCAAGCAGTTAACCAAAGAAAAATCATCAAGGGAAAAATACATAAAAAGAAGGGTGGAAAAATCAAGGTCGGGGCACCTCATGTACCACGATTGCTCCCTCCTACACATTACATACCTAGGTGTGGGCTTTTGTTTCTCTAGCTACCCTTGTGACCCGATATGTGGCCCAAGATTGCCCCTATCATCCCCTATTCCATTTCACCTCTCTATCAACATGCCACCACCATTTGAGGGATGTACCTTAGACATATTATCCCCTCTAAAGGTAGAAACTACCTAATAAGGTACTTGGCTAACCTCGTTTGGAGCTTGTAGACATTAGCACAAGCTAAAGCCCACTATGGAAGGGCATGCCGTTATGAAGTGTCCACTTGTTGTCCATGGTCTGTAAGCTCTTTTACCTGATTACTTTAATGACTTGTCATACTGGGAGGCTAGGGGACGCATTGGATCTTATGCAGGATTGCAGATGGTGTCCATTTGGGTTTGGTCTCCCTATATAGGGCCCTAACCCTCCAGAGGCCTACATTGGCACATATAGGGTGTGTGTAGTGAGCCATGGGCCTCCACAACAGTAGACAACACTCCATGGATCCCAAAAGATGTTCGGATATTGCTAGAGATCCACTTTTGGACGAGGTAGATGCATTTGGTAAATTATGCCTAGCTGGTCCCACAGGTGCACAACACTTGGCAGGTACCCCAGGACTTGTACAATGACATGGCAAAATTCGTTTCGTCATCTGATCCCTTATAGATGGTTTATAGGCATCTTCGACTCATATGGAGACCCATGAGGTCATTAGACACCCCCTTGTCTGTCACTTTTGAGGATCTTATTCATCACTATTGCACTTATGAACCTCATCATGCCTCTTGGAGGGCCCTACGACATGCATATATTATTATTTGACTTCTTGAGAGGCTTATTATTTTATTTGTGAGCTAGTTTGGTGGGCTTGTCACCAAAAGTTAGTTAATTTGCACATTATTTTATTTTTAGGGGCTAATGTAGGCCCATTAGGTATTTCAAACTCCTAATGAGTGTATAAGTAGGAGTTAGATGGATTCATCTTGGATCATCACATCATTTTGGATCATTCTCTCTTTAGAGAACTTTGCACTTTTTCCTTGGTGTATGTTCTTGGATATGTTGATTTTTAGTGTACATTGGACAAGTGGTTTCCCATGGGTTGGTCTCTACCTAGGGAAAAGTGTCCAAAATAATTCTTTTCCTAAGTGTGACTTTATAAAGTGAAAGTGACTTTAGACATAAGTACAATATGGATACTTTATTTAATAGGTGAGTTAAAAAATAGAAAGTGACAATTAAATGCACATTTATTCTCATCCCTTGATCTAAATGAATTTGAGCCATTAGTTCTTAGGGTTGCCCAAAAGTCATGTGGGGAAACAAAAGGGGGAAAATAAAATAGAGACTGCATTCATTCTTCACAAGCAGATTGGAGAAAGGAGGCTGAGGGCTGAAGAAAAGTTCCGAAGGAGAAATTTGTTGTAGCAAGCTGAAGGAGTGATTTCTGGGCGAAGCTGAGCACGGAAATCAAGGCATAGAAGACAACAAAAGGTACAATACGAAGACATTAGAAGGTACAGTATGAAGACATCAGAAGGTATAGTACAGTATCCGTACAATACATATTTTCAGCTTCAAGTGGGCATGGAAATCAAGGCAAAGTGGGCACAATTTTCAAGGAGTTTTGGGTTGAAGAGAGTATTTTTGCTGTTTTGTTTTTTTTTTGCAAATGTATTTTTGCTGAACTTGAAAGATAAATAACTTTGAAGAGCTTTCTAGCAAGTTTTCCCCGGAGAAGATTGAAAGGGTTTTGCCTGGGTCTAAGTTGACCAAAATCTGTGTGTATTTTTGTGTGTTGCTGGTTTGTTTATGTCCATATTTATTTTCAGCATGTGTTGACAGTCCCATGTGTTTTAATCAGAAAATTTCGTTTCCAAAATTCTATATGTTGAATGTATGTTTATGGGAAGGGGAATTTAACTGAATGGGAGTGATAAGGTGAAATTAAAACTGGGTTGGGATTGCAGGAAACTTTTTAGTCATCAAATTTCAACATGGTATCAGAGCTACAAGCTGAAAATTGTAGTTTTAACATTATACAGTAGTGTAATATCCCCAACGGGAAATAGGCAGCAATACAAGCATACAACTATATAGAAAAATGCTGGAAACAGAATATAGAGCAAGTACACATAAAATTCCAGAAATGCTAAGCCATTTTATTAATCTGAGAATATAAAGGGGTACAATGGATAATCAGAATAAGAGCACCTATCCTTGCACCAGGCAAGTGAAGAACCCTCTCAGAAACAGGAAATGGCTACTACAGAAACTGCTTCCCAGCTGCTGGAAGAAACTGTCGTAAACTGCTGCTCCTGGAAAGAGCTGGAACTAGAGGCTGATCCCCTCGCCGAAATGAGCTAAAAATCTACAAATCACCTGTACTCGCTGCGCCGGACAAAACCCAGAAATCATAGACCAAACGGACCACCTCCGAAAATCACCCCCAGAAACCCTCCTCCTACAAAAACGTTGTGCCTCCAGGAACAGCGCAGAAGCTCAAGGAACGCGCTGAGAAAAGGGCCTGAATCCTCCTGCAAAACCTCTGGCTGAAATGGCAACCTCCTCGAGGCTGAAAAACGCTGAAACCACTGCCAAATCACCACACAACAACGCTGCTCAACAAAGACTGCGTCCTCCCTGCTGAAACTGCGTCCTCTCTCCTGGACTGCGCAGTCACTCCAAGAGACCAACTCCTCTGCAACGTCCACCCAAAAATCCACTGCAAATCATCAACTGAAACTAAAGGAAAAACCTTGCTCGAGCAGGGACTCGAAGTCCCCCGGAGCCAAGGGTGAGATCTCCGACCGGAGACACTCTGTTCGCACTAAACAGTGCTGCAGACCGACTAAACAACCGGCGTGCTGAAGTAGACAGAAGTCTAGCTCTCAATATCAATATCATATCAACAATGCCAAATGGAGTGAAACCCCCACCTTTTATAGTGCTAGCTCCCCTCAAACCCTAACTGCGTCCTTGAGTTCCTCATATGCCTGCGCAGTTACCTCTAGAGTCTACGTGAGGCCTCTCTCATGTAAAGTGTGGACCCCCAAGGCTTTCCTTTAAGTTACAACGTTACTCTACTAGGAAGCACTTTATTTTATTAGAGTGAGTTGACCCCCTCTTTCTCACTTTTATTTATTAATTTAACTATAGGCGGCAAAACTATATAAAAATGAAATATTCCAATTAGCGGTGCTAATTAGGAATATTACAGTCTCCCCCGGCAAAACGTTGCTTGTCCTCAAGCAACTGAAGTGATGGATGCTGGTAAATCTGCTCGCTCTCCCAAGTGGCATCCTCATCCGGCAAAAATTGCTTGTCCTCAAGCAACGCTTGAACAAGCCTACTCTCTAGCTGATGCTCCCCACTGATACTGCAAAATGTGCCCGGGTCCCACTGAAACCTCTCTGTCTCCTGCATCACCCTGATACGAAGGGATATCTCAATGCCAGGATCCCAAACTGGCCTCTCACGGTACCAGCCAACCAATAGTCCTCCCGGATCCCATCGCCACTGTGGCCAATAATCACACAAGTCCCACGACTTGGACTGTGCACTGCCTCTGGCTATGACCAATGCTCTAAGAGGTGAAGACCACCAACAAGCATCAATGCTCTTGGGCTCCTGCTCGGCTGTTCTCCCTACGAAGACTACCGTACCATCTAGAGGGTACCAACTCACGATCTCTCGCCAGTCCATCCTAGAAGAAGAATCTGATGTGGCAACAACAACGGTATATGGAACATGCTTGGGATGTTGCCGCCAGCCTGTAATCAACTCCCACTGCTCTACCCTGTCTGTGAATGGAAGCTGCCTGTAGAAGGAAGCCCCTCTCTCTATAATGGGCAAAAGTGGGCAAGGTATGCTGCAAACTCCATCGATGCACTCCTGGAGAGAGCTACCCACTAAAAACGCTGCAGCTCTGCTGACTGCAAGTACATCTATCTGCGCCTCATCCCAGCGTCGACCCAAAGATGGATGCTCCAACATATCCAACAGCTCCTGCTGTCTACTAGTCCCCTGCAAAACAATCCCATCAACCTCCAACACCTCTAGAGGATATGGATCTGCAACAGCTATCACCGTACTCGATGTCAATGCAGCCGACTGCTCCTCCTCAATGGCCGACCCCGCGGTTAGCTGCATATCCACCACAGACTCAATGCGAGTGCCCATCTGGCTCTCTCTCAAAGGAATATCATGCCTGATGTGAGTAGTGCCCTCCTCTGTCGACTCAGGCTCCATCACCTGCTGCTCTAGCTGAATTGTCACAAGTGACTCTTCACCCAGAGTATCTCTCGCAGAGTCCCATGACTGCTCACCCTGGACACTAGAATATAGCTCCAGTCTACTGTCACCATCCATGCATGACTGCCCTTGCTCCCCAGAAGCGACCTCAACTGATCCTATGGACTCATGTGAAAAGGAGTCCTCACCCTGGCATACAGAAGGAATGCCCTCCTATTCTACCTCCACCATCTCATCTGCATCGAACATGCCATCCACCCTCTCGACAAAGTGTCGATACAGTGTCTGGAGCCCAGACACATACTGGGATACTACCTCTGCTGTATCCCGTATCCTCTACTCATGCATGATCTCGACATGCCCTGAGGGAAAAATGATGCATGTCTCCCTCATGACCTGCTCCCCAAGCGTAGGCTCAGTGATGACTGATGCACCACCTCTGCAAAGGATCATCTCATCCCCCAACCCGTGGCTGTCAACTAGCACACCAACCCAGTGCCACTGCTGAGAAGTCTCTCGCCTAGTGTACTGAGTGTCATCCAAATATCTTGGGTGAACCTCGCGTACCCTGCTGCTCATGCCCAAAGTGCCAAAGGTCAAAAACATAATCAACTATACTTGTGAGTGATGTCGAAGCGAGTCAGGTGTGTGAGTCCCCACAGATACTGCCAAGTATCGCTCCTCTGTCTCTCCATCGATCCCGGGTGAACTACTCCCAAAGGTAAGCCCGAAGTCCCTGTCCATGAGTCTCTCTGGAAGCAATGTTCTAAGACCCTGCTGTGTAGCACCGTATGCCCTCGCATACCACTGATCATCCATACACTCCTCAACATGCCACTGCACACTGAGGCATACCTCGGTATGCTGCTGGATACCATGTGCTACTGCGGTAGCACCCTGTACCGTCTCGTGCCCTGACTGTGTCCAGGCATCGGTCACTCTCCGCATGCTCTCAATGTGATGTAGGATACTCCTACTCCACAATGCAGTCCCACACACTATGGTACACCACCATGCTACTCCATGTCCACCGGCAATCCACCGCTCAATGTTAGAGGCTCCCACACATCCCTGGATGTGATGACCTAGAGCTGTGCCCCTACATGTCGGACTACCACCAATCGGTAACATCGTCTCCACCGTCGTATCACTATACCCGCCGACGAAAGGATCATCACTCCAAATCCTCCTCAAGGGGTCCGAGAAGTGAATCTCCCTGTGTGTCAGTAGTGTTACCACCACTGCTCGGCTCTGCTGCGTCCTCTGTGCCCCACACAAAGGTGAAGAATCCTTGGCCCCATACAAGGTGCCATCTGGTGGCCTTCCAATGCCACCTCCTCCGACAAGCTCCTGCCAAGGTGTGCTGACCACCCCGTGATCCCGTGTATGAATGCCATGCCAAGACAACCTAGGGAGTCTGCCCATAAACTGGTTGGCCACTGGAGCTGACCGAAACTGCACACGCTCTACTACTAGGCCAACTGTACTCTCCAAGACATAGTCAGCCGACCTGCCTAGGAAACGATAGGTGATCCCACCTGGATCCCAATGCCAATCTGTGGTTCCTGTATTCCCCATGCATAGAAAATCCTGCTGAGCTGCACTCGGATCCATCACTATCTCCATAGCCCGCTCCACCGAGTACCAACTCAAAATCTCTCTCCACCCAACCTCAACATGTAGATGCTGTATCCTGTGCAACTCTGATCGTCTCATACCACTATCAAAGTCAACATATGAGACCTGACTAGGTGGCTCTGCCTCTCTCTCTCCAATGGGAAGAGATGACCCAACAACACTGCTAGTCCCATCCATGCATACCTGAAGGGGAATGATCTGACGCTCCAACGTGCCCTCTGATTGTACCATCAGGGAATCTAGTCGTTCCCCAATGCGGACCAACTTGGCCGCCGACTTGGCACAAGTCACTCTCATACCCTCCAGCTCCTGGTCCTGCAACAAAATGGCCTCCCGTACTAACGTGGCCTTCTCTCTCAAAACTCGAAGGTCCGTCCGAAGCCGATGATACCGCTGTCTGCGACCATCATCCAATACCTCTGTACCTGCTAGTGCCTCATCGAAGGTGGATACATCTCTTGACACTGCTCCCATCTGTGTGCTGCTACCACCCGAAGACTCGGACGCGACTCCGGTCATCACCTCAATGGATGGCTCTACTGGGGTAGGCTCTACCTTCTCCACTACCACATCAACCGACATGGCCGAGGAGGTCTCCAATGAGGGTGAATCCTGTGTCACACTAGGTGTAACCTCGGACTCCCTGCAACCCTGTGTGCCCTCATCCTCCAAGTGCGAGGTAACCATTTTAATGGTTTCCCTCTCCGATACTCGGTCAAGCTGGAAAGAGGTATCCAACTTGTCCACCCAAGCTTTTTCTGAGCGCCTGGATGACCTGTCAAATGTCGGTAGATGGAATCTGTCCACTATGCGCTGTAAACCCCCATCATGTGAGCGCATGTTCCCTCTGTGAAAGTTGTGAGGTCTACTATCACGCTGGAGTTGAACATAATCTCTGAATGAGATAATATCTCCGATCACCGGCCCACGTGCCAGGTACTCTGCAATGTAGGCGTCCATCTGGCCAGGGTCAGTCTCCGGCCCCCGCTATGCTCCTGCCCCTATGTCTTCATCCAGAAAAGTGGGCATGGTAGGACGTGTGGGTGTATGTGATGCCATATGCTGAGTGGCATCATGCTCCGGCAAATGGTGGGATGTGCCTGATCCCTCACCAATCTGAAAACCCCTTGGGGTTTCCCACTGCATAACCTCCAGCACAGTGAGTCTTTGTGACACATCCTGCATGTGTTGGAGGAGCGCCTCTCTAAATCTCCTCTCATCATCATCACCTGCCATCGGCTCTTTCTGCTATGTGTCTACAGGCTCCTCAGAAACTGCACGGCTGCTGCAAAACCATACTGCTGCTTAACTTCAACCTCCGATTTACCCACTGAAAACTACTCAGAAAATTCCAAGAATTTGGGAAGGTGATCCTTGTCCAAAACCCAGAAAAACCCAGAAAACGTTTCTTCTAATTCCAAACTTCAAAATTTGACCCTTTATATTTTGGCCCTTTTTCCAATTGCGTTTTTGGTACTGCAACTGCTATTGCTTTCCAAAATTCCAGCAAACCTCTGTATGATCTCTTTCCCAATGTCATAGACCACAGGCTGAGCCAGAATTATGCTCTGATACCACTGTAATATCCCCAACGGGAAATAGGCAGCAATACAAGCATACAACTATATAGGAAAATGCCGGAAACAGAATATAAAGCAAGTACACATAAAATGCCAGGAATGCTAAGCCATTTTATTAATCTGAGAATATAAATGGGTACAATGGATAATCAGAATAAGAGCACCTATCCTTGCACCAGGCAAGTGAAGAACCCTCTCAGAAACAGGAAATGGCTACTACAAAAACTGCTTCCCAGCTGCTGGAAGAAACTGCCGTAAGCTGCTGCTGCTGGAATGAACTGAAGCTAGGGGCTGATCCCCTTGCCGGAATGAGATAAAAATCTACAGATCACCTGTACTCGCTGCACCGGACAAAACCCAGAAACCATATACCAAACGTACCACCTCCGAAAATCACCCCCAGAAACCCTCCTCCTACAAAAACGTCGTGCCTCCAAGAATAGCGCAGAAGCTCAAAGAACACGCTGAAAAAAGGGCCTGAATCCTCCTGCAAAACCTCTGGCTGAAATGGCAACCTCCTCAAGGCTGAAAAACGCTGAAACCACTGCCAAATCACCACACAACAACGCTGCTCAACAAAGACTGCGTCCTCCCTGCTGAAACTGTGTCCTCTCTCCTGGACTGCGCAGTCACTCCAAGAGACCAACTCCTCTGCAACGTCCACCCAAAAATCCACCGCAAATCATCAATCTGAATCGAAGGAAAACCCCGTCGAGCTGTGCACTGCCCCCTGAGCCAAGGGTGAGATCTCCCGACCAGAGACACTCGCCCGCACTAAACAAAGGCTTGCACCGACTAAACAACCTAAGGTCAAGCAGACAGGTCTAGCTCTCAATATCAATATCATATCAACAATGCCAAATGGAGTGAAACCCCACCTTTTATAGTGCTAAATCTCTCAAACCCTAACCGCGTCCCCGAGTTTCTCATATGCCTGCGCAGTTACCTCTAGAGTCTACGTGAGGCCTCTCTCATGTAAAGTGTGGACCCCCAAGGCTTTCCTTTAAGTTAGAACGTTACTCTACTAGGAAGCACTTTATTTCATTAAAGTGAGTTGACCCCCTCTTTCTTACTTTTATTTATTAATTTAATTATAGAAGTGTAAAACTATACTCCAATTAGCGGTGCTAATTAGGAATATTACAAGTAGTTTGGGACAAAAAACAATGGTTTGGACAACGAACTAAATTTTTGGACAACAAACTAATATTTTGGGAGAACAAGGTGAAAATTCACACAAATTGAACTTTCGGGACAACAAGGTGTGCTGGAAAGTTCATTTCTCCATTTTCTTGGTTTTGTAAATTTTGGACAGCAGTCATGGCCATGTTATTAAGGACAGAGGACATACTGGATGGGATATCCAACTATGCCATTTGGAAGGACAAAATTCAGACAATGTTTGGGGAGGCAGAAGTTTGGGACATAGTGCGGCAGGAGGTTGTACCTCCTACTACTGCAGATGAACTTGCTGAATTCACAAAAAATAATGCAAAGGCAAAAAGGATTTTGATGGACAGTCTGAAGGATCATGTGGTTCCTCAGGTGAGAGGAAACACTTATGCATATCAGATGTGGACAACTATAACCACTCTCTATCAGAGTACCAATGAGAGCAGGAAGATGGTACTCAAAGAACAATTGAAGAACATCAAGATGACAAAGGCTGAAAGTGTAGTTCATTATCTTGGCAGGGTCAAACATGAATGTGATGATTTGATTGCTATTGGTGAGGCAGTTGCAGTGTGCACCCACAGAGTTAGTCAGGATAGCTGTAGTAGGACTTCCTAAGTCTTGGGAGGTCTTTGGAGATGTTGTTACCTCTAGGGAGAATCTTTCCAATTGGGACAAATTCTAGGATGATTGTGTGCAACATGAGATACAAAAGACTGGCAGTCGTGGGGTGAAGATAGCAGATGAGGAGGATGTAGCCTTGATAACCAGGGGGAAGAACAAAGGGAAGGCCAAGAAAGGGGCCTCATCAAATGGGGCTAAGTGAATGGAGAAGAAGAAGAAGAAAGATACGGATATTTCCAAAGTCAAATGTTGGGCATTTCAGAATATGGGACATAAAGCTGCTACGTGTCCTGAGAGGAAAAAAAAGGGGAAGAAGAGTACTATAGCTTCAGTAGAGGTGGAGCAATTTGTCACAGTTTGACAGGGTCTTTGCATTTATTACTTCTACATCTAGTAGGAGTACATCATCCAATGTGTGGTACATAGACAAAAGGGCTTCCCACCATATGACAAGTGCATGGTAGTTCTTTTCAAAGCTTGCAGAGAGGGCACTTGATATTGAGATTGTACTAGGAGATGATTGCACTGTGAGAGCTGTTGGTGTGGGGATTGTGACCTTTGAGAAGGAGTCTTTGCATCCATTGAAGGTCATGGATGTTTTGTATGTTCTGGGGATGAAAAAGAACTCGATTTCAGTGTCTGCTATGGAGGAGAAGGGGTTTGATGTCACTTTCTTAGGAGGGCAGGTATTGATGCATCCCAAGGAAGCTGCCATCACTTCGGCCAAAGTGATTGGAGTCCGTTTTGGGAAACTATACAGGTTCAGTTTTCAGTCGGCAGGAGCATTGGTGAGTAGCACATCTGGTAGCACTCACACTAGTACCACCAACAATAGAGACTTGTGTGAGTTATGGCACCAGAGGATGGCACATATGCATCATGGAGCTTTGAGAGTTCTGAGGGAGATCACTACTGGAGTTCCTGATTTTAGTGTCGAGCATTGTGAGGTCTGTAGAGGGTGTGCTTTGGGCAAATACACCAAGTTACCATTCCAGCGAGTGACAATAGATCTACAGGTATACTAGACTTGATTCATATTGATGTTAGTGGTCGTATGTCTCATGTGTCTTTGGGTGGTTATGAGTATTATGTTATATTCATTGATGACTACTCCAGGAGGACTTGGATATATTTCCTGAAGACCAAGGGTGAGGTCTTCAGTCGCTTTAAAGAGTTCAAAGCTCTTGTGGAAAAGCAGATAGGTAGGAAGATTCAGGTCTTGAGGTCAGACAATGGTGGTGAGTACACCGATGGTGGGTTTTCTGACTTTTGTGCACAGGAGGGCATTAGGAGAGAGTTCACGGTTCCTTACAACCCCAACAGAATGGGGTGTCTGAAAGGAAGAACAAAGCTATTGTTGGGGCTGCTACATCGATGATTCATGATTAGGGGTTGCCTTTGTTTTTGTGGGCTGAGGCCTACAATACTGTTGTTTATCTTCAGAATAGGAGTCCTCTCAGAGTATTGGGGAATATGACTCCAGAGGAGGCTTTCACTGGAGAGAAGCCTCATGTGGGACATCTTTGTATCTTTGGATGTCTCACATATTCTTATATCCCCAAGGAGCAGAGGACGAAGTTGGAACCCATGACAGAGAAGGGTATCTTTATGGGTTACAATGAAGACTTCGAAGGCCTATAGGATCTTCATTCCTTCTAAATAGAGAGTGGTGATTAGGAGCGATGTGAAGTTCGAGGAGGAGACGACCTATCAGAGATCACGGGAGTATGATGAGAGAGAGTCACAGACTTCTCCTCAACAGGGAGGTCAAATATAGGGAGCATGACCTCAGGGTTCTAGATCGATTGGTATGGGAGGTACTTCAGTGTCAGTCACATCTGGGGCACCAGTGGCAAGTTCATCGAGCACTTCTTAAGGAGTCCACTAGTACAAAGTTCACATGTCACTTTAGTTGACACATGCACAGGTTCTTCGAGGATAGGTGTTGGTACAGGCACACCAAGGTCAGTTGGCAGACCTTTAGGTTCACCAGACTAGGGGGGCAGAGGATGAGGTTCCCTATGGGGGAGCTTCTTCAGGGAAGAGGAAGCCCAAGTGGCTTCAAGAGACCTTGAAGGAAATAGAGTCCGTTGGTCCTCCGCAAAGTAACAAAAATCGCGATTTTATCGCTAGGGTTTTCAAGTGGCCGATTTAATCGGCGATTTTTTGAACGATTTTTTGAAAAAATCGTCATCGCGATTTTTACGAAAAAATCGCGATTTTTTTGGTAAAAATCATGGGCCCATCAAACAGAAACCCTATAAGTTCAAAAATCGATTGTTTTTTTGGCATTTTTGCAGCCCTCTCATTTTCCTGACACACCCTGTTGGCAGTTCATGGTAATGTTAAATTCTTGAAGTAAAAGTGATATTTCCTTTATTTTTCATTTTCATCCTTTTACTTAAATTTTTAACATTACCATGAATTGACTTAGGATGTTTAAGAGTGGTTTCGACCTCATTGGATTTCATATGGAGAAACTAGAATTTTAGATTTCACTCAAAATTCAAATAGAATAATGGTTTTTTGGTTTCAAGTGGTTTGGGATTTGCATTGTTTCCATTTGATTCCTAGTTATAAAAGTGTGTATGGAGATTGGCATTTGAAAAAGAGTAAGGAAGTCCTTTAAGAACTCCTGGATGTTGGTGGCATCGATTGTTGAACTTTGTTGATGTTGGTGGCATTGATTGTTGAACTCCTCATCAGGTCTTAACAAGAATCTCTTCTTCACTCAAAGGAAAACAACCGGTTAGGCATGCACCTTTTTCTACCGCATTTTAAGGTTGAGCAATCCAAGTCTTAAGACTTTGAGCTAGATGATGTTTATGTATCTCTTGTTGATGATCCCATTTCTAGTGGCGATGAATCAATGATGAGTTTCATGAGGAGGAGGAGAAGGAGCAACAATAGGAGGAGGAGGTGACACCACCTACCCCTGCTACCGGTAGAGGACGTGGTCTGCCTCCTTTAGCTCCTAGTGCTTTAGGATCTGGAGCACAATAGAGTCCATTGCCAGCCTCGCCAGCTTCTTCGTCTAGAGGGAAAGCTGTTACACTTTCTCACAAGAGGGGCAGAGGAAATCAGTGGTATAGGTTATTTGGTGCATTCCTTTGTATATAACATTATGACTCATGATATGAGATATATTATCATAATTTTTGTTGATATTTTGAGGTTGAGTTGAGACTCGGGACTTAGTATTCAGGACATGATTCACTATTATGTGTGATGTAGCACTAGACATGATATTACACCTTATATATTAGTTTTTTTTTTTCATATTTGTGTGTCACGAATGGTTTTATGTCGTAGATGCTTTAGATATTAAAAAATTTGAAAAAAAATGAATATTTTTGTATGTGCCGATTTTTTCCCGATTTTTACGATTTTTTCCGATTTTTTCCCCTCGGCGATTTTATCCCGATCGCGATTTTTGTTACTTTAGTCCTCCGAAGAGGGTGAACAGGGAGAGTGTACCACTTGAGTGGTTTTGCAGTTATGTAGCCAAGGCTACCAACATTGTTGACTTTGAGCCTACTAGGTATGAGGTGGCTACCAGCCAAGAGGTATGGAGAGAGGCTATGGTGGAGGAGTATGCCCCTATCATTAAGAACAATGTTTGGGAGGTGGTGCCTATGCCTGAGGGCAAGCCGGTTATGACTTCCAGGTGGCTCTATAAGATCAAGCATGCTGCGTATGACAACATTGAGAAGTTCAAGGCGAGGTTTGTGGCTAGAGGGTTCTCACAGATAGAGGGAATTGACTATGTTAAGACCTTCACTCCCATAGCTCGACACACTTCTATCTAGTCCCTTATTTCTATTGCTGCAGAAACGAGTTGGCAGATCTATCAGATGGATGTGAAGATCACATTTCTGAACGGAGTTATAGAGAAGGAGGTGTATGTTGAGCAGCCACAGGGCTTTGAGGTACTTGGATGGGATATCCATGTATGCCGGTTGAGGCGAGCACTCTACGGATTTAAGCAAGCTCCGAGAGCTTGGTATTCGAGGATTGATACTTGCAACAGATGGGTTTCACGAAGAGTGATGCAGATCCGAACCTATACTACATTGTTGTAGGGGATGATCTGCTCATTCATGTGCCATATGTTGATGACTTGTTCATTACTGGGGCAGAGAGACTCATTGGTGGTTGCAAAGAGGATCTTGCTATGGAGTTCGAGATGAAGGACATTGGGTTGATGCATTACTTTTTGGGGCTTGAGGTGTGGCAGGAGGAGGGGCATATCTTTCTGTGGCAAGGGCAGTATGTTGTAAATGTGTTGAGCAGATTTCACATGGCAGATTGTAGACCCATGTTTGCACCTATGATCACTAACTGGAAGAAGCTTAATGCTTCAGATTCTAGTTTGGTGGATCCCACATTGTATAGCCATATTATTGGGTCCTTGATGTATCTGGTCAACACTAGGCTAGATATATGCTTTGTAGTGAACACACTTAGCCGGTTCATGGTTGAGCCCAAGAGGGTGCACTGGGTAGCTGCTAAGCACATTCTTCGCTACGTGCAGGGCATTTTTGAATATGGTTTGGACTATAGGCAAGGAAATAGAGTGAGGTTGGCGGTTACACAGATTCAAATTGGGTAGGGTGTGCTTCTGATAGGAAAAGCACTTTAGGGTGTTGCTTCGGATTGGGTTCGATAGTTGTGTCATGGTTCAATCGAAAGCAAAAGTCAGTTGCTTGGAGCTCCTCTGAGGATGATATATGGCCGCTAGCCAAGTTAGTTGTGAGGCCATTTGGCTTCGCAAGTTGTTGTATGGCTTATTTGATCAAGAATTGAGATCGACAGTTATTCACTGTCATAATCAGAGTTGCATTAAACTCACGGAGAATCCAGTGTTTCATGACAGGTCAAAACACATTGACATCAGATATCATTTCATCAGGGACTATGTTCAGAAGGGGGCAGTGAAGCTGGAGTATATATCGACAGATGAGCAAGTGGCCGATGTTCTCACGAAATCCTTGCCAAGAGGCAAGCATGTCCATTTTAGGCACAAGATAGGTGTGGTGAGAAACACTTTCCTCAGTAAGAGGTGCTGATTTTTAATGTACCTTGGACAAGTGGTTTCCCATGGGTTAGTCTCTACCTAGGGAAAAGTGTCCAAAATAATTCTTTTCCTAAGTGTGACTTTATAAAGTGAAAGTGACTTTATAAGTGGTAAAGTCAATGTTAAATTATAAAGTGAAAAGTGAGTTTAGACATAAAGTACAATGTGGGAACTTTATTTAATGGGTGAGTTAAAAAATAGAAAGTGAGAATTAAATGCACAATTTTTCTCATCCCTTGATCTAAATGAATTTGAGCCATTAGATCTTAGGGTTGCCCAAAAGTCATTTAGGGAAACAAAAGGGGAAAAATAAAAGAGAGACTTTATTCATTTTTCATGAGACAATTGGAGAAAGGAGGCTGAGGGCTGGAGAAAAGTTCTGAAGGAGAAATTTGTTGCAACAAGCTGAAGGAGTGATTTCTGGGCAAAGTTGGGCACAGAATCAAGGCATAGAAGACAACAAAAGGTACAGTACAAACATCATTTAATGCTATGAGATGCACGTAGTTTGAGATAAGTTTTTGAAATTAAAAAAATCTGTACAGTCCGTACAACGGTATGGAAATCTGTACAGTCCGTACGGAATCCGTACAGTACAGTCAATAAGTATGTATCCGTACAATACATATTTTCAGCTTCAAGTGGGCATAGAAATCGAGGCAAAGTGGGCACTATTTTCAAGGAGCTTTGGGCTGAATAGATAAGTTGTATTTCGCTGTTTTGTTTTGTCTACAAATGTATTTTTTCCTGAACTTGAAAGATAAATAAATTTGAAGAGCTCTCTAACAGGTTTTCATCGGAGAAGATTGAAGGGGTTTTTCCTGTGTATTTTTATGTGTTGCTGGTCTGTTTATGTCCATATTTATTTTCAGCATGTGTTGACAGTGCCATGTGTTTTAATCAGAAAATTTCATTTCTAGAATTCTATTTGTTGAATGTATGTTTATGAGAAAGGGCATTTAACTGAATGGAAGTGATAAGGTGAAATTAAAACCGGGTCGGGATTGCGGGAAACTTTTTAGTCTTCAAATTTCAACAGGATAATGGATGAATTTTGATGTATGGATTAGGTTCTTACCTTGGAGTTTCTTATATTGCAAATATGTTGATGGTTGGATATATTCTCTTACATGTAAGTGCAATTTTAACACTATTTTCTTTCATTTTGCTGCATACATTAGTTATCAGATTTTCTCTATTTTAGGGCTAATTGTTGCATGCATTTACGACATCAATGTGGAATTATGTTTCTATTTAGCTTGTCTCCATGTATGGGCCATGTTTGATGAATGAATTGTCCTAGAGATCGAGTTATCTCAATAAGCCTCTTCCATTTGCAACGAAATATAAACGCTTTTAAGGTCACTTTTCTTCTTTTGCCCTTATATTGGACGAAGTCGATTTGAGAGCCTTCTTGAACAAGAAAAGAAGTCCATCTTCATAATTATCCTTGACTCCATATCCCCAAGAGGAATTAGGCGTTGATCTATCAAAGGGTGGTCATTTAAACCATATTCTTTCACCTTTTCCTCCCTCTTCGAGGTCTAGCCACGTTGGGCCACCTAGGGTATCAATTTCCCGAGAAATTAGTCATAGGAAAAGTTCAATCTCCTAGGCCCTATTGCGATATTGTGTCGTCAAGGTCTCCTCTGAATTTGAAGAGATTTCAACAATGGGGTTACGAGATATCTCAAGCACTAGGTCTAAGATTGAACTTTGCCCTGGTGTTCCCAAGGCTAGTACTTCATAGGATCATTTTGAAATCTTTAGTTGAAAAATCTTTTTGATCCTTTCCCCTTGCCTTGGTCAGGTTAAGAATATCATGAGTTGCTAGACTCCAACCTCTTAACTTGGGCTGTGTCCACTTGGCTCCTTGCGGTCCTATTTCTTATCAAAGAAAATTCATCAAGGGCAACTCGGGAATCCAAGTTCTATAAGGATTTTAGGGTTTGAGAAACTCCTTTTCAAGTCATATTCCTTCAACCTAACCCTCAAATCCTCACCTACTTCCCCTAGAAAGTCTTGTACCTTGCTTAAAGAGTAATCAAGCTCCATTCTTAATCCTATCCTAGGGAAAGGTTCTTTAAGGCCACTTCACATCTATTTGTTGATCCATCCTTTATAAGTTACTTCCTAATTATTGGGTCTGCTCCCATCAGTGAGCGTCCTTAAACAACTGGGAGTCTTAGCTGTGGTGACAGTGGGCTAAGTCTCCATCCTTGCCCTTGACCTAGTAGTTGCCCTCTTAAGATTCCCTTTTAGGTCCCCTACCGGTCTGAGTGGTAACAAGACCCAGTAGGCCATGTTACATATTATAAAGAAAAATTGATTTGAGTCAAAGTTGAGTCAAAAAGACCCTCCAAGACCTTGTCATGATGCTACAACAAGTTGGCCTATATAAAGGAGGACTCGACCCCATTCAAAGGGCCATTCATTCATTCATAAAGAAGTTCGATCAAGCAAGAAAAGTAGCCAAATACTTAGCGAAGGAAAGTAGAGATAAAGGAAGGAAGAGCGAAGCACTTTTGAGTTTGTTATTGGGCTATATTCCTCCACACGCATGAAGTAGTAAAGCATCCTTCTACAACAACAAGTATCGAATTGCAGTGAACATCAAGGGCCGAGTTTTGGGTCAAGAAAGGTCTGCTTTGCAAGCCGAAATAACAAGAGAAGACAAGTTAGGCAAAAGAGAAAGGAGATAAATTTAGCCATCTTTCAGCCATACATGTGAACTAGAGTTATTGGAGAAAATGCTGAAATTGTAGTCCTACTACAGCAAGCCGAAATTTTGAAGAAGGGTTGAAATTTTAGGTTGTGACGCAAGTTTGACCAGCGTTGGCTTGAAGGAAGGGAAACACATCAAGGAGTAGTTTTGACTTGGTCTTGGAGTGGTATTGGTCAAGGGTCATAGGTCTTGGAATTTGTCAATTGAAGTTCTATAAGAAGAGAAGAATTCTTATGGGATTTTCTCTCAAGTGGAGAGGTTTTGGCCCTGGCTGATCACCTATATCTTGTGTCCTCGTCTTATCGTTCTTATAGTTTGGTAGTTGTTTGATGAAAAGAACACTAAATATAATCAAGTGAAAGAAGAAGTTAATTAAGTAAAAATACATCACAAATAGTTATCAAAGTAAGAAAAATCACCTAATCTAGTTGCCCTAGATTTCTCAACATTTGGTAGCAAGGCTGAGTTTTCTGAGTGTAGAAGGAGGCCGAAATTCGGCCCTAGCAAAGCAGAGCAAACCAAATCTATTGGGAAGCATTTTGACTTGATAAGAAGACGGTTTGACTGGGTTTGACCAGGGTTCTCTTGCTGGTCTGTTTCACTAAGAAAGATCAATTGTAACTCTTGTTGAATTGAATAATTTCTCTAAGGAAAAGGTTGCTGAGTTTTTCCTCCAAGTGGGTTTTCCCAAGGTAAATCTTGGGTTGTTTTCGTGTATCATTGTTGCATTGTGATCTCTACTGTCCTATTGCTTTATGGTTGAAACTCCGAAGTATAATTGCTTAATGATTTACTGGATGTGCTAAAGATAATCACCATAACATTGGAAGCAATTATCAGTTTCAGAAATTAGTATTTGTATCTATTGTACTTATAAAATCAACAATGGTGTAATATTCTTTTTTTTTGGTGTTCCTTGTGACAGGGTTAGGATGGACTTCCAGAGTTGGGAGCAGACATAGGTGTAGGTTGGTGTCATCAGTGGGCCTAGGGGCTTTGTCGAGGAGTTTTGAGGAGTTTCTATGAGGACCAGTGGCATTCACTTGGTATATTCCATCATCCGCACAATTTTCCTTTTGTTCCTGTGCATTTCGACAACTTTCAAAAAACTGAGTTATTTTTGGACTTAACTCAATTAATAACACTCAAGGTGGCATTTCGGGAGGAATACGTGATAGAACACCTTAGTGTAATAGCTCGTTGGATCCAGAACGAGAATACCTACATGATGGGATGGTTATACATGAGTTTTAGTGACTTGATGAGACATGGTGGCCGATTCACTCTTTCCCGCATTAAAAATAATATTTTAATTGGAAAATAAGAGAGAAAAGTGCTCCATGATTAAAATAGCAATACAATAGAAGGCTTTAGAGGGGTCCATGAGATCTATAAAAGAAGAGGAGGAGGCCATTGAGGAATATATTTGATTTGATATCTTTTCTTGTATGTGAGGTTGAGAACCCGATTCTCTACTCCATTGGTAGCCCCTGTATGGAAACCCTCGGGTGATTAAGAGAGATTGGGCAAGTGCCCAACTCCCCTTGGTGAATTCATCCTGAATTCACAAGTGAGCTTAGTAGTGCCATTTCAGTTCAGTTCGGAGGTCGGTGCAGTGCAACAGATTATATTGGAGGCCAGTTTTCCATCTCAGCCATTTTGGTTAGAGATGCACGTAACCCCAGTTTGGTGATTATAATAAAACACTAATTTTTTTTCTATTCAATGTGTTAATCGATTGCAATGCTCTACTTGTTTTTATTTTACATGGCAATCTTTTGTTAATAAAATGTTGATTTTACGGTGAAATTTTTGGGTTAAGCTATTTTCAGCAAATTTGGTCGAAATATCCCGTTTGGGATATTACAGTGGTATTAGAGCCTTGATCTTGGATCAGCCGTGGATTATTTTGAAAATTCAAGTTCAAGGGTTTCAGGTATCGTTGTTGTTGATTGAGGGTTTATCATTTTCATATCAAGTGTTCGGCCAAATAGCTCAAAGAAAATTAGTTTATTAAAACAAAAGAAGAAAAAAAGAAGCCAAGTTGGATTTTTCATAAGGGGCCGAGAATCAAAAGGAGTGTTAAAAAGGGTCCAAATTATTTTATTTGAGCCAAATGTTCCGTGGATGTGTTGAGTATTAGCGTGGATCATGGCATATTAAAATGAAATATCATTCTAAAAAGGGTAGCACAATTTTTTTTAATGAGTGCCAAATATGATTTTGGATTTGGTTTATTGAATTGGCCAAATTTTTATGAATTACTGAAGTCTTGTGGAGCAAGTCACTTAGGGCTGGTTCGTGGATGGAGTGAATCCCTTGATTTATGTTAGCTGAATATTAAAGCCATACATTGAAGAAGCCGAATATCCAACAACTTCTATTCAACACAGGCACGCAGACGTTCTGAGACAGTGTCTATCATTGGAAGGAAATCGTAGTTGTGCATAGTTGAATTCTCCATGGTATAAGCCAAATATCACTGCCAGTTCGTGGGTTATCTTCACAAGCTCAACCACAAATTCACAAGCTCACCCACGTCAATTAGTGTTGTTGAATATTTCAAAGGGGTAAAATTTCATTGCAGGTTGAAAGCAATTTTTTGAGGGGAAACTTTTTTTTGGGTTAAAGTCATCTCTCCAACATTCAGAATCATTTCGAATCCCTTTTGAGCCAACGACATAATATCCTCACTCATTTATGGGAATAACTCTTCGTGATGCTTGGACTTGTTCCACAATGATTGTTTGAATTGGTCCTATAGCTGTTGAATTTTACGTCTGAAGTCATAAAAGCAAAAGTAGGTTGATATCTAATTGCTTGCAGAGCTGGACTATTGCTTTATTGCAGGGACGAAGTGCTGTCTTTTCTCTTTATTCGTTGGAGTGTGGGGCACGTATCGCTGTAATTTGATCTGTTGAAACAAAGATAGCTGTGGCATATGGCTGGACCCTCGGTCGAGGGAAGCAAAGTTGAGGCTGGGTGCAATCTCTTGTGCATGCATCAAATTTGGAGCGATTTTTTCCTGAGCATGCCTACAACAAATTATTCATGGAGAAAGGAATAATTTGAAACTCACATTAAATCAAGGGTCAACGATGTTCGTTGAGCAGAATATTAGAATGTTCCAAAAACAGTTGACCAAGGAGGAGCTACTTAAGATTGATGGGCCATGTAGTAGGAATGAGTTAAGGAGGACAGGTCTTTGCTTCATCTGCAAAGAACCTTGGGGAGCTGACCACTCATGCTTGAGAGATACAGAAGTAGATCAGGAGACATTCCTTCTGTATGTCAGGAGGGGTACTCTTCTTTGGACGAGTCCATGGGTTTGTACGTGGATGCCATGGAGGAGCACGAGTCATGTAGAGTTGTTAATAGCAGACCATATTTATGTAGTGAGCAGTCAGTGGACCTTGTGGGAGGTATTCAGGATGATGAGTCACCCATGATGATTAAGCTTGAGCAGCATACGGTGGAGCACAAGTCAGTCGAGAAGGATGCGCACAATAGGCATCATGAGCCTCTTTGTGGGAGCCATTTGCGGGTTCTTATTGAGGCCATGATGGAGGAGGTTGGGCAACCACCTTTCGTGTCAACCATTGATGAGGAGTAGACAGATGTATGTACATATAGCAGGGTGACAATAGTTGCAGACACTTATCCTCAGGAGGTGTTGGAGGTCGATAGGGTAGTTCTGGGGGAGGCTAGTAGATAACAGGAGCATGGCATTCCTGATCAAGAGAGGGAGGAGCTATGGGAGATAGTGGTAAATCCATCTTTGGGTGGACCCACTGATGAGGTGCAGGTAGATGGACAGGTAATTAGTAGAGCTGCAGTACTTTCAGGGAGCAACACTCTTCGGGAGTACATCGATAGGTCTTGCAGCATATCTCGCCCACTTTGGCTTAATAGAAAGAGAGGGGCTGCTTATTCAGGTAGATCTTGTTGATGGACGAGACAAAGCAACATGAGTTGAGCATGGACTGGCAGTAGCACAATGGACTCGTTCCATATGTAGGTGTCCCTGCATTTGACTCTTTTCCCGAGATAGATTGGCGGGAGATCATGAGTTGGTATCCTATTGATGGAGTATCGTACTTAGTTTGGGGCACATTTCAGCAGGAGGCCGTAGATGAGAGAGTTATTGAATGGTTTAGTAGGCAGTGAATTATGGACCGACAGTCCATCCGTATTACAGTAGCACTAGCCTAGCATCGACAAAGTATGGTTGACCTCGATCTATACCAAAGGTTGGATTGGAGAGAGTTGTTGAGTTGGTATTCGCTTCATGGAGCAACAACTATAGCTGGAGGCAGAGCACAACCCGAGCCATGGGACTGGAGTGATGATTGGCCATGGTGGCACTGGGATCCAGACATTGAGGGGTCTGTTTCGAGTGGCTTGACATAGAGGTATAGCAACACCCAGTGGTTTGTATGGGATCTGGGCATTGGGTCTCAGTTGCATCGGGCCAACAGTGTGGACCACATATTTGAATCGCTTGAGGGCAAGCAATCTTGGGGCGAAGGTTTGTAATATTCTTTTTTCTGGTGTTTCTTATGACAGGGTTAGGATGGACTTCTAGAGTTGGGAGCAGACAGGTCCCAAGTGTAGGTTGGTGTCATCAGCAGGCCCAAGGGCTTTTTGGAGGAGTTTTGAGGAGTTTCTATGAGGACCGGCGGCATTCGCTTGGTATATTCCATCATCTGCACAATTTGCCTTTTGTTCCGGTGCATTCCGACAACTTTCAGAAAACCGAGTTATTTTTGGGCTTAACTCAATTAATTATACTCAAGGTGGCATTCTGAAAAGAATACGTGATAGAACACCTTAGTGTAATAGCTCGTTGGAACCAGAACGAGAATACCTACATTATGGGATGGTTGGACATGAGTTTTAGTGACCTGAGGAGACATGGTAGCCGATTTATACTTTCCGCATTAAAAAGAATATTTTTGTTGGAAAATAAGAGGGAAAATGCTCCATGATTAACATAATAATAAAATAGAAGGCTCTAGAGGGGTCCATGACATCTATAAAAGAAGAGGAGGAGGCCATTGGGGAATATCTTAGATTTGATATCTTTTCTTGTATGTCAGGTTGAGAACCCGGTTCTCGACTCCATTGGTAGCCCCAGGATGGAAACCCTCGGACGATTGAGAGAGATTGGGCAAGTGCCCAACTCCCCTTGGTGAATTCATCCTGAATTCACATGTGAGCTTAGTAGTGCCATTTCAGTTCAGTTCGGAGGCCAGTGCAGTGCAACAGATTATATTGGAGGCCAGCTTTCCATCTCAGCCATTTTGGTCAGATATGCATGTAACCCCAGTTTGTCCATTATAATAAAAAACTGAGATTTTTCCTTTTGAATGTGCTAATCGATTGCAGTGCTCTTCTTGTTTTTATTTTACATGGCAATCTTCTGTTAATAAAATGTTGATTTTACGGTGAAATTTTTGGGTCAAGCTATTTTCTGCAAATTTGGTTGAAATATCCCGTTTGGGATATTAAAAATGGTGAATAAACAATTTGGCTAAGCAATACTTTGCTAGTTTCATTTGTTCCACAACTCTGCGAAATCAATAAAATAACATTTCCTACAAAATAGGAAAACAATGAACATATTTGTTGTTCAACAATTTTTATTTTCTTTTGGAATGATTATTTTTGAAAATTTATTCATGTACTTTTGGGATACTTGTCAAAGTTCGCTTCATGATGCAGTGCACGTTTTTTGTTATGTCAAACTCTTAAACTTCCTGTTTGTAAAATAAACTCTTTCAACATAAGATTTCAAAGCATCAAAATAAAGATTCACTAGCTTCTTATTGCTCTTCATTCTTTCATACTCTATAACACTTTTGGGGCAATAATGATAATGAAGTATTACTGTTCTGTTACGTTTCCTCAATTATTATGCTAATAGCTGAACTTTTCCTGTTTTTTCAAGGGAATTTATGGCAAGAACTATGGGAATCAGCAAAACCAATTCCTGCTGCTAAACAGACACCACTATTTGATGAAGATTTAGCTGGGTAATCGATTCGGCGAAATTTGTAACTTTAACTATTTATTTATTCCTGCAAGATTTTGAATTTTGATTTTCTTTGTTTGCATTGAATGCTTTTGAAATCAATTTTATATTGCAGTGAGAGCACTCTAAGCTATTTAGAGGAAATTGCACCTTCAGATTTCTTTGAGCAACTGTTTATTGTAGCTGTAAGTAATGGGAAATCCTTTTACCATGTTCATTTCTGAGTTATCATCATTTAATCCATTATGCAATTCTGTTTCAGCCTTCATAGTTTCTTACTTTTTCTGGATGTTCTATTTAGAGCAAATCTTCCATTTGCATTAACATGATTAGCATGGCACAATCAAATGTTCATTAGAATGACTTGTATGGATTTTCTATACTATTAACAGAGTTTTTCTCCGTTGCTACCCTTTATACAAGGATTAGGTAATGTTCCAAATATTGTATTTAGTACAACTGTATAACCCATAATATATACACGCCAAAAATGTAAAAGTAGTGCAATTCTATCATTTATAGAGCGATGTAAACTGTCCAAATTGGCTTTGTCTCATATATAAGTTGCTCATCTGCTTTTTAAACTAGTTTTTTTGTGAGAGTTGATATAAAATAACTGCCTCTGTTGACCTGGGCTTAGGTTGGCTATATTTGCATGTCCATGGTTTCTTTTTGATTTGTATGCCCGTATATATATATATTCCCTGTCTGGTATTTACTCTCATTTTGAACCATCTTCTTTATAAATATATGGTATATTCATATGTTCCAGATTGTAATGGCTTTTGTCAATTTAAGGAGTGGATTAGCTCTAAGTGCTCTTGGTAATACAGTTACCGCATTCTGTTTTGATAAAACATTTTACCTGTGCATCTCTGGTGATGAACCAGAAAGACCTACCTACGACAAAGTTCCTAGTTTTAGATTATTTCCAAAATGTCAGTCACAATGGTTTTTGAATTATTGAGCAAGTGATGGGGGTATAATGATTTTGAAAATAATCTGGCAGGGAGTGGAAGCTTTTGACAAAGCACAATTTCATGTCACGGGAATAAGATCTCCAAGGTTTTAAATTGTAATGAGAAAAAAAGAGAAAAATATTGGTTCTTCAAGTTGAAAATTCTCTCCTCCAAATAAGCATCTCTCTCCTCTAGGTGCTTCCTTCCAAGCTGAAGCAAGGTTACTTGGGAGCAGGACCAGGGAGTGACGTTTTCAAAAGCTCCCGGTTCAGGATCGAATTTTTATATAATATATATTTTGATGCATATATTTCAACAAAAGCATGTAAATGAATTAGATATAAAAAACATAAAAACATGGATTGAACCATATAACATCAGTGATCTAGAAGTTATAATCTTCATCAACCACGTCCACAAGTTAGTAACATATAACATATCGAGTCTCATGATTTATCAATCTGAAAGTTTCAAGCTTTCAAAATTCAATATATAACATTTATTATCATTGATCGCTAAAGTTGTAACTTGTACTTGTAACCATTACCATTACCAAGTAACCAAACGATAACAAAGAATATCTAACATGAAATGAAATGTTTCAAATTTCAACTTTCACGAAGCATCATATTCATAATTCATTACCAATGAGTTATAATTGTCAACTTCAAACTTAAATCGTCATATATTGTTTACAAAAAATGTTATGAAACCAGCTCCAAAAATAGAAGAAAGGAGAGATCAACACCTTAGAAATCAGCCACTTTGAGGGGACAACCTCCAATACATTACATAAATGAACAATTCTTGGATGATACAAATGACAAAACTGTGAAAACTCTATTGCAGTTTATTGGTTTATTTCCTCCTACTTGATTTAATTTATGCAAATTATTTTCAGAAATTATATTCAGAAAATACAAAAAATAAACAAAACTACAGCATACACATGCAGATCATTTACTGAATAATTCACTCATGCAACAAAGTGACACATGGATTTTTTGGACATAAGTCCCCGGAAAAACCCAAAGCGGGAAAACCGGTTTAGCAGATGAGGGTTTTATTATTAAGTAGTTCTGAGTACAGTAAATCTGGGTTCCAACCTTAGAAAACCCGACAGAGAATAAAAGATATAAAATCTGCAGCTATCCTGAAGCTCTAGTGCCAAATATCTGACTGATCCACACCCTCAAACGGGATTTATAGGACTTAGCCCGGATCTGATCCTAGAAACCATCAACGCTGCTTTTGAAGGCCCAGCATTGCCTTGGAGGAACTGCGTCAGCCTCTGCGTGGCTCTAGGAGGGTCCGCGTCACCCTAGGAGGGTCTACGCTGCCCCTGCGCTGCCTCTACTTGGCTAGCGTCAGCCCAGCATGGCCCTAGCTGCCTGTGCGCTGTCTCTGCTGCTCTGCGTGGTTCTGAAGCCTCTCTGCGCTGTCTTTGTGCTGCTCCTCTTGCCTCTTGCTGTCTCTTGGCCCTAGAATTAGAACATTCCCTTGGCCAATACTATCCCTCACTGCAGGAAATCTCTCCGGAAATTCTTAGCAAACACGCCCTAGAATTCCAGATCTATTCCTCAGTTCTACAAGAATTGTGTATTACAAATGACCCTCAAGCCTTTCTCTTATACTTTTTCATTGAGCAGTTCAACGGCCAAGATTAAATCATCCATCAACGACTGAGATTAAAAGACTGCTTGATCGATGTGACTTAAGACAATTTCAGCACATGTGTTACTTAATTCACTTTAATTATTTTATTTTCCTAAGTTAGACTTAGGAAATCCATTAAAATAATTAATTATTTGAATAAGTTGAACACAACTTGAAATTTCTCAAATCCATTTCTGGTTCTTGTAGATCTAGTGTACTATAGTTCCTTCACAAAATTTGGGAGCTAGAGCACAACCGATGCTACCCCAAATACACAAAATCTCAACACTCCTTCTATATATAGGAGTCCATGGGGTCACAATATAATCCTAGCCGACCTAATAATAATAGTGTAAGGGAACAATAATAATAATATGGGGGTTACAGGGGTACAACAATAACAATAAGTGGGCTACACTAATAACAATAAGGGACTACACTATTAATATGGGGACCTAACATGCCCCTCTCCTTCAAAAAAGTGTTATCCTCAACGCTTGAGTAGCTCTGGATGCTTCTGTATAAAATTCTCATCCTCCCATGTAGAATCTTTAGTGGGTAAGTTCTTCCACTTGATGAGATACTCTGAAATTGATTGATTTCATAGCTGTCGAGTTCTTGTTTTCGTGACTGTTTCAGGTTCCAATATAGTTCCTCCACAAATTTTGGGAGCTAGAGCACAACTGATGCTACCCCAAATACACAAAATCTCAACACTCCTTCTATATATAGGAGTCCATGGGGTCACAATATAATCCTAGCCGACCTAATAATAATAATGTAAGGGAACAATAATAACAATATGGGGGTTACAGGGGTATAACAATAACAATAAGGGGGCTACACTAATAACAATAAGGGACTACACTAGTAATATGGGGACCTAACATGCCCCTCTCCTTCAAAAAAGTGTTATCCTCAACGCTTGTGCAGCTCTGGATGCTTCTGTATAAAATTCTTATCCTCCCATGTAGAATCTTTAGTGGGTAAGTTCTTCCACTTGATGAGATACTCTGAAATTGATCGATTTCATAGCTGTCGAGTTCTTGTTTCCGTGATTGTTTCAGGTTCCAATATTATTTTTTCTTCGTCATCAAGTTCTGGCAATATTGTTTGAACTGGAAGTTTGTTACCTATAACCTTCTTTAATAAGCATGAAACATGGAAAATTGTATGCACTCGCGAAGAAGCAGGAAGCTCCTATTTGTATGCCATAGCACCAATCTTTTGCAACACCTTGTAAGGACCATAGTATTTTGGCGATAATTTATTATCCTTCTTAGCTTGCTTGAGGGACATTTGTTTATATGGTTGTAGCCGTAAAAATACCCAGTCTCCTACATCAAAACTTCTCTCGCTGCGACGTTGATCTGCCTGTTTTTTCATTTGATTTTGTGCCAAATTTAGGTTATCCTTTAAAAGTTGGAGAACTTGCTGTTGATGCTCGATGTGATCTTCCACTACTCGCACCTTAGAATTTTCTCATAAAGATGATGTGATGGATGGTGGATGATATCCATAAAGTGCCATAAATGGGGTCATTTTTGCTGCAGTATGGAAGGAAGTGTTATACCACCATTCAACCAGAGGTAACCACTTGACCCATTGTGTTTGTTTATCAGATATAAAACAACGAAGATAACCTTCCAAACATTTGTTCACTATCTTAGTTTGACCATCGGATTGAGGATGATAAGGATGAGCTATGAGCTAGTTGAGTACCCAAATAAGAAAATAATTCCGTGCAAAAATTTCCAGTAAAAATGGGATCTCTGTCGCTTACCATAATCTTTGGGTTTCCATGTAGATTTTGAATTGTTTTCATAAATGTAGTAGCAACTGTACTTGCTTTAACTGGATGAGATGATGCACAAAAGTATGCATACTTGGTAAGTCTATCAACTAACACCACGATGACACTCTTTCCTTCGGCGTAGGTAAACCTGTGATAAAATCCATTGAAATCTCCTCCCGACGTTGACTTGGAATGGATAAAGGCTGTAGAAGACCCGGGGTCTTAATTATCTCAACTTTATTTTGCTGGCAAACCAAACATTCTGCCACAAACTTTTGAATATCAGATTTAAGGCCATCCCAAAAAAATTCTTTCTTCACCCTGTGGTAAGTTTTTAAAAATCCTGAGTGTATCAGATGTACTAGGATGTTGCTGCAACTTTTGAATGAGTGTCCACACTTCTTCGTCTTTCTTCCATTCATCCCTTGCTTCGGTTATCCAATTTGGTTGGATAATAGAAATTGCACAAAGCAATGCTTCCACCTCTTCATCCTTTCTTGAGAGTGCATCTGCAACAACATTTAGCTTCCCTTTTTGGTGGATGATTTCAAAGTCATAACCCAACATCTTTGTGACCCATTTTTGTTGCTCTTCTGAAGATAGTCTTTGTTCCAAAAAATGTTTAAGACTATCATGATTAGTTTTTACCTTGAAGTGCCTTCCCATTAGGTAAGGTCGCCATTTCTTTAGTGCATGTAGTATTGCCAACATTTCCTTCTCATAAATAGATTTCTGTAAATACTTTCCTTTGATTGGACGACTTTCAAAAGCAATGGGTCTTCTTCTTACATTAAAACAACACCGATTCCATTTCCTGAGGCATCACATTCCACAATAAAGGTTTTTGTGAAGTCTGGTGTAGCTAAGACTGGTGCTAGGTAGATTACCTCTTTAAGATGTTCAATTGCCTTAGTTGCTTTAGGAGTCCATGAAAATGCATCTTTTTTCAATAATGTTGTTAGAGGTGCTGCTATTCTCCCATAATTCTTAACAAACTTGCGATAATACCCTGTTAACCCAAGAAATCCTCACAAATGCTTTATGGTTGTGGGGACTTTCCATTCCTTAATGGCTTTAATTTTGTTAGGGTCTACCTTAACACCCTCGTGAGATACAATATGACCCAGATATTCCACCTCTTGTACTCCAAAGAAACATTTGGATGTTTTTGCATATAATTGTTTCTCCTCCAATTGATTGAGCACCCTGTCTGTTGAGAATTTGGAGTGCTGTAGGTTAATACAAATTCTCTTCTTGATAATTACTTGAGAGCTTACTTATGTATTTTCTTCTTTAGCTTAGTTAATCTTTCATCAAGTCAATTATCAAAGTATTTAGTCAAATGTAGAGACAGAATAATTTTCACTTGTAACTGAATTCCTTGAAATGTAGTTAGGAAGGTGAATCTCTGATTTACCTTCCTCACTTTCTACCACCTTTAGATCAACCTTTCTTCTAATAATCACTCTCTTGATTTTGGCAAATTCTTTCCTTAGATACTTTAAATTCAGAGATGTCCTTACTGTACCCTTCTTGCACCTTCCGAAATCTGCTGCACGAATCCACAATCTGTATCCTTCTATCACTTCCGCAATCTGCACCCTCCTGTACCTTCCGCAATTTGTACTTTCATGTCCCTTTTATTTCAGATGAATCCGCATTTCTTGTTTTCCAAATGAGCCGCAGGACAGTCATATATATAGGTGACTGATCCAGCTATTAAGCCGACCATTCAGCTGATACTTAGGCCGACTTAATGGCATTTGGGCGGAAACTCGTGGTTATTTTCTCCCGGCATTTTGTAAGTGTTACTCCACATATATTCCAATATTGTTGAAGGTTGTTTAAAACTAAATTTGGAGCTTGTCTTCCAACGCCACGGAGGGCATTGAAACTTCTTCTGAGTCTTGGAGCATATCCATACGGGCTGGATCCTTCATTATTTTGACACTTAATCACATAATCCTATTTATACGTTGAAGACAAGAACCTAATAGACATCAAGAAGAAGTCTATCTACATAATAAAATCTTGCTCATGAAACCCATGAAGCAAGTACAACAAAATACATTTTATTATCTTTGTCTCCTTCTTTTCATAATTACATAGTCAACATGAAGACCGACCTAATTACATTTTACAACACTCCCTCTTAACTAGGGAGGTATTCATATAGTTACATGATCACTTTCAAACTAAAGAATCTCATAAGAAAAATCGGATTGGTAATCGCATTTGTATAGCATCATATCAACCAGCATTGTCCTAGTGCAAGGCCTTGACTAACAGCCCCATCTCTTCAACAGCCCCATCTCTTCAACAAAACAATGGGCTTCAATGCTGGTTTGACACATGACTTATAGACACCTTCGTCATTGTCTCTCCAAGGTAGATACTCCACTCGGGTGTTCCCAAAGTATGACCTTCTTGGACTATTCTTCTCTTGGGTAGCTAGCCCTCAAAGAATATCAGTCCTTGAATACTCTTATCTTGAATGCCCTAACACATTCTCAAAGAGTATCGAATGCCAGATGATTACCTAATCCTCCATTCTGTCTTCCCAAGACCAAAATGATGTGTCTATCTCTCCCTCTCAACCAGGGAGGACCTATTCCACAAGGGAATGTATCCATTCCTATACAAGGAATGTACCTAAGCTCATTCTTAGGAATTACCAAGTTTCTTCCAAGTAAGAATCTTACCATCATGCTCCCTCTTAACCAGAGACCTCTAGTAGCAATGGTGAGACACCCAGTTGCTCATGAAGAATTCCTGTCCTCGATGTCACGGATTTAGATATTGAGGAATCTTCAACTTTTAGCTTCATAGGGCACAAATCATCCATCACTCTCATCCTGAGTCATTACGGCTATCAGAAAGTGATTCATCAGATTTCCTTATCTGGTCCATTGTTATGCCATGCTGCTTTCCTTCGAATCATCTCCCAGGATCATGCAACCCTGCACAAATTCATCCAGATAAACATATACATATGAAATTTTGAAACAAAAGTCACCTCATTGATGATCATCCATCATGACATCTTCCTGTAGGCATCGACATCCCTCATACAGATTGACACATCTCCTAATGATATGTTTTTCCAAGGGTCTTCTTCTTTACCAGACTTTCATTAGAGTTTACATATCTTTCCAGGAGATCTCCTAGTCACATCTTCTTCACCTTCGGATGATAACTGCCTCTTGACTTGGTTGCATTTCATGATCTCTTCCTTTCTGTGCATTCTCCATTCCCAGGAACTTACACATTTTCTAGTTCCTTGTTCATATATAGCCACCTCATATTTCATGAGGACATATTATGTTGATTTCATCTGTTTTGTGCATTGAGAGATTCTTCTCCATAGATCATACTTCTAAGTACATAAGTTCATTACCTGCAACCATATAACATGACATCATAGCATCCAATTTCAGCATATAAATATATACATACCTCATACCTTTTTCCCTTGAGTCATCCTGTAGCAATTTTTAGGAATGAATAGCTTCATTCCCTTGGCTTGTTTCATCAATATGTCATCACATCCCAGAAGTATGTTTCTATGATGACTGCTTTCTTAAAGTTTGTCAAAGAGGTTTTCCCGCAGCTGATTCACCAGGAGCTCCTGCCATGCTTAGATCAGGATGCTACATTGCTTCCTATCACATAACCAACAGAAATCAATTCCTTATTCATAAGTTTGCGTGATTTTCCTTGAATCTTCTTTTCTTTCTCCTATTGAGATTGTCCCTTTAGGACCATCTTTCTTGTAATGTCCATAAGTCTTCCACATTTCCTTAACTTCCCTTTTTCTTTTGCAAATGTTTGAGTCTTTTATCCTTCAACATTTTTGCCCTTGATTTTTCTTTTTCCATCTAGTATAGAGACCACAAGTTGAATGAGGTAATTTTCTTGTCTATTTGTTACGTTGTCCATCTTATCGTCTTTTCCAGATCTCACAGTTGAGATCTTATGAAGATATCCCTTCATTTTTTGATACCTCAATTTTGTGTAAATCAGGTCTAAGTGACATAACCTTATTTATTGCATAGAATAGTTCTTTTAGTTTATCATACATTTTCTTGATGTCTCCAATCCTTCATAGACTTTTCATGACTTTGCTTTCTTCGAGGACTGTGACTATCCTCCTCATGCAATGATTCTTGGTAACCTATCCAACTTATAGTTCTCCCTTCAAAAACAAAGTCATTTAACCAAATTTGATTATAGAATGAAAGATACTTACTTGATAAGTGAAGATAAAGTCTTCAGCTTGACTTCTCCAATGGTTGTTGAGAAAAGATGTGTTAGTGCTTTCTCTTTGGATGATCTTCTTCAAGGGTAAGGATTAGGTCCTTGTTGTAATAATGATAAACCTTTCTTTTGGTTGTCTATGCCTTGTGCTATTTATGTCATGAAACCGAGGTCCCATTTTGATACTGAAATCGTTCTTTTAAGATAGCACTATATTATTGTGATTTCACTGAGTTCTCAAATATTGCGGTGTTTGCACAATAATCATCTTAACTGTAGCAATACTGAATCATGTACCACCACATAGTATCAAAGTGGGTGATTATGTTAATGTAGATAATACTAGACCTGAAGTATCACTCTGAACTGCACCAGGTATGCCGAGAAGTATAGTAGTTAGACTACTGAACTGAGTTTGTCAAAAATACAACTGAAATTAGCCCGAGATGATCCTAACTGTTGACTGTGACATTCAGACTGTGATTGCTTCTCGAAATTTTCAGAGAATCCTCCTTTGACTTGCTTAGATGTTTTTGAAATTTGATCCGTAAGTGTCTCTTAGATGCCCTTCCTTAACTGTTACCTTAGCTCTGATACCATGTTGAGAATTTGGAGTGCTGTAGGTTAATACAAATTGTCTTCTTGATAATTACTTGAGAGCTTACTTATGTATTTTCTTCTTTAGCTTAGTTAATCTTTCATCAAGTCAATTATCAAAGTACTCAATCAAATGTAGAGACAGAATAATTTTCACTTGTAACTGAATTCCTTGAAATGTAGTTAGGAAGGTAAATCTCTGATTTACCTTCCTCACTTTCTACCACCTTTAGATCGGCCATTCTTCTAATAATCACTCTCTTGATTTTGGCAAATTCTTTCCTTAGATACTTTAAATTCAGAGATGTCCTTACTATACCCTTCCTGCACATTCCGAAATTTGCTGCACCAATTCGCAATCTGTATCCTTCTGTCACTTCCACAATTTGCAACCTCCTGTACCTTCCGCAATCTGTACTTTCCTGTCCCTTTTATTTCAGATGAATCCGCATTTCTTGTTTTCCAAATGAGCCGCAGGACAGTCATATATATAGGTGACTGATCCAGCTATTAAGCCGACCATTCAGCTGATACTTATGCCGACTTTATAACTTGAAATTTAGGCCGACTTGTAGTTATTTTCTCCGGCATTTTATGAGGTATTACTCCACATATATTCCAATATTGTTGAAGGTTGTTTCCGCTAAATTTGGAGCTTGTCTTCCAACACTTCTGAAGGGCTGTTGAGAGCTTCTTTATAAGGTCTTGGAGCATTTCCATCTGAACTGGATCCTTCATGATTTTGACACTTAATCCTATTTATACCTAGAAGACAAGAACCTAATAGACATCAAGAAGAAGTCTATCTACATAATAAAATCTTGCTCATGAAACCCATGTAGCAAGTACAACAAAATACATTTTATTATCTTTGTCTCCTTCTTTTCATAATTACATAGTCAACATGAAGACCGACCTAGTTACATTTTACAACACTGTCAACATGTTGAACATGATCCTCCCAAGACCTGCTGTAGATTAGTATGTCATCAAAAAACACTAGCACAATTTTTCTAAGGAAGGGTTTGAAAATGGAATTCATCAACCCTTGAAATGTAGAAGGTGCATTAGTAAGGCTTAAAGGGATGAACAAAAATTCATAATGACCCTCATGGGTTTGAAACGCTGTTTTCGGAATATCTTCAGTCTTCATTCTAATTTGATGATATCCTAAACGAAGATCCAACTTGGTAAAATAAATTGCGCCATGTAATTCATCCAATAATTCATCAATCACAGGAATGGGGAATTTATCTTTAATAGTGAGCTTATTGAGCTCCCTATAATCCGAACACATGCGCCATGATCCATCCTTCTTGTGCACCAGTACTATTGGGGCAGAGAAAGAACTTTGATTAGGTTGAATTATACCAGCCTCTAACATTTCTGCAATCATACATTCAATTTCGCTCTTTTGGACATAAGGATATCTGTAAGGCCTAATGTTTGGAGGAACACTTCTTGGAATCAAATGAATAGCATGATCATGATCATGAATAGGTGGGAGTCCTTTGGGATTTTCAAACACCTTGGAATGATTGTCCAAGATTTTTTGGAGATCTGGAGAAATAGATGATTTTGATGTTGGAAATTCTAGTGAGCATAAATGTGCAATTACGCCTCGTTGTTCTTTCATCAGAAGCTTTGTCATGACATTAGAGCTTATTATCTTTCCCGGCTTCCCTGCGATACCCTGTAATTCGATTTCCTTTCCTTCCGAAAAAAATTTCAAGAAAAGTTCTTGAAAATTAAAAGCTACTGTCCCCAAATGTTGTAACCATTGTACTCCTAGTACAACATCAATACCTCCCATTGGAATGGAAATCATTGGACTATTCAATACATATTCCCCCATGGTTAGCTTGATATTATGGCATTTTCCAGAGCAATTTATAGTTCCTTGATTTGCAACCATCACTTGACATTCTGGTGCTAGGTATAGGAAACAATTCAATTCCTTGGCTATCTTACAATGAATAAAATTATGGGTACTACCCGAATTAGTCAACACTATTACCTTTTTCTTCTTGATATGTCCTTTGATCTTGAGAGTTTGAGGAGTGGTAATTCTTGCCAATGCATTACACGATATTGTCGGACTCATTTCTTCTTCTTCTAGGGTTGGTTCCTGGTGTATATCCTCTTCTTTTGAAGTTTCTTGTTCATTTTCTTCCTCTTTTTCACAATCTATGTAAAATAATTTCTTCTCAGCACACTTATGACCTTTAGTGTATTTTCTATCACAACTGTAGCAAAGCCCTTTTACTCTTTTTTCTTCCAATTGTTGTGGTGTCAACTTTGTAGGTTGTGGAAGTCTAGGAGTAGCAACACTTCCATCTTTATAGATGTGAGTGGTAGGCTTCCTTGTCGCCATAATTTTACATTCAATTTTTCTTGCCAACCTAAATGCATTCTCCAATGAATCATGTTCCCAAACGCGAACTTCATGTTGGATGTTATCTTTTAAAGTCGCTATGAAGACATCAATTCTGTGTTCCTCTGGAATATCAGTTACCCTTATATTCAATTTTTGGAAGTTCTCAATGTGCTCCACCACTGAACCTTTTTGTTTGAGATTTATCAATAGGCTAAAGAAGGTGTTGCTCTTTGTATCCTCATAATGTGCTATCATTTCCTTCGTAAAAATTGACTAAGCGAATTTTTTTTTACGGGAGCAAAGCCATCGATACCATACAAATGTATTTTGTTCTAAATGAAAAGTTGCAATGCGTACCTTTTGTGTGTTTTGCACATTATTGAGATCAAAATATTGCTCCATCTGTAGTATCCATGTTACGGGATCCTTGCCATCAAACTTCCTCATATCCATCTTTGGAATATGGTGGTTTTTTCATCCAACATTAGAGTTTAAGAAATGAAGATTAACATTTATTTTGTTCTCATCATGAGTTTCCTCTACTATCTTTTCGCCATTAGGAAACATTTCTTATATCAACTTTGTCAAACCTTCCATGTCTGCTTTTAGATCATTCCTCATGATTTCCATGTTGTCTTTCATTTTTTATTCCATGTCATCCATCTTAGCTGCCATGCCACCCATCTTAGCTTCCACACCTTTCTTCAAACCATCCATCTTCGCTTGCACACCTTTCTTCAAAACTAACATTTCATTTTTTGTTGCTCTTTGCGAGAGCGAAATTTGGTGCACTTGCTCTTGTAATTTTGATAGATTATGTTGCAATTCTTTATCTTCATGAGTCATAGTAGAGTATTCCGAGGGCTTAATGGGTGTTGAATTCTTTTTAGGGGGCATTTTAGAACCCAATACTGATATCTATGCTCAATATGTCCTTGGAATCACTTAAAATTGATTTTTCAAACAAGACTAATGCAATTTGAAAAAAAAATACACACCTTTTTCTTGATTTTGAGGAGCTTGATATTGAAACTGAATTATATCTGTAATCGTGGATCTTCAAAATCTGAAATTCAGTGCTGTAGTAGCCCTCTGAATCTTCTTTCGAATGCCACAGGTTTGACCTGATTTGGATACCTCAAGGCAAAGTTATGTTGAATCTCCCACAATGACCTAATTATGGATTGGTTCAGTAGAGCGCACTTGTACGGCGTGCCACGTCTCCCTGTTTCCTCCTTAGGCTTTGAAATTGATACACAGGGAACTACAGTCCGTGTACTTGTGACCACTTTTTACAGAATTCCAGTCTGATGCTTAGAGAGAGTTCTGACGATTTTCCCAAGGTCACCTCTTTGAGATGAAATTCGGGAGCCTGAAAAGACCCTAACTTCCACAGATCATATCTATGAAAATATTGCGAACCAAGATCTGAAATTTTTACAGGAAATTCCTCGGGATTTTGGCTTCGCTTTGTAAAAATTTCAGCTTTTGAAACTTCGTAGAAAAAAAGTTATAGCAAAAATGCCACGATGACCTGTTTAGGTGAAATTCGGGATCCTGAAAAAACCCTAACTTCCACAGATCATATCTCCGAAAATATTGCGAACCAAGATCTGAAATTTCTATACGATGTTACTCAAGATTTCTGCTTCGCTCTGTAAACATTTCAGCTTCTGAACCTTCGTAGAAAAAAAGTTATAGCGAAAATGCCACGATGACCTGTTTGGAGCAGAGAAACCCTAGAATCCAAGGCTCTGATACCAAATTTTATGAAACCAGCTCCAGAAATAGAAGAAAGGAGAGATCAACACCTTAGAAATCAACCACTTTGAGGGCCAACCTCCAATACATTACATAAATGAACAATTTTTGGATGATACAAATGAAAAAAACCTCCTTTTATATATAGGAGTCCATGGGGTCACAATATAATCCTAGCCGACCTAACAATAATAATGTAAGGGAACAATAATAACAATATGGGGGTTACAGGGGTACAACAATAACAATAAGGGGGATACACTAATAACAATAATGGACTACACTAGTAATATGGGGACTTAACAAAAAATATTATAATAAATATGAAAGAGTCAACAATTATAAAAACTACTAGAAACTAGAAAAGACAAGTAAATCTATTATCTATTGCTTTTTGTGGCACTTGCCACGATAAATGTCTAATTTTTGAGAAGGCCGCGGTGGTCTATTGAGAGTCTCCTCCCACATAGTCGGACGAACAATGACCTCCACGTGAGGGCGACAACAAAGGCAAAGATTGTGGAACTCGAGCACTACTACTGGATGATGGGGTGGCATGGTTGTTGTTGCTTCATCACGATCTTTCCAAAGTTCCGTTTCCAATTCTTCTAGATGTAGAGTGCCATCCTCCAAATTATCTTTCTCTGGGTTGTTTTCCCAAGTTGTATATGTTGTATCATCACGAGCCTAATCACAATAATGACTCAACAACCTCAAGTTGTTGTGCACATAAACCAAACTTTTTGCCCGGTTTTCATTGAGTCTGTTTCTTCTCACATTATGGATGAAGCTATAGGTGCTCCAACACCTCTTTGCAGAAGAAGTATTTACAACCTGTGAAAGCACTTTTTTTTTCCAATTTTGCCAAAAGTCCCTGGTCGCCATACATGTCCCACCATGTGACAACATCAAATTTGTCCCTATCTTCCATTGCATGCAAAGAACCAAACACTCTAGTGTTAGTGAAGTATCTGCCTAATTCAAGATGCAATCTATCACACTCCTTGTCAAGAACCAACTTTTCTAATGTTGTCATATACCCATTTTGTACCTCTGGATTTGTATGGGGTTTGGCCCTAACCCAACCCCTAGGTGCAGGTTTTTCCAACAACAAGTATCTTAATACAATTATGCCAACGTCACACTTTGTCTTATTCACCCTCACACTTTGATACTTGCAATGATGAAATCGACAAAGCTCCCACCTATCCTCCGTATGGTTCTATATTCAAATCACTTGAGCCTTAAAATTATGATTTTGAGGAGGAAAAACCCATTGAATATGAGACTTCACACTCCCCTTTTCCTTTTCCCATTGTTCATCATCTTGAGTCTTCCATTAGTGAATCCCCCACCCCTTTTTATATGATCTTCAATGACCATGGGCCCTTTCACCTCCCTAGGTATGATGTTGAGGAAGAACCATCCACTAGATGCATCCCTCCTTCCCCCTCATACCCTCAGGGTTGTGAATGTAATCACTCCATTGAGCAACCAATATGTTGTCCCCTTCTGCGTCCTAGGTCTCTTTTCTCTTCCCATCATGACCTTTCGACATCTACAAAGCATACTATTATGAGCAGTGATTGTGATAGGGACTTCTCAAGGGTGATCATTCATTCCACCATTGTGTACTTAGAGGGAAAGCCCCACACTTCTAGATTGACTTATTTTCCTTCTCCTACGGCTTCCTCTTACCTCGCATGGAAAGCATATCTTCCCACCTGCTACCTGCTTCATCCTCCATGTGATTGTGTTTGCATTCACGTTGGGATTTATACACAAGTAATTATATAGGTAGACATGTGTATATTGATTTGATGATATGTTGGTTGCACTGGCTTTATGATTACACCTAGCATGGATACTACGCTATACGCATGTTAGGGTAGGATGCATTGCATGCTCATTTTCTTGTTAGAACTAACATCATATGATATTTTCTTGATAGATTAGTTGCATTTAGATTAAACTTGCAGTTTACTTTCTTTTTGATTTTTACGACCTAATACTAAACATGGGTTATCATAAGACACCATGAAAACATGATGCCTCGTTTTCTTGGTCTTTGATATGTGCAGGTAACATGTCTGTGGTACCAAGAGATTGCTGGTGTTCTCATGACTTCCCGTTCGAGTAGCTTCATGCACTTTCTCGAGAGATCATTTCCCAGTTGGAGCTAGATGTTACTCACCACCTGTGGGTATTGTGTATAGGAGATTTTTTTTTTCTCCTAGATGGTCCTTAGCCAGTAGCCAACAACATCTTGCAACCATTAAGTAGCTTGATGTGCCATTGTCTCTGCCACCTGAGCCAGCCATGTGGTCCCTCGACCACTTGTCATGAATGTATGTTTGAAGGTGGGCCTCCCGACCCCAAAGGTATGGCTTTTCATTGGTATAGTTGAGTAATTTTCCTTACTTTTCATGGCCACTTTTGGTCATGGATTGGTGGGGGGATTCGGCGAAAAGAGTGGGTTAGGTTTTTATTCTTGTCTCCATTGCCTGATTTCGTGGTTACTGTTGTATCCTAGTCCCGTGGGATCTCCTTTATTGACCATTAACTTTAGGGTTGGCACTACATGGGAAATCTCAATTTTGGTTGTGTGGTCCCACTTCTCGATACCACCTACATTACTCCCCTTCCACTCATTTTAGCCCCATTCATCTCTTTTCCCATCCAGATCCACGTCTGTCCACTGGGTCCACATAGGGTTAGCCTTCGCCTCCCCTTGTCCACTTTTTGGGTTGGGCTTGGAACAATGCCCCAGAGGTTGATGTAGCTAAAAAGAGAAGAAAAAGCATAATTTAGCCACCCTCAACAGGAAATGTACCACAAGATGCAAAAGATGGTTGGGACATACAAATTTAGCACGTGGGCAAAAGCCAAACATGAGCTCTACCCCTTATCCATGGCCATCACCCTGGTTCCTATGGGCCCTAGGTAAGCCCCCTCTATCATTAAGGAACCCATGATTGTGCCAACCCTGGTGGGCGATGAACTGCCCCACCTTAATGTGGTATCCACTACTACACATTACACATCATGCTCTCATCCCCTGGAACCCCGAGCAATTATGAAGAAAAAACGATCAAGGACAAAAGGCATATGATGAAGTGTGAAAAAACAAAGGTTGAGGTAACTCATGTAGCACGATTTGCTCCCTCCTTCACTCACATACCCAGGTGTGGGCTTCTCTTATTAATGCTACCCTTGTACCATGGCATGTGGTCTAGATGATTCCGCTGATCCCCACTCTGTTCCATTACTATATCATATGCCACCTATCACTTGAGGGATGTTCCATGGACATGCCACCCCCTCAAGGTTGAAACCACCTAATAGGGTCCTTGATTAACCTCCTTATTGAGCTTGGAGACACTTGTAAATGCCAAAGCCCACTGTGGAAGGGCAGGCCACCATGAAGTGCCCCATTGGTTCCATGACTTGTAAGCTCTTTTACTTGATTATTCTAATGATTTGTTGTATTGGAGGGCAAGAGCACGCATTGGATATTATGCAGGATTGCAGGTGGGTCTCCATTTGGGGATTGGTCTCCCTATACGGGGTCCTAGCCCTCCAGAGGGCCACATTGGCACTTGTAGGGTGAGCATTGAGAGCCATGGACCTCCCCATAGCAGAGAGTACTTCATGGATCCCTAACACCACTCATTGTTTTCGCGTGTTCCACCTTTTGGATGAGGATGATGCACCTGGTTCACCATGCTCAACCGGCTTCACACTTGCACCATACGCTTGGCAGATGTTCCAGGGTCTAGAGGATGTCCCTGCTACAGAAGGAGGGCTTATATCATCATCCTAGCCCTTACAGATGATCTAGAAGCATTTTCGATCCACTTGGAGACCCATGAGGATGTCCTTGTGCCCCCATACGCACTTCGGAGCACCACAAGTTCTTGCTTGGAAAAGAAGGGGCCAACCCCTTGTCCACTATGTTTGGAGTCCATTTCTACATCATGGCACTCCTTGGACTTCATTATGTCTCCTTAAAGGCCCAACACTTTATTGATCGTTCGACCCTCTTGAGAGGCTTATTCTTATGTTATTGAGCTATTTGGTGGGCTTGTCACCAAAAGTATTGTTATTATGCACATTACTTTAATATAGGGGCATTATTAGTCCAAATTAGGCCATTCAAATCCCTTAGAGGATTGTATAAATAAAGAGAGGCATTCTTTCTCATTCATCATCACTTAGATTGGGTTGTTAGCTCTTGTGATTTTTGCTATCGCTTTTGTAGGAAGAGTATGGATGATTATGGATGAATTTTGATGTTTGGATCTCTCTCCTGTCTTGGAGCTTCATTATTGGCATAATTTGATGATTGGATATACTCTTTTGTACATGTAAGTGCTCTTTTCATGCTTATTCTTGTTATTTACTTTTGTCACATGAATGCTTTTGTGATTTTCGCTATACAAGTCTGAAATTTACTGCGTTTCTATACAAATTAGTGGAAATTGTGATCTTTTATAGCGTTGCATCATGTCATGGGGTATGTATGAATGAGTGAATGTTCCTGGAGGTAACTTATGTTAAATACATCTCGAAAAGTCATCAATTATTGCAAATCGAAGTATAAATACCTTGAAGCATCTGCTCTCATGCCCTAATGTCATGCGAAATTGTTTGAAGGCCTCCTTGATTGTGTGAACTCTTTCCAAATTATAAATTCTCCTTAACTCCATCTCTCCCAAGGGACAAGGCACTAATCCTCCATAGGTGATCACTTTCAAAGCTTATTTCTCTCACCTTCCCCTCATTTTCTAGGCCTAACTTCCATAGGTCACCTGGGCATCACTTTTCTCACGATTTAGCCATCAAAAGAAGTAAATCTCTTTCCGATAACTGCGCTAGTGTGTCCTGTAGAAGCCCTGTAATATCCCAAACTCAAATTATTGCAACTTTTTGAAATTTAACTCAACAAATGCTCCATATAAAATTTCTAGAACAACAAAACGACAACATATTGAGCAGAAATAATCTTAGCTTTAATATATATATATATATATATATAAACTGGGGGTTTTACATGCTGAAAAAACTGTTATAACTAAGATAGAACTGGCCTCAGGAATCTGCTCCAATGCCGCATTGACCCTCCACCAAAATTGAACTGATCTGCCACTGCTAAGCTCTCCTGTGAATTCTGGATGAATTCACCAAGGGGAGATGGATACTTGCCCAATCTCACTGAATCAGCCGAAGGTTTCCGTCTTGGGACTACCAATGAAGCAGAGAATAGGGTTCTCAACCTCCCATACAAGAAGAAATATAAAATCCAAGATGTCCTCTAATGGCGTCCTCCTCCTCTTTTTATAGATCTGATGGACCCCTCTAGAAGCTCCTATTTTATTATTATTTTAATCATTTAGCACGTTTCCCTTAATTAAACTATTCTTTTTAGTGTGGGAAAATGGTAAATTGGCGACCATGCCTCCTCAGGCCACTGAAAATCACTTCTAACCATCCCAAGCTGTAGATCTTCTCGTTCTGGTTCCAACGAGCTATTACACTAAGGTGTTTTGCCAAGTAGTCCTCCTAAAATGCCATCTTAAGCATAATCAATTATGTTAGGCCCATTAATAACTCTGTTTTTTGAAAGTTGTTAGAATGCAATGGAACGAAAGGCAAACTGTGCGGATGATGGAATATACCAAGTGAATGCCAGCAGACCTCATAAAAACTCCTCAAAACCACTCCAAAAGCCCCTTGGCTCGCCGAGGACGCCAACCTGCACCTGTGACTTGTCTGCCTCCACTCTAAAAGTCCATCCTAACCTATGCCATAATGAACACCAAAAAAGGAATATCACAAATCCTCTGCCCTAAGATTGCTTGCCCTCAAGCAATCTATATTTGTCGATAAATCTGGTTGTCCTGTGCAGTTGAGAATCAATACCTGGATCCCATACAAACCACTGGGTGATACCATATCTTTGTGCCATCCAACCAAGAACAGATCCCTCAATGTCCGGATCCCAAACTAAACTTTGACTCAACCTGCCATCAACAGATCCTCTTGGATCCTAGTGCCACCAAGGACAAGCATCAAGGCTCCATGGCTCCTGCTGTGCTATAGCTTTGGCTACCAATGCTGCTCTATCAACCACGTACAAACTCATCACCTCTCTCCAATCCAACCCTCGACATAGACCCAGGTCAATCCTTCCATTCTGATGTTAGGCTAGTGCTACTGATATACTGATGAACTGTAGGTCCACATCCAACTGTCCACTGAAATATGCAGTGACCTTCTCATCTAAGGGCTCCTATTGTACTCTGTCCCAGACTAAGAATGATACTCCATCAATAGGATACCGACTCATGTTCACTGAATACTCTTCACTATCCAATGCTTCACTTGTCCAAAAACTCCAAAACTTCTAATGCCTCATTGGCCAAATATGCCCCAAGATTCCTAATGCTTTACTGTCCCAGACTTTTCACTTCATTATTCAGAATCATAAATTATTTATTAGTTCATGCCTCCAAATTCATCACTGTTCCAGCCTTCAATTCTTCATGAGTTCATCACTTTCCAGAGGTTTTAAGTCTGAATGATATGTAACTGTTGGTGTGTTGACCAAGCTTTATAAACAACTGTCACAGGTCAACTCTTTGTCACATGTGCGAAGATATAGAGGCTTCAGTAGTCTGAACACCAATAACACTGAGCCAGGAGAGGTCTGCTCCTTATTTACAAGGTTCCAAATCAATAGAACAAATATACCCCTTGACTGTGGTGAGGTCCGAGCCTACAACCCTGGTCTGAAGTTCTGTAACCTTGGTTTGAGGCTTTAACACATGTCCAAGGCTTGTTCTGAAGCTACTCGAGCTCTCATAGTACTGATCCAAAGTCCTGTAGCTATATCCTGGTCCGAGACTGTAATAAAAAGGGTCCAAAGTGTAGTGGCTTTACCCAACTGTGTGAGTTCTTCACTCAACAGATTCGAGCCTCAATATAGGGCTGTAATTATAGATCCAAGGGTTGGTTTAATATAATCAGAGTGCAGTATGAGCCTTGGCACCGAGCTAGCAAAACAGGTCAGCAGATCTGAGCCACCGAGGTGCTGAGCCTTAACTCCACAAGTCCGAGTTGTATATCACTTGGTCCGAGTTCTGTGGTAGGTTATACCTTTGTCCTCCACCAAATGATCCGAGCACACTTCTTATCACAGGTTCGAGATAGCTGCAAGTCTGAGGGCATTGATGATCAATTCCAGATTTTAACCGAAGCAAATATTTCTACAAAACCCTCATCGGTGCTTCTAAGTTCACTAGTTGTGAGCTGTGTTATGTCTGTGTGATTTCTTCGCCGAATATATGATAGAAATGAAGTATTTACACTTATATTTATAGTGATTTTTGACTATAACTGAAGGGACAATTCTCGTGGTGGTCAAGCCGACTTAATCAGCTAGGCTTAGGTTGGCTAGGGGAAATAATATGATATATAAACTTAAAAATTAATTTTCTTCTAGACTAAGGGGAGTTAGAGGGCGAGTGAGGGCTCATTAGAAAGGGGAAAGGGTCCTGTGTAAGTTGGTGAAGGAGTCATTGTAATATGATGTCTTCAAGATGTCAAAAAATAATTTTCTTTATGACTTTTTAGGAATTATAGTACAAACCTTGGGGTTTTTAGGATTCTTCATGCATAAGGTCACTAGGACTAGGATAAGGGTTAGGGCATCTTCATTAGGGCTCCAAACATCCATGTCATCAAGTGTAATCATCCATGTCATCATGACCTTCAATAGTTCTCATATTGACATCAATGACAATTATTGACCAACAATCTCCTATGTCATTGATGGAAATATTCTCTCTTCTTCCTGCATTTTCTCCCCCTTTGAGATCAATGGAAAATGGGGTGTCCTAGTACTCCCCCTATCAAGCTACCTCTTTTCATGCTGCTCCCCTTGTTATGGTGCTCCTACCCCTATCGATGTGTTGTCTTAATGTGATGTAAGAGCAATGACCCCATATTTTGGTGAAGATATTCAAATGCTTCTTGTGGTAGGGGTTTTGTGAAGATATATGCAATTTGTTCCTTTAATTTGATGTATTCTAATCTGATATTTTGTTCTGGAATTTGTTCTCGGAGAAAATGGTATTTGATTGGAATATGTTTTGTCTTCGAGTGCATTACCAGATTCTTCGAAAGATTAATGACACTGGCGTTGTCAAAATAGATAATGATTGGTTGTTTAGTCTCTATGTTGGCATCTTTCAATGCTCGTTTCATCTATAATATTTGTGTATAACAATCTACAATAGCTATATATTCAACTTCAACTGTGGAGAGAGATATAGAAGATTGTTCTTTGCTGGGCCAAGATACTAGACAATCTCCCATGAAGAATGCATTTCCGCTAGTACTTTTTCGATCGTCTATGCTTCCAACCCAATCAACATCGGTGTAAGCTATCACGATAAGAGTTGTGCTTTTGGGATACCATAGGCCAAAATTAGGAGTACCTTTCAAATATCTGAGAATTTTTTTCACAACCAACAAATCGGATTCCTTAGGAGCTGATTGAATTCTTGCCACCATTCCTACTGCTTGCATAATATCGGGCCGCAAAGCAGTTAAGTATAGAAGAGCTCCAATTATTAACCTGTACAGAGTTTCATCCACCGAAGGGGATTCATCATCTTTGCTTAATTTGCAATCTGTAGTCATTGGTGTGCTCATACGAGCACATTCTTCCATCCCATATCCCTTAAACATGTTTTTAAGATATTTTGCTTGGGATATGAACATACCTGATTTAGTTTGAGTTACTTGTAGTCCAAGGAAGTAAGATAGCTCACCAATCATAGACATTTCAAACTCCTTAGATATATTTTGAGCAAATTCTTGACTCATCTCATCATTGTTGCTGTCAAAAATCAGATCATCAACATATACAAGAGTGACTAGCAATTTATTTTTTTCCATCTTCATGTAGAGATTACTTCCTGCCACCCCCTTTTTGAAGCCTTGTTGTTGTAGGTAATGATCCAATCTTCTGTACTGTTATTGCCTGCCGCCTACACCTACCTACAGTTAGCGGGAAAAACCTTTAACCCCAAAAGGTGTGGTTGGTGGCAAGGAACTCAGAGAAGGGGCTGGCACACTAATCCTGACTCTCTCCGTTTAAGCTGTCTCCTACGTTAGCTATGGGGGGTGGTCTCTAAATGGAAAACTAAGTTAAAAGATGTGAATTTCTAGGAGAGTTGTTAGAGTTAAATAGATTACTTCTTAAGATATATAAGCAAAAAGTGATATGAGCAATAACCATCAATACATAATTTAAATAAGCATAATGCATATGAAAACCAGTGCCTTCAAAGTATTGCTCTTTGAAATGAAAATGTATTTGCTTAAATGAAGTAAAATGCTTTCAAATGTGTTGACGGGAAGAAATGTCTGAGCAACAGAAGGGGATCTCTCCGGTATAAAGTCCCAATTAGACTCTAAACTGTTTGTGATAGGGATCCCATCCGGGGTGTGAGTCCAGCTACCACTGAATATTCCTTTTCTCGGACGGGGAACGAACCCTGCAGACCTATGAACACACAGTTACTCGAACAGTACAAGAAAAATGGTTGATGAGTTTCAATGAACATAAAACATTACAAATAGAAAAGCGAGTTAAAGCATGCAACCAAAGGAAATGCTGTTAGCAGCACATCATTATGGTCATGCTTGTAAAAGTTGTTCGAACCACAAAAGAAATAGTTCTCTATGGTCAAAACACCCTTCAATTCCTTAAGCATTTTCCGAAAGATAAGATAATGTTAATAACGAAGTTGGCAACGTTTCTCAATTAAATATTCCCCCACATCATTATCACATCAAGTGAGCTTAAACGTATAAATGACATAAGCAGAAAACACAGATCAGTTAATCATAAAAGATAGCCAATATATGAGACAAAATATTCATAATGTTAACACACGAGTCCTTATCAGATCCAATAGTGGAATCGAACATTTGTTTGTAGTCATTCTCAGAAACATGCATTCAATGTTATACAATTCTCTCTGCTCCTTTTGGAGTCCAAAAAAAAAGATCCTTTACAATTCCTCGGAGGGAGTATTTATAGAACAAAATTGACCCTTGGGTGTCCCTGGCTCTTCACATTCCCGGCTGTTGACATGCTCTGCAACCTGAGAGACATTTGCGACTTGCGACCCAGCTCCTGATGCGACCTGCGACCCTCTGTCTTTGCGACCTGCAACTTCCTGCCTGTTGCGACCTGCGACTTGTGCCTTTTCCTTGGTCAAGGAAGCAATTGTGTGATTGCAAGGTCCGGTACGTCTACTTGTTGCTGATATTTGAGATACTTTTGCCATGCTTGATAATCTGTAGCAATCGGAGTTACCTGGGGAGTATCTTCTTTCAGTCCATGGAAGCACTCAAGAGCATCTGGGATCAAGGTGCGCCTTTTCATTGCGATCTGATTGGATAGCGAAGCCAGCTTAGTCTAGATTCGGACCGAAGTGACGACGAACTGAATGAGATTTTCCTGTGAGGCCAGAAGATCTTGAGAGGCAGCTGCTTGTTTCATGGGTTGCAGGAATGTTTGAATGTCTTGAGCAACCTCTTCTCTCGTTTTCTCAGTGTCCAATGTACCCAGAGAAGGAATGTGGTGAATTTCGGCCATTGAATCGATTCCACTGATCAGATGTTCATATGCAAACATTACTTTCTCTAGATCTTTGATCATCTTATCTTTGGACTGCATCTTCATTTGAATCTGAACCTTGTCATTCTGGGTGCAGACCCAGTCCTTCCTAGGTGAGTGTCAGGAGCCTGCGAGTATATGCTTGACCATTCTAGCATATTATCCAAAGCAGTGGAGGCCTCCTTTAGCTGTGCAGCCCTCCTTTTGGTTTCCGCTTGTGCTTTCAGTAATGGAGTGACTGTCTGTTTTATCATGAACATCTCTTCGTACACCTGTTTCATGGTGGCTTCCAGAGTGCCTAACTCCCTTTGAATGGTGAGTGGCAATTCGTTGGCTTGGCGGTTGTGGATGTACTAGAATCGACGAGGCAATTATGAACATTGAAGTTGAAGATCTCGAAAGATAGGAGGAAAGGGGGTGTGGATCCCCTGGAGTTTGCATTAACGACATTCACAATAGACTGGGGACTTACAGCAGCTTGGGAAGACGTGGTACTCACGGGTTTGGACGTTTGTGGGTTGGCGTACGCTTTGAGAATAAGGTCTCGCTGATTAGCAATGCGAGCGAGTTCATAGAGGGAAATGTTCGCCCGCGTTTTCTTCATATCTTCGATAATGTTGTAACTGAAATCTGGGTGTGAGATAGGTTCAGTGGAGGCCTTCGGAGAACTTGATGACAATCTAGCCTTTGGGTTTAGTTGGGCAGTGGTTGGGCTAGATTTTTCGGGAGTTGCAGTTTGGTTCTCTTTGTTTGGTGGTAGGATTTTCCTTAAGAAAGCTTTTCTCTTTACCTTGAAGGACTACTCCGGGACCGGGCCTTTGCTCCTTAAGCTATAATTTCGAGGGTGTTTGGATTGAGGGTCGTCGGCCAAGTTTATTTCAATTGTGGAAGGGGGACTTTCCCTGCGGACTACCTCGAAGGCGAGGACAGTGGATCCCATATCCTCATCTCGGGGAGAGGTTTCCTTGTCATCTGAAATAGCCTCCTCTTCTAAATCCCCCGTGGCCTGGTCTTCTAAGAGTTGAAATACCAGGGGGGTCATGCTGTTGATCCACTGGGGACAAGTCTTCTCCGAGTAGGGAGGCTTGATGGAAGGAGCAAAAATTATCTTTGCCGATTTTTTCCATGTTGAGGCCGGCATTTGGGTTTGACGGAGGTCGGCTGACAGTGGGATTATTCTTCCTAAAGAAGGGTTTCTGCGTTTTGGTACCTGATATGGAGTCATTGTTTTTTCTCTTGAGATCAGAGACTTCGTTTGTTAACAGCTTGAGAGACTTTGTGATACTTTCGAAATCGAAGGGATCTTTGTCTTTGTCTCCGGGCTTATGAGTTGAGGATTGAGTTCTTTTCGTAGTCGGCTTTGATTCATCTCGGCCATCATGATCAATGGCTCCCATGGACAGCATGTCCTTTTCGACAGCAAGGGCGGTGGTGTAATTTGCTGTGAGGGTAGCTCTAGCTTCGCGTTTTACGAACACAATGATATCTCGAGGGAGAGCCCTTGTGTAGTAATCAATAGTGATGGAATCATCTAAGGCCATGTTTGGAGGAAATTTGTTCAATATAGTAGCAAAGCGTTGATTAAAGTCTTTGAATTTCTCCTTCTTCTGACATTTCAAAGTACTAAGCTTTGTAAGGAGCATGGAAGGAGTCTTGTCTTTCGAAAATTTTTGGAGGAAGGTATGACGAAACTGCTCCCAGGAAAAATGGAAGCAACAGGGAGGGAACGGTACCATGTAGCAGCCTTATTTTCTAAGGTATGAGAAAAGCGCCGACATGCTACATCATCAGATTGCACTCTCATCATTTGCAAGGCCAAGTAGAAGTTGCTTATGTGATCTTCGGCCAACGTACCCTTCTCAGGGTCAAACTTAGGGAGGTGCTTCTCAGGGTGTCGGGGCATGTCATGGAGTGGACTGTGGAGGCCTAGGGGAGATTGTGCCATCCAAGCTAGCGGCTGAACACGCCTAGCCTGCTGGTGGCACAGTATGTAGATATGTCCCATTTCATTCTCGGAATCACTCCCCATGCTAGACCCGGAGGCTTCACCCTCATGGTGAGAGTGCATGTCTTGATTTCTCTTGAGGTTTCCTACATTCCTAATATTCCTTCCCCGAGTGATCGCGAATAACCCACATCCTGGAGTCAACCTTTTGGAGGATCCATTCAACAATCTCTGCACATGGAAATATAGGTGGATGGGCGCCTGCGTAGTAGAGTTTGGACCTATTGACCTGGATGTACACTTGCCGGTCTGGAAGATCTTCTAGGAACTTAGGCTTTGTGAACTCCTGATATACCTAGTACCAACTCATCTTGGCTCCTTTTCCGAGCACACAGGCGGTATCTCCATAGATTGGGGGTGGGGAAGGGGGCACGCCTTCTTCTGATATTTCCACTTTTGGGCTCTTATTTCTCTTTCGTACTGCTGGGGGCCCCATGTCACTAGAGGCCGATGAGATGGATACACACTCGAGCTCGGCTTCGATGTTCCTTGGCATATTCATGAAACAGTCCCACGATAAGACGAATGTCATAATTATAAATATTTAGGTTGTTGCCACCTTTGCTAATTATTATCCAAGGAAATGGATAGACCTGCGACTTGGCGACCTTGCGACCAGGTCGCTGGGTCGCTAGGTCGCGTTGATGCAAACTTTCAAGGAACTGTGACTATGCGACTTGGCGACTTGCGACTAGGTCGTTGGGTCGCTAGGTCGCGTCGAGTCGCAAGGTCGCCAAGTCGCGTTGATGCGAACTTTCAAGGAACTGCGACTACGTGACTTGGCGACTTGTGACCAGGTCGTTGGGTCGCTAGGTCGCGTTGGTGCAAACTCTCAAAGAAACGTGACTTGGTGACTTGGCGACTTGCGACTAGGTCACAAGGTCGCTAAGTCGTTGGGTTGCGGGGTGAGCTGATGTTAGGTGATGAGCGACTTGGTGATTTTGCGACTCAGCGACTAGGTCGCGGGGTCGCGCTAGGGCCTTCTTATGAGTTACGTGGCGATTAAGGCCTGCGGGGGGGAAAAAAGGTGAAATAACACACAGATAAATCATAAAGAACACATCTGGGCCTTGAGGCTTTCCCTAGGTGAGTTAGGAAAGGTGTTTGAGACAGATATTGGAGAAGAGTGGCTTCAGAGAAAAAGAAAAAGGTATATGTCATGAGGGAGAAAGGTAGATCTTGCACAGGGCTGTCGGGGAGCTTGAACGAGGCCAAGGCAGGGATAAGTAGGCCAGGGGCAAGGGTAGGATTGGCAACAATTAATTAAAAAGGAAAAAACATGAGGATTAGGCAACTTACTCGAGAAAAACGCGCTCCAGCTGGCTTGTCAGAGGCGTTACTCACTCCGTCGCACAGGTCGAATGCGACCTACACGACCCTTTTATTTATAAAGGGGTTGCATGTGCGGTCAATTAATGAGGGTCGCAAGGTCGCAAATTAAAGCTGGTTGAGGGTCGTGCGACCTCGCGACCTTGCGACTTCGCGACCTAGAGGTCGCAAGGTCGCACGGTCGCACAATCGCAATTCTTAGGTTTTATATCAATATGCGACCTTGCAACCTCACGATCTAGGGGTCGCAAGGTCGCACGGTCGCAACATTTTGGATTTAATGAGATTTGTGACTCTGCGACTGACAGTTAAAAAACTGGATCAGGATTAGACTCCATCTTTACCGAAAGGTCAGGGGCTTAGAAATTTTAGATAGGGCAAAATTTTGGAGGGTGTTGTAGCGGCTACAACAAAATGGAAAACAAAAATAATGCTAAAAATTGAAACAAGAAAATGTTAGCACAAGATATTGTAAATGCTTTCAAGATAAATAGATTTATGAATCAAAGCATTAGAAACTATCTTGCTCAAAAGGAAACAATTAGTGTTCTACTTTGGAGAATGTAAATGAGATGATAGAAAAACTCGAATGTTAGACCAAGATAACAACATGCAATTAAATTTGCAACACCAAATAAGGGTATTTGCCAATGAAACAAGATATATCAATCATCCATAAGCATAATGACCATTAAAATGAAAACATGCAATGAAGTTGCAAAAGTAAGCAAATTTCCAAGTACCATAGGATTAAACTTGTTGAAAAATTTAAGAAATTAAAATGCTTGCATCCAAAGTGCTTCTTGAGATAATATTTGCATGTGAAACTTTAAACCATCAAGATAGCAAAAAATTTGAGAAATTTGCAAGTAAATGTGATGAGATAGTGCTCTTGGTTTATTTTATTAATTAGTTTTAAAGCAAAGTTACAATGGAACTCTAATCCTCAGACCTCACCCTCGCCCAAATATTTGGATCTCATAGTGAATAGTCCATAGAGGTAGAGGGTCCCTAAAATGTCTATTCAACCAACTTAAGTTGGAGGTAAATTTTGGTGATGCTTGGGTCATGTAAGATTTAAAAGTAAATTAACATGAAAATGAAAATTCAACTTCAACTTGAAATATATTTGCTTGTCATGAAATAAAATGTAGTTTTACTTGATGCATCAAATTTAAGATTGTAGAGTGTGCTCAATGGTGAAGCATAAGCAAATTTGAAGTATGATTTCAAGTTAAATAAGCTCAAGTAAAGATGCTTGCATATTAAAAAAATCTGAATTTGCTATGAAAGTAAATGCTCTTAAAACTTGTAGCAAATCAAAGTGAATAGCTACTGAAATGAATGAAATACATGGTTGTGTTAATTGACCAATTAAATGATATGCATGCAATTTAAAGATATCAACAAATCAGCCACAAGTCCTTTCCAAAAGTAGAGAGATTGGGATGCCTATGGGTAAAACCCATACCTCCAAAATCACAAATTTTATTGGTTGTTAGAGGTAAGAGACTATGAAGCCTCCTACAAGCTCAAGGAAAACCTTTACAAATGAAACTTGAGGTCTTAGACTTATCCTTGATGAGAAATTTCTGCAATATAAAGGCTTAATAGAAATCAGATTTTTACAAGTGAAGAAGAGAGGCTAAGCCTCCTCAATGCTCACGGCCAAGAGAGAGAGAAGAAGCCACAGAAGGAACTCGGCCTTCCTCAAGGAAGCTCCTTAACTGCCCACGACCAAAGGAAGAAGAGAGAGTCCTCCATGTTTGACATTAGAGCTCAAAGGTCCTGCAATTCTGGAATTCTTTTGGGCATAATACCCAGTGGGAATCGATTCTAGGAACAGAGAAATACATTTTCCAGTTTGCTGGAAATTGATATTTATTATTTACTGTTGTTCATAAGTCTGGAAATGGTTTTACAATCTGTAGTTATTGGGAAGCAAGCTAATTTCCTGACTCACACCTTTCCTATTTCCCTTTCAAGCATTTAAAACTAATGGTTATTCCTCCTTTCAAATTAATAAAGCTTTTCAAGTTGCTGCAAACTCTAAGTCAAACAATTCTGATTATTTTCCTCTTGTTGGCTTGGTATCTCTCTTATATAAAAGAAATCACTGATCTCATTGTTGCCACAAAATCTAGCAGGCCTTGGAGAGGGAAACCCTACAAGGCAGAAACTAGACCAAGAGACAACAGTGTGGTAGTGGCCCATTGTTACCATAGCCAAAGCCCCCACTCTTTACGGATTTTCAACGATGGGAGGAGTCTCAGTAGGAGAGAGATCACTTATGGTAGCTGTTGTAAGCAATGTTCCACCGAGTTTTCGGGACGGGGAAACGCGAGAGCGGGGATATGCACAAGGGGGACGTATATAAGCAACCCCAAAATTTAGGAAAATTTCGGGGAAATGGAGAGACGTCAGAGTCATAAAAATAATAAAATTAGTAAAAATTTAATATATAAAAATAAAAAAATAAAATCCCAACAATATTTTAATAACTAAATTAGTAGATAGTAAAACTTATTAATTATGAAATGCACATCTAAATCTGATCGTCATTTCATATTAGACTATTGTGAATGAAAATTATCATTTGACATTTCTGCAATCATCAATGTAAATCTAAAAATAAATTAATAAATTGAATCTATCATTTGACATTATGCAATGTTCCATCTAAATTCATCATTTGGCAATGAGCATTAATATTATGCAAGGTACATATAAATTAAATTCATCATTTGACAATTGAAACTACACAATGCACATCAAAAAGTAAATTCATCTGACCTTATGTTGAAGTCTAAAACAACCGTAGAAAACTGAACTAAAAATAAACATAGAAAGCAGTGAAATACAAAAATTGTTTCTTTAATTGTTATTAGCGAAAAAAATCGGGGGATGCGTCTCTCTTGCTTCTCCCCTGCATCTCCTCGCCACCCCCCTCCCCCCAACAAGAGAGACACGTGTCCCTCTTGCTTCTCCCCTGCATCCCCTCGCCCACAAGAGAGACACATTTCGTCACCAGAAAAATGCCACCCTAGAGTTTCCCCATGTTTTCCAAAAAAGTGGATGTGGGGAAAGTTTCCCTAAGAGTTTCCCCGTCTCGGGAGTGTGGGGGAGCAAGGAAGCGTGTCCCCCACCCTGGGGGACGCGTCCCCGTGGAACACTGGTTGTAAGGTTAATATGTAAGATGACCTTACTAGGAGCTCTTCAACAACAGGGGACATGTACGGTCATGTTGCAAAATATGAATCAAAGGTTTTCTAAAAGAATTTGTGTAGCTATTTATGAATATTAAACATTGAATGAATAAATTAAAATGAAAACTATTATTTAAGAAAATGACATGAAGAACTTCAATAAATATATCCTAGCCTCGCGGGTTTTCTGGCAAAACCATTAAACTGCAGGCCTTGACAAAAAATTTCATCCCTATATTTCTTAGGCAGAAAATAGTGGCATTTTTCTGATATTTTCAGATGTTTTTGCTAGTGTTTAAGACTAATGGATGTAAATGATATGCTTGACTGTGATCCCATCAATTATTAAGACCGATGGTCTTGCTTCTGTATAATTATTCCAATATATCAGTAGCAGTGGCATTGAATACTTGTCTGAGTGTAGACTCTTTCTTTTATCATTCGAGAGGTACATAGTTGTCTTTGATACTGTCAAAATTTCCAACTTCTTTTAAATGTCTGTTGCAGTTGAGTTCCGGCTTTATAATTGCAGAAGCTGCACCTGCAATGAAAAATGATATTATATCGAAATGGTTTACAGAGTGCAAGGAATATGTCATCTCTACATGTTGTAAAAGCATGGATACGGAAACACTTGAGGATCTTTGCCAGGTAATTTGAAGGATGAATACCTATCTTGATGGTCATGAATGGCAGGATTAGCTTATCGAATGTAATTGGACTTCACCAGTTTATGCATTCAAACGGTGTCTAGTTGCTTTTCAATCTTCCTTATAATTTTTCAAATGATTGCAGGTTTATGAAACAATGGAGGCCATTATAATCCATCCTCATGAAAACATTTTGACCAAGGCAGGTGAATCTACAAATATTGAAATTCCAACTGCAGAAATACCAAAGGGACCTCTAGAAAAGTTTGGTATCCATAGTGTTCATCTGCCTAAAATTGAGAAGCATATATTTGGGAAACGTGTTCAGGAGAAAAAGAGGCAAATAGAGAGGGATGAAAATCATCATTACTTGTTGTCTCGTTTCATGGAAGGGAAAAATTCACTGTTTGGGAAGAAGCTACCGAAACCAGCTTCCATGGATCAAGAGAAAAAGTTGGTTTTATCTGAAAATGAGTGGACTATTGTTTGAATTTGGGTCTTGTTCAAACTTGATTGAACTTGTCAGCCTTCGGAATTCATGGAACTGTTGATGTTGTTGGACCAGGAAAGTATTTACCAACATTAAATGAATGCAGATGCTTGTGTGAGAATGGATTCTAGTTGAGTTTGAAGCTGTGGATTTATCTTCTCATTGAACATATTTTGTGGGGAGATTCCCAAAATGTATAGCCCTATGATACGTGATTTTTTAAATGTATATGTAACTGAAGATATATTACAATTTAGAGTCTAGACTCTTGTATATATATTTTCCCATGGAAACAAGTTTCCTTTTATATTAGTATAATAAAAGGATTGCATTCTTTACATCACAAGATTCGTAGACAGAAGTTCTATCTACAAGAATTCCGTAAGTAAAGATCTTCCACATCTATTATACACCTTGTTTAGACTTCTCAAAATATTACGCAAAAGTCAGCACTTTAAGACAGCAGTCTACCTATTCGATAATTAGAAACAAAAAGAGACTAGGAATTTCCCTTGTTCTCATAACCAATCTAAAAATCAATAAGACTCCACACACGAACGAGGATATAATTAATTTTTGGTTAGAACAACAGTAACCCAGAAATTGTGCTTCCTACAACACTATTTAAAAGAGATTTTAAGCATGTACTAGTGGCTGAGTTTCAGCCTGTCTAGTACCTCCTTGGAACTCTCTTATTAGAACAGAATTTGCTCTCATCAACAGTTTGGCCTTTTCATCTGCATGAGTATTAAGTTCTCAAAAAATACAATGGAAATATTTGCTTGAGAATAAAGGAGCCATACCTTAAACATTTTCCAGAATAGGATCAACAACATATTCCCATGCCTGTAGCTGCCCTTCATCCAATTTGCAACCACCTCAGAGCCCCCATATAACTGAAATGGAGAGATCCTTTCATCCCCAGCTGACCTCAATAGTAGCTTCAATGCCATATGATCTGAATAATTGTTTAGACCCCTGCAATGACCTGCTTTAAAACAAATAAATGTGCATCAACGATAAATAAACAGCCTCTAAGACCACACACAAAACCCTTTTCTTTGCTAGCACCCTTAAAGTACCCCTAGCTTATTGATTTATCCACTTGAGGATGAATTAATAATTTAGCCTTCTAAGATTGTGGGCAAGTTTTGAAATTTCTAAAAACTACTTGATATGCGATGCACAATGAAAGGAAGGAATATATCTTTCTTGAAAAATCACTGAATTACACACTAACAATATTCCCACACAATCATGAAAGGAAGAACTATGTAGGCTTTTAAATATTTATTTTGCAACCATTGCCTCTTCCACTGAATGCTTGTGCCAACAGCCCCACAACTTTCACAAACACCATTCCTCCACATACTAGGACAACATAAGGACAAGAATGTAGTAAGTCGTCAATAGATTCACAATATTGCTTACACAAGGTAATTTTGTGGCACATCCCATGTCAAGGCTTTGTTCTCATAAACTTTAGCTTTAATGGTGTTGTCTGCTTCCAGTCTACCTTCCACAACCATAGCACTTCACACTGATTATAATTTTCACATAGAACTTTGTGTCCCAATCATTGGTGTACTCACCTTTTGCTCAATATTTGTCAAAGTTCCAAGGAATCAGAAGTACAATTTTTTTTCAACAGGATCAGATCATATGTCAGCAGTTTATGAGTATTTTTAAACCCATTCTGCAAGTTATGTAATGTAAATGATGCTAGCAAGACCTTGAATATACATAACAACCTAGGTAAGACTATTATTTTGACGAAAAGTTTCATCCTAGGAGGTTTATCGACTCAGATGTTTAGGGATATTACTATGAATATGAATTGTTTTTATTATCCTTCTTCCTATCCATTTATTAGAGATGCATTGAGGTGAAAACGCTTGGTAGATGACGTGACTTGCTATTACGATGCATGGATGTGATTATGGGTTCCTCTGACTCATTTGTGTTTCTAAACACGAATGGGCGGTAGATTGGGCGGTAGATTTTTTCCCTCCAACCTCACCCCAAAGCTAAAGTGGAATTCTTCGTCAAAGTCTCATGTGAGTCATAATGTTTTAGTCGAGTCTGATGTAAAAGTGATTTGAGAATAATTTAAGCTAGTTGGTTAAATTATTTTATTGCAAATCACTTGGTCTACTAGATCATGTTGTGTCGCAGATTAGGTATGTATTTTGAGGGTCTAAGTCAAAGGGGTATTCCCACTTTAAGAGTTGATTTTGTAAATCCTATGTAAAAATATTTTAATGCATGGTCCCTCATACTTAGACACCATGGTCAAAATATTAGAAGGTGGAAAAATCATTAAATCCCCTCAAATGTCAATTAATTAATTTTTCAGGCAGAAAAATAAATAAATCCTAAGCTAGAAAATTAATTAATTAGAATCAAATTAAAATGTCTAAAATTAATTCTCCAAGTGGAAAAATTCGCAGGTCTTAAAAGAATTAATTTTTGAAGGTCTTCCACCAAGGGAATATTGTATATTTCAAGAAAATTTGGACCCTTGGACCTTGGTGGTTAAGTCAAAGTCAAAATGTAAAATTCTAAAGATTTTCTATGCTAGATGCAACTATACTTTAAACTTCTAGGGTTCAATGAAAGTAAGATGCAGATAGAACATACCAATAGATTGATGGAAGACAAGCCAAAACAGAGATAAAGAATGGTGGTGTTACGACGATCAACAAGATGCTTCAACCCACAAAGTCTTCATAAGGTCAACCTCCCACATGTGTCACACAACCCCAAGACATCTCATCAAGAATGCTCCACCAAGACGTTGCACCAAGAAGCCCTAAATGCAGAATCAAGAATGCTGCTCCATCACCATCCAAGAAAGAAGAAGATGCCTCCACAAAATGTGTGTAAAATGAACTCCAAGTCTCTTCAATATATAGGCATATGTGGGGGTGTGTGACACATCTCTTATGCATGTGGGATAAATCAGGTCGACCTTGCACATTTGGAATAAATTCAAAATACATGTTCTGCTCATCCGATCTAGATCGATCTTGCACCTCTCCGAAAGAGGAATCCAATAAAAATATTGGTGTTATGTACAGATTATTAATTATTATTAAATGTAATTGTCTTAAGTTGTCTTAAGTTTTATTAGGCAAAAGGGCATGATGCATGATCAAAGATCATGTCCCTTCACCAAGAGACACCATAACGCTGTATTTAAGCTTTGGTCTCTCCATTTGTAAATCATCTCATTTTTTAATCAATAATATATATACATATTTTTGTTTATCGGAGTTTTTACTCCATTTGGTATCAGAGCATTTCGCTGAGTGGTGGTATAATTCTACTTACCATACATCGGAAAAAATGACTCCATTCCAAGCTTTATATGGATACGAACCCCCGAAATAGAAAGATCTAGCTTCAGTCCAGACAAATCTACCAGCGGTTAAAAACCAATTAGAAGAAAACCAAAAAGTCGTCCAGATCCTAAAAGAAAATCTAAATAATGCACGAAATCGTATGAAACAACAGGATGACCACAATAGAATTGAGAGATCATTTGAAGTTGGAGAATGGGTATTTTTCAAGCTCTAACCCTACAAGCAGTTGTCCCTAAAACAAAAAGGGAAACATAAATTAGCACCAAAGTTCTATGGACCGTATCAAATCAACAAAAAGATCAGCCAAATCGCTTATAGCTTAAGCCTTCTAGATAAAAGTCGTGTTCACAACGTCTTCCATGTATCCTGCCTAAAAATGGCACTTGGTGACCATCAGTCAACACAAACAACACTTCCATTTTTAGATGATGAAGGAAGGGTCATTTTAGAGCCAGACAGTATCATATTGACCAGAGAAAAGAAGCTCCGATCTCGTGTAATCACAGAATAATTAATCAAGTGGAAGGATTTACCGGAAGAAGAAGCCTCTTGGGACACCAAAGCATTTCGTCAACAACATTCGTCGTTACATATGCTTTAAGGACAAAGCATCTTATGAGAGAAAGGCAATGTTATGTACAAATTATTAATTATTATTACATGTAATTGTCTTAGGTTTTATTAGGCAAAAGGGCATGATAAAAAATCATGCCCCTTCACCAAGAGACACCATAAGGCTGTATTTAAGGCTTGGTCTCTCCATTTGTAAATCATCTCATCTTTTTATCAATAATATATATACATATTTATGTTTATTTGAGTTTTTATATTCCAATTGGCATCGTCATTTAAGCATCACAACATGGAGTTTGGACCTAGTTGCCCAAAATTAACACTCCCTCTCAACTAGGGATAACTTCATCCACCAGTGCCATCCAAACATCGTGCATCATCTCGCCATAACTTGCTTCGCTGGCTTCTTTATTTCAAAACAAAAGGTGAGTCACAAAGACATCACTCCCGGCTAACCCGAAGTCATCTCAGAGGTCTGAAACCTCTATAGGACTCAAAGGAGTCACATACCAACCCAAAGTTGGTTTAACTGACCCGAAGTCAATTGGAGGTCCGAAACCTCACTTGGACTCAAGAGAGTCATATACTAACCCGAAGTTAGTTTAACTGACTCGGAGTCAGTTGGAGGTCTGAAACCTCACTAGACTTTATCCCAGATCAAGTGGTTGGATGCGTGCCATCCTAGACATAGAGAGTATGACTATCTCTGATGCGTCCATCGGTCTTGCTATGGTCTCTATTCACATTTCCCACTTCATTGGCCAAATGAGAGGTACTTCCCATGAGTTCGAAACTCCACGGGTAATGTGCATACGGGGCACAAATCAGAGAGAGGTAAACCAACTCAATATCATCACAGTGGGGCGGAAGCACACCAACAAGGTTTGACAAGCCTAGCCCTGTGGTTTCTTATGGCTCCAAGAAGCTATCCCCAAAGCCCCCTCGGAGCTCCCAGAGCTCATCGTCCAACAAGACCCTCCAAATAGGGTCGTTCCACGATTCCAAGATTCTCACGGAAGGTTAGGAACATGACCTTCCCTAAGGGCATTGTGAGAATATCCACGAGTTGCTCATCAGTTCCTATATGATCGAGCCTTACGGCGCCTCGTCGTACCATATCCGAGATAAAATGGTACCAGACATCAACATGCTTGGATCGATCGTGGAACACGAGATTCTCTGACAAACGAATCCCCCTCTGGTTATCATAAAGGATAACGGTGGCATCTAGCACATGCTTGAACAACTCACTGAAGAGATTTCACAACCAAATGGCTTCACAATAGGCCATACACATTGCAATGTATTTGGCCTCAGCGGTGCTCAAAGCTACCGACTTTTGATTCCTACTCGAAGCAGACCCAAGTCCAGATGTGCTCTTGCGATCCACCACACTGCTTGCCCAATCGGTATCAGCATATACACAAAGTCTCAAACTCCCGACAGTGTATCTCAGCCCATGGTCTATCGTGCCCCAGAGATATCTCAAGAGTTTCTTGGCACCAACCCAGTGAATGTTATGAGAATCAACCATGTGTTGACTCAAAGTGTTCATCACACAACATACGTCCGAACGGATGTTCCCTAAGAACATCAGGGCCCCTACGAGTTGACGATACTTGATAGGATTTGCTAGCACAGGCCTGGAAGCGCTTCCACTCAACTTCTTAAAGTTGAGCTGCATTGGTGTCGACACGGACTTACAGTCCACCATTCCAAATCTTTCTAGCGGCTTCAAATTGTATTTTCCTTGAGAGAGGAAAATCTCGCCAGGTCTTTGCCAGATCTCCAGGTCTAGGAAGAAATGCCCGACCTCCAGGTCTAGGTCCTTCATCTCGAACTCGGAAGCGAGCTCCCTCTTACACTTATGAATGAGAGGGTCAACACCTGTCAGGAAGAGATCGCCCACATAGAGAACCAGAATGAGAGGCTTTTCTCTATCAACCTTGAAGTAACGGTTCGGATCAACATAACTTTGAGTGAAGCCCAACTTCATCAAGTAGCTCTCTGTCCTCTCGTACCAAGCCCTGGGGGCTTGCTTCAACCCATAGAGGGATTTCTTCAATTCGCATGCATGAGAGTCTCTATCCTAGACTTCGAACCCCAAAGGTTACTCCTCATGCACCTCTTCCTATATTGACCCATGCAGAAAGACGATCTTCACATCCATTTGATGTAGACTCCATCCTTGTGTAGCAGCAAGGGAAATAATAGATCGGATGGTGGTATATCGGATCACAGGTGCAAGTATATCATCATAGTCTATGCCTTCCTTTAGAGAGAAGCCTCGGGCAACAAATCTTTCGTTGTACTTTTCAACACTCCCATCAGATCCATGCTTGATCTTATAGAGCCATTTCGAGGTGACAACAGCTTTGTCCTCCGGTTACGGGACCATATCCCAGACATCATGCTTCATAATGGACTCGTACTCTTTGTGAATAGCATCTTTCCAGACTTGATGCTTTACGGCTTCTTCAAATGATCCAACTCATATTGTACTCATAGCTGCTAGATACTCTTATTATCTATTCGACTTCTTGCTTTCACAGAATGTCCCCCTATGGGGCCATATGTCTCTCGGCATCCTCGAGAGTACCCCTGAGTCATGAGGGTCTTCTCTTCTTTCTTCCAGCAATGCCATTTGGTTAGGAGCATACACAGTTGTGGTCTCCCTCTTAATGCTAGCTCCTCTTGTGAGAGAAGACATCTATAAGAACATCCTCTCAAGGATTTCATAGGCAGCTTATCGGATAAGTCAGAGTGCATCATATGTCTTTGTGATAATTGAGGAATGAGGAAAATCCCCTTGAATGCTTTCCTTCATCATGACCCTGATATAAGCCTTCATGATTATTTGAGAATTCGAGCATCCCAAACACCAGCCTCGGAAGGGGCTATGTAATCATAGGTCTGAATTTTACTCACCCACTGTCAAGGCCATACAAGAATCATAGCCATAAGCTGCCATATATCTGTCATACATCTTGACAGGTATCATATATTTTCATATCATAGATTACAGGGTTGCCATAATATTATCATACACATCATCTTCATCATAGCCATATTGCCGCACAATACTGTAGATATCAAACTTCATGGTCATATATATTTTTCCATAACCCACATATTTTGTTAAGGCCCTAAGCACTCTAACAGTTGCCTAGAAGTCTGTGGCTTCACTTCCACAAGATCCTCCTTCCTAAGCTGTTTATGATGGAAACTTTCCAGAGTTGTCCCAATGATGGCTTCCAAGACACTTTAACCAGGATGCCTGAAGGTTTCCTCCCAACGATTCCTCTTCAATATCTGGCCAACGATCTGCTCCAATATGCCCTCTGTCAAGATCTTCTTCACTTGTACACTCCTCCAGGTTCACTGTACACTATTTTAATGTCAAAATGTTTTACTTTAGATGGTCATTTTGCCTTCACCAGTTTGCTCCTTATCTTGCTGTAATTATATTTGATAGTCTTACATGCTTTGACCATACAACAATGATTCTGAAAAATCAATGAACATAATCATACATTGATATTACAAGTATTCCTTGCTGAATGAAGTTCTCAAGAGAGTTGCTATGAGTTTTGCCTTGGAAAGGTATGTACTGTTCCTTTAAATATAATTGAGCCACAATTTACTTAATATTGATTCATAGTCCTTATTGGCACTTTATTTGAATCACTCCTGCCACATTCTAGAACCTAAGCAATGCTTATCATAGATCAAATTAAGATGTGCCAAGGAATTTCTTAGCCATAATTTTAAGCCAGAACGTGCTATCACTTACGGAGTACCATATTTCTGTTTTGATACTTTCCATATAGTGATTATTACGTAGTGCAGACCTTTGAAATTGGTGGCTCAGACTTCTTTCCGACTGATAGTGGCCTCCTTCTCGGCTTGGACAAATCGACAGTCTTAAAAAAAAAAGACGACGACTCTGCAAACTCGGCGGCTTTGCAAAAAACAACGGTGACGACGCTTTCTTGACTGGAACGACGGTGACAAAGCTTTTCTCTTCGATATGGCGGTGATGTCAAGCCGGCTCCTTCAACAAAGCTTTTGGGAGTTCTTGTCTCTGATATCCCTTTCTCGGCGACAGGGGGATTGCAGCTGTGCGATTATGCTCAATGCAATTCTGTTGAGGACCGAGGAATCTGATGGCTCAATCTGGCTTCGGCTCTTTCCATGCTTCTGCTGCGGAGATGTGACTCAATGGTCTCGGCTTCCATGCCAATTTCACCACTGTGATTGTCAAAACCACCCCCGCCGACGCCTTTCCCCATCGACGATGATTCCCTCATCATCCTCTTTCTCCTTTTTTTTTCTTTTCGATTTCCATCTACCGACGTTTCTCAGCTCTACCAAGTTCTACAAAAGATTATTTTGTTGGCTTTCGGTTGACGAGCTCCATAATTTCGATTGAGACTCGGCTGTAGGAGCCGACTTATGCTCCCATGATCTGGCCATGACCAAAACTTGCGTAGAGGGCATGCAAGACCTTACGATCTTCAATACCACTTGCGTCCAAGCCCTGAATAATGGAGGATGCTGTAGACGACATTTGACAGAAAATGGCACAGCCCTAGCCAGGTCACGAAAATGAAGACATGTATAGACGAGGAATACAACACACCATTACACAACCCCATAATGCACGTTAAAATGTCCGGAGGAAGATCTGTTAGAATTGCGGGTAGGAACCCCACTACCTCCGTTGATGAGTCGGGGTTCGAATCCCTCCGTCGCTCATCTTCGGGGATCCTGAAAAGCCCAAGAGGGTTCCTTGAAAGTGATGATATCAAAGGGGGGCAATGATCCCAACATTGGTTGTGCTTTGACTGTTGCCTTAACCTACCCTGGAAAATGTCCATAAATATACCGAAACAAGTGTTGTTTGCATACTCATCTGCTGAATCCTTTGTTAGCATCTCAATAACAACAATCTACTTGCTCCTGCGGAGCTGAGAACATGATATTTTTCCATGGAATTGATGTTTATTTTTACAGATATAACCACGATTTTTCAAGCATTTGGCGATTGAATAGGAAAGCACTTAGAATGCATGCGCTGTCCATGCATACGCTGCCCTTCAATCTCTATGTTGCCACCTGCTATGGTGGTATGGCCTGCGGCCTACCACACAACCTTAAAGACACCCTTATTTTCCCTTAGAACAACCCTCATCTTGCTACCTTAGATTCTTGACATAAGTTGGGCGTTGTCTTCTCCTAGCTCTGATACCATGTAAAATTCTGAAGATGTTCTATGCTAGATGCAACTATACTTTAAGCTTCTAGGGCTCAATGAAAGTAAGATGCAGATAGAACATACCAATAGATTGATGGAAGACAACCCAAAACAAAGATAAAGAATGGTGGCGTTATGACGATCAACAGGGTGCTTCAACCAGCAAAGTCTTCATAAGGTTAGCCTCCCACATGTGTCACACAACCCCAAGACATCTAATCAAGAATGCTCCACCAAGATGTTGCACCAAGAAGCCCTAAACGGAGAGTCAAGAATGCTACTCCATCACCATCCAAGAAAGAAGAAAACGCCTCCACAAAATGCGTGTGTAAAATGAACTCCAAGTCTCTCCAATATATAGGCATTTGTGGGGGTGTGTGACACATCTTTTATGCATGTGGGATAAATTAGGCCGACCTTGCACATAAGGAATAAATTCAAAATAAATGTTCTGCTCATCCGATCAAGATGATCTTTAGATCGATCTTGCACCTCTCCAAAAGAGGAATCCAATAAAAATATTGGCATCATCATCTGAGCATCACAACATGGAGTTTGGACCTGGTTGCCCAAAATTAACAAAAAATTTTGAGAAAATTAACTCATAGTAATTATTTTTTAGCTAATAAAAGGAATCAAATGTTAAATTTGAAAATTCCTCGAAAAAAAAAATTCAACGACTAAGATTAAAAGATCTTCAAGTATTTATCAACGACCGAGATTATTCTGACAAGGATCAAAGAAACTAGTCGTTATTTTTCCACTTGGAGGGTCTATTTATAAATTAGAGTCATTTGAGTCTAGCAATTTGATTTATGCCTAGGAAATTGCTGTTGAAGATTTCATGTAAACTATTGTTCTACTGGGAACTATTTTTTCTATGATAATAAAGGCTTTGGGGCGAAATTCAAGGTGTTACACATTCATTGATTTGTGGAATGTACTAACTATGGAATTCCTATGTTATGTCGAGTAATGGTAAGATCTGTTTTTTATTAGATGGAGATAAAATCATGCTATTGTTAGTTTTGGGCTAATCTTAGGTGGTTTGATTCGCCATATGATTAACAAATTGTCTTAAGATAAATACAGTGTTTGTAGGTACTTCAGTCCTTGGTCTCCAAGTTCACAAACTTGGGTAGAAACCATTTTGCTTGGATCCCAAATATTTGTGTGGTGGATTAAATCTTCGCTAAGGCTATAATGTGCATGAGGTTTTTAAAGTGTTTTTAGTCATTCATCAAAGAAAATACCCATAAAAAATAGATCTTTCTCAAAAAATTTAATTTTAAAAACCCTTGTATATTTGTAAATTTTGTAAGTTTAATTTGTAAATTATTTTTCTAACTTGGGTTTTGGGGTTTTAAGATTTTGTACATATTTGGGTTTTGGGTGTTTTATTTTCATTTTTGCAGGTTGAATAAAGAGAAGAAGTTGAAGTAGAGCTAGATCTAGGCCTTTGAGGCTAAGATCTAGTCTCTAGAAAAATTTGCAGGTTTACCCATTGAAGAATTCAAGTTGAATTTTAGATCTAAAAGAAAAAAAATAATTGAAGCAAAGGTTTCATATTTTAGCCTTCCTGGCCCTGCACCTATCCCTCCCAGGGCCAACGTTGCCCTCTCTCCTCCCTGCATCAACCTAAAAAGGCCCAACATCCTTCCTTTTGGCATTTTTAGGGTAGGTTGTAAGCTCTAAAGGTCTGTTATGAATATAATTCATAACAAATAGAATACATACAAATAGATGTAAATAATAAATAATCCAGATAATGATTCTTAAAGTTAATTAAAAATGCATGTCTAAAAGACATGCCCAGTCATGAAAGGCCACCTACCTAGGTATATAAGTAGGGCCTCATTGTAACATTCAACATCACTTATATATATATAATAATAATAATAATAATAATAATAATAATAAGTTATTATTACAAATACGTCGTGTATTTTTACATTTAAGTCAACAAACTATCATTTTTGTTGCTTTAGTGGTATAAGAGCCATGTCGCACAATATAATATTACAAGCCTTTGAACGCTGTTTACTGCACAATATGCCATTACGTGTAGATCTTGAAGGAATTGAGAAGATTAGAAAAATTCAAGAAAAACTTCAGCAATTAGAAAAATCATGTGCAGAAATTATAACATGTTTTAAGAAAAGTTATGTGGAAATCGATAATAAGGAAGATGATAACGACAGTAAAGAAACATAACAAGATAAAGTTGATATAGATCAAGATGAGCATCCAAATGAAGCTGGTCCTGATGTGGATGGGGACTATCTTGAGAAACAAGAAAATCAACAATATCATAACAATGAGGAGGACACTAAAGAAGTCATTAATGATGATGAAATAAGAACTCCTCAGGGTAACATGAATGAAACTAAAAATAAAAGTGAATGTGTGTTAATTGAAGGTGAATAAATTCCTCACCAAGATGGAAAAATGTCTAGAAACATTGATCACGCTACCCATGAGCCAACTATTGATGAGAGGGTTTCATCAGGCCAAGCCTCTAATATTAGGATGGGTGAAGCGGTCAAGAAGGAAGCAATTGCACAAGAGATTGGCAATCATACTAATATAGATGACAAACCAGGGGAGTGGATGGTATATCCTTCTCCAATTCCCGGATCTTTGCAATCTCATATAATGCCATCATTTACTGTGATAACACAAATAATGACACCTCATTAGGGGAATTTTGAGGTCTAAAATGGGCCTCCTAAGGAAATTATAAATTAATAGTGGAAATAGTAAAACAAGATTTGATTACATCATCAAATTTTGGAGGGGAAAAATAAAAAACTATTTTTTCAACTCGTATTTTCAAATTATTTCCGTATGGGTTTCCTCAAATTTCGAGTGGAAGCACTCATTGGATGTTGACTTTTCTTCCTCATCCAATGAGTACTCATGTTGCATACGTTTGACGGAACCTGCTACATGAAAAATGAGAAATACATTAAAAAAACGTGATTGAAATCATGTTTTTTCACATTTTTCGTGTAGCAGGGTTCATCGAAAGTATGCAACATGGGTACTCCTTGGATGAGGAATTAAATTTTGCATCCAATGAGTACTCCCACTCAAAATATGAGTAAAAACTTAGGGAGATAAGTTGAAAATACGAGTCGAAAAAGTAGTTTTATTATTTTATTATTTTTTAATATTTTTACTTTTTTACTCCAAAAATGGTGAATCATCTCCCATGGTTGACATCATCATCTTGAATCCTATTGGTTCTTATAAAGTTTATTTTGATTGTACATTTTTCTTAGGAGGTCCATTTTAGACCTTAAAATTTCCTTAATGTCCAACTACAATGCATCAAGTTGTATTGCCATCAATAGCAATGTCACAACTCTCTTTACCAAACAACATATCATCTTCATCTCAAGTAGCAGTGACCACTCCCCAACAACTTGCTTCTGATGTTAGCCATGATTCTCAAAGGGATCCTTGTTGGATGGCCTCACAACACATGGATGTATCAGTTAATGTGTCTTTAGCATCTTTAAGTACAGATGACACAAATAACATGCCATTTATTTCATGACATGGTGATATGGAAGAGATTCCAGATATAATTGTAAGGAACTCTTCTGAGAAAAGTAATAAATCTAAAAACAACCCCAAGATCAACAAAAATATAACAAATTGGACAAGAAGTATGCAATCTGTCGGCCACACTGTGACTGCGTATTTTGGGCACGATGAAGTAATGTTGTTGCTATCACTAATATGCTCGCCAAAAATAGCAATGGGATCTAGCAGAGTCACTAAATTTCAGGCAGTTTCCTGGTTTATGCTTGGTCAACATATTGGAAAAACTGGATACCCACCCAATTCGACAAGTTCCACCCATTCAATCATTTTCGCCAACTCAAAGATGCATGCTTGGTGGAACCTGTGGTGGAACGAGAGTTCACATGCCACTTCGCCAAACATAAAATTTTGTTGGCAAACTATGAAAATGTTATTATTATTGATATTCCCCTCTCGAATCATTATGCGAGCTAGTTGCAATAAGTGGAGTGCGTTGACATGTAGCAACAACGTCAATGGAAAACAATTTTCCAATTCCATCAGTCACAACATCGCACTGGGCATCTCGATGCCCGACTGCCCCAACGAATACTCCATATGTCACGGACGCTCAACTGGGACTGTTAGCGTTGCAATCGAAACAAATCTTGCTTTTAGATTTCGCCTTCAGCTTTCGAAATACGGTGTCACGATTGGAATACTATTTTGCAGACGTCATTGTAATCAATCCGACCTCTATCATACGCTCCAATCCACGATTGTATTACGGGTCAATACACTGTCATGGGAGTGACACCCAATCAAAAAACGACATGACCTTTCGGTGAGTGGAATTCTCTGCTGGCAGGGTGTGACCATCGTTGTGTCGTTTCGATCAGAAGATACTGGTTAAGGGCCATCATGCCAACATATAACGTGTTCCTCCTCTGATCTGCATGGCTCGTCAATGTTATGCTTCCAATGCTGCAATGATTGGTTGTGATCATGTCTTTGCACACACACACACACACACACACACACACACACACACACACACACATATATATATATATTAAAAAAAAGAATCGATAACCCTAAATTCAAGACATAATCACCCGTAAAATTATACAAGACGAAGTACCAGTGACGTCAAATTATATATGTCCAGATGACAAGCACAAGATGAAGGAATTATTAGCCACATAGCTTTGAGGACAAAGCTTTTGAAGGAAGGAGAAATTTTATGAATATAATTCATAAAAAATAGAATAAATACAAATAAATGTAAATAATAAATAATCAAGATAATGATTATTTAAATAGTCATTAGTTAACTGAAAAGGCATGTCTAAAAGACATGCCTAGTCATGAAAGGCTACCTACCTAGGTATATAAGCAGGGCCTCATTGTAACATTCAACATCACTTATGCATTTGTATATGTAATAAATTATTATTACAAATACCTCTTGTATATTTTTACATTTAATTCAAGAAGCTATCAGTTTTGTTGCTTCAAGGCCTCAGCCTCCCCACCTACCCCCTACATAAAGGGTTTAAGGTCAATTTTGGCCTAGTCGTGGCCTAAAAGGGCCTCGACCTCCTTATGAGACGCTAAACGACTACCCTTACGACTAGCTATAGGCTCTTTAGCCCCTAAACCCTAGTCGTTTTCCTATTTTAGCCCCAACGTCCATCCTTTGAGGCCTTATCCCTCTAGCATTGGCCTTTCTCGGTCTCTGCTTGCCATTTTGATCCCCGATCTGCCTTCCTAGCCTCCTTTTCCCCCAACACTAGCCATATTAGGTCTACCGTTGGTCCTCCTTGGCCCTAGTTTTCCATAAATCCATCCCTGAATTTTTGGAAACTGAATACTTGGTGGTTTTGTAGGTTTTTCGGCTGCAAAAGTTTGATTTTTAGGTGGCATTCTCATCCAAAAATTTTGCGCAACTTGGGCAAGTTCATTTTCAAGGCCTTGGGCCTAGGGTTTGCTCTCTAAATTCTCATTTTTCCTTTGTTTTATTACAATAGTGATAGAAGTGATATAATAGCCTGAAAATCACATTTAATTTGGTCAAAATCACTCAAAATTGTAAAATTTAAAATTTCCTAAATTTTGGCCACTTGGACAGCTAAGATCTAACCTAGATCTAAATATTTGCTGCTTGTATTTTTTTGCATAAGTCACTGAATCAGATTTGAAATTTTCCGAATCACACATCCAAAGAGGGCTCAAAAATTGATTTTTTAATTTTTAATTTTTTTTTCAATTTTGGTAAATTTTCTCAGTTTGGGCATTTTAGGCACTTGTTGTAGTATCATTAGCTTGTTTATTTGCTGATTTGTTTCTAGTGTAATAAGTTACTTTAGATCTTATATGTGACTGAACAATGCATCTTAAAGTGCCTCGAAAACTTATATTTTACTTTGGCAAGTTGTTGGACATTTTAGTGATCATTGCTAGTCACTAGTGGCTTGTTATCAATTGAATTTAGGGTGTTCTCCTTACTGTTGTTATAATTTTCTTATTGCTGTCATAACTGTCAAGTATAGCATTTTAAGAGGACTGAAAATTTTAAATTTACTTTGGCTAAACTTCGAGAAATTTTCTACTTCATATGCTTGGCAATTTTCATGTTAAAGTGATCTCACTACTGTTGTCATAAAATCAATAAGTGTTGAAATGTTATTATTGATTTTTGAATGTAACAATTACCTATATTTAGAATTTGTTAACTTGGCACTAAAACAAGTCACACATCTATGTTTTGAATCTCTAATATCATTGATGGTCGAAGTTTTTTGAGCATTAAGGTCTAATTGGAATCTTTATGTTTGACATCTAATTGAGGCATTGTTAAGAAATCATTGGATAATTGCTCTAAGTTAAAAGAGACATTGATATCTTGATTGTCTATATTAAGCATTTGGCATCTTAAGTTTCATTGGTAGTCATCCTAAGTGAGCATCTCAATATTGGTCATTGGCATATCTTAAGTAATCATTGTTGAATTGGATATTTCTTCTAGGTACCTTGTGGAATATTGTTGAACATTGACACTTGTATCTTTAAGCACCTATATTGTTTTAAGATTGTTATCTAATCATTATTAAGTACTCTTGCTATAAGATATTTCACACTAAGTACTTAAATAACAAAAAAAATCTTAAGACTTCACTCAATCCATTTTGCACAAGCATTCTAGGATTTAGTTTGCATTAAGAAATTTACCCCCTAACATAACCTAAGTTGATAGCCTCATAGGGCAACCCTTTTCCATTTAGCTTGGGGGATTCAATTTTTATTTGTGGTTAACATAGTGACCTTGCAGTCACCAGAGTCATAGTCTCTGCAGCGCCGGAGGCACTAGGTGGTTGGAACACAAGGGGAGGTATCGTTAATTAGACCATTTCCTGCTTCTCGTTGGCTTCCATCCCACAACCTACTCTGAAGACAGTTTCTCAAAATAGTTAAGGGAGTGGTTCAACTTAGACTAGGCATTTAATTTAAAATTCACCAACATCTTTGCATCACACATAGATTCTAGGATTTGCACATCATATAGGTTAGTTAATCAATTAAGAAACATGTATCCATCCAATTACTTGGCATTAATTTACATTAAGCAAGATTTGTGACTCCCTAAGGCACTGGTCTCATATTTAAAATCTAATCTAATCATAAATATTGTTAAATATAACCAAGTACTTATGCCACTCATCTATGTCTCCCAAACAAGTTGGTTCCATATGGAATAACCCCCACAACCTATTATTGGTGGATAACTAGAACAAAGTGGGCGGGGATCAGAGTGACAACGTTCCCCTCGAGCAGTTGTTGTAGTGCCTGCATAATTTGTGCAACATCATTTTTTGGCACCGTTGTCGAGGACATATTTTTCTATCCTTGGTCCTCACGACGTCCTTTCTTATCATATCATCTTGAGATCCTTCATTCTTCATTCATTGTCTCGCCAACACCAAAACATTTTTGAGCACCCTTCTTGCATCATTCTTCATCGTGTCATCACCGTATCTTTTGTTCTCTCAGTAGTATCCTCATCTTGTTCATTCACACCATTAGCACCTGGACATTTAGGTTGGTTTCATGTTTGGGTGGTGACTCCACTTATTCATCCATTCAAAAGAACGTATTCTAGAAGGAATCCTGGTAGGCTAGTTAACCCCGCTCCCGATCCTGAAAAGGTTCTAAGAGCTCGGTTAAACAAGTTACACTCTAGAGATCATTTAAGTTTTCTCGGACAAGAAGTTTTCATTGATCTCCACTTGTTTTTCATCAACCATCCTATAAATCAAGACATCATGGGTGACTTCTATAGGCCTTGCAACTTCACCAATGTTCAAATATATCCATATGATCTACTAAATGAATCCACTATGAGCAAGTTGCTGCATTTTCAAGGGAATAATGTTATAAATGTTGAAGCACATATAAAGAAATTCAACTACTTAATCCAGATATTTTCTCATACTTCTGCTAATTATCATGAGGATGTTCAGATGAAATTATTTGTGCTTTCTCTAGAATATGAGGCTCTCGATTAGTTTCAAGACAACTGATAATGGCTTCAACTCTTTGAGATCCTTTTTTGACGCATTCAAAGATAAATACGAGGATAAGAGGGAGGGAAAATATTTGGTTAAGGAATTCAACACTATTAAGAAGAAAAAATGAAATGTTTGAAGAGTTTAACCAAATATTAAACAAACCCCTAAAGAGATATGACTCAATACTACAAACCTCCCAACAAGATAGTCTTGGAATAATACATTGAGGATTACCATGTAGAAGTTCAATATTAGATAAGACATGCTCACCCCAATATTCTAGTTGTTTCCTAAAGCACAACTGAGGAATTGGAGAAGGACAAGAAAGCCTCAGGAAAGTAAAAAATCCATGGTTATGAAAGAGTCTAAATCAAATCTAAAGGGAAGGAAGTTAAATAAGAAGATTAAAAAATAGTAAAATAATTGGCTTGATTGGTTAGAAAAATGAAAATTGAACATGCCAGATAAATAAGTGAGATGCAAAATCAATTAATACAATTGGAAATATTTTGGATACAAAGTATGTTGCCTAGAAACAATAATAACAGGGGCAGCAACAACAATCCGTGGCTAAGAAGAAATCCTCAGGGTGATTAAAGGCCCCCTATGTTGAAAAGTGTAACTAGGATCCATCTTCATAATGACTATGTAATTATGTATTTATGTAAAGAAGAAGACAAAGATACTAAAATGTATTTTTGGTGTACTTGCTTTATGGGTTTCATGAGCCAGATTTTTATTATAGGTTAGTAGACTTCTTCTTGATGTCTATTAGGGTTGTCTTCTAGTTACAAGTGTAATTAAGTGTCATATGAAGTGGCTAGAGAATGTCCCAAGACCTTTTCATAAATCTGTGAGGAAATGACTCCTAAATGAGGCTCAAAGCTACACTCTCAACGCTGGAAAATGTGCTCTTAAAGTCGGCCTTCAAACAACAAGTAAAGTAGGCCTGTTGGTAGATTAATCCGTCTTGCGAACAAGACCGATCTCCCTAGTACTAAAAGTATCTAGCAACAAACAACCAAATAAACTAATCTTTCTCTAAGCATATATGATTTACAAATAGTTCTATAGAGGTGTAAAAGACCTACCTTATGTCCAGTGCTTGTTTGAAGTCATTGTTGTCCCTCGTGCACTTGAAGGAATTTTCCTCGTAAACCTGCAGTCACAAACAAGCAAAATATTACATAGCACCTGTATAGACATCATCATAAACCATGCTTATCATAGTGATCAAGGAATTTATGAAATAAACCATTAACAGACAACTTATTGAGAAAAATGAGTATATTTGTATTAATTTCAAAAGAAAGAAAACCTTACAACCTGAGCCTTGATGTTGCACAGGCCTTCTCGGGGTCCGAAGCAGGAGTCTCCTCTACTTTGACAAGTTCTACACTCTTTCAACCAAGACAAATAGAGGTATGTAATCTCTCCTCATAAAAGTCTTGTTTAACTGAGTCTGAATCTCAACAGCACTTATCCTAAAATATTCTAAAGCTTCCACTCCCTTTGAGGCTACTCAATGCCTCTTTTTATAGTGGAAAAGAGGAAGTTTTTCTGTTCCAAATATGAAGGGATAGAATCCTCCTTCAAAGGGATAAGCTCCTCACATCAAGGGGTTAGCTCCATAAGGTAAGGGATACATGCACCTTATCAAAGCATACTCATCCCATAAAATTCTCGTCTAGAATCTTCAACTTTTTAACTTTACTTTCTCTCCTTTTTGAGTTTTACAGGAGTCCGCACCTATAACACATAGAAAATGCAGTTCTGGTCCGCAGGAGAGCTGAACATTAGGTGCGGGACCGCAGGAAATGTATAGAGAAAGTGCGATACCAAAGTTTAGGCGATTTTTAGCAACTTTTCTCTGATTTTCAAGGCTTGACATGAAGAACTGATATGTTAGACTTGAAAAAGGGGGAAGTATGAGTTATAATGAGCTCATACTCATAGCAGAATGTCAGGATGACAATTTTTAGTGTAACAGATTGCCCCCTAAAGTGCAAAGTCTAGAATAGATGAAACTGAAGTATGTCAGAGTGCAGTACTTTATCATTTCAAGGATCATCCTGTGGACACCCCAGTCGGAACCTGTAAAAACATTCAATGCAAAATATATATGTATACATATCATCGCTGAGGTAGGCATTCCCATACTCAGATCAAAACTAACTAGAACTAACTTAAATTGTTCTGATACAGGAATGATTTTGAATACATCACAGTATAGACATATGTAGACACAGTATGGACGCAACCATCTGTTTATAAATAGTCTACTGTATAAATGATAACAAAATTCCTCGCAACCTGGATGGTAGAAACTAGATCCAGGGTCTTGATTTCCGCTTCTCGAACTAGTACGATTCTATCCATGTGAATAAATGTGTCGAAGTCGAACATGGTAGAAACCACTTGATTACCAGTCAATGATGTAAACTGTTAACAAGTGTGAGAGTAACCACCAGTAATGTCAATGGTTCTCAAAGTACACAGTACAATCCATAAAATGTGAATGAATGAGTTAAAGTCGAACATCTCACGGAATCATTCGATCGAAGGTCAATGATGCAACCTGTCGTCGAAGGCAAGAAACCTGCCATTGAGGCATGTAGATTTCAAGGTACTGACGATTTCTGGATCAACTTCCTAGATAATGAGTTGTCGTCGATAGAAAGTGATCTGTCGTAGGCAAGCCCACAACACGAAATCATAGATCAAGTTTTGAAGAAATATATTGGCAAGGACTGACTCAGGGATGGTCAAAATGGAAGACAAATATTTTGCAGATGAATGGTTTGTTTGAACTGTCCTCTTGAACACATAACGACACTATAGATGACTTGGTGACAATTGACCCAAAGCTAATACCCAGAAATTGGCTGAAGACTTTCAATATGGTTTGATTAACTGTTAGGCAAAGGATTTCCCAACCCAGGTGAATGAAAGTGTCGTGTTCAAGAGTGGTTGATTGGATTTTCGAAAAATCAAAATACAACAAACACGCCCATTTTCCCTTTTTTCCCCCACCATTTCTGGTAAGTACCCCTTTATTTTTGACAAGCTTGAGGAGGATAACATTTGCTTGTTTATAAGCTCATCCTTTGGATGAGTCCAACTTAGTTTAAGATTCGAACCCTAAGAATGAGTGGTTCGTTCCTGTTTAAAATTGAACAGGTCCTTTACTGTTAAGTTTTAACAAGTCCAGTATAGGAGAAACTCGGTGTTTTTAAATTTTAGGGAGTCAGAAGAAAAAACTTAAGAAAACTCCATGGGTGTACTTTTTCGTAAATTTAGTCTCTCAAGCCCGAAAAATGATAAAATAATGCGGGAGAGAACTCTATTGACCGTAATTAGTCAACGTATACCTTTTTCGTAAATAGTCCTTTTCAGTCCGTAAAAGGGGTAAACTTATACTGAAAAGACGATCATTCATTGAATTTAACGAGTTCGAATAATCAAGTACTCGGAAATCTTTTCATGTTTAGAGAGTCTGAAAAGGGCTTAAAAGAGGACTCCAGGGTTTCGCTTTTTCGTAAATTTTTTGAAAGAGTCCGAAAAAGTGATAAAAGTATGCTCTTTGTTGAAAAATGATCAATTCTCCTGAAAAATCCAATTTCTGCACAAAAACTTGAAACATTACACATACCTGTTTAAGATAAGTAAAAATGCTTCAAAAATGCCCTTTTTAAAGTGAAAAATAAACAAATTAAAAATTCATCTATTTGAAAAAACTTATAAAAATGACTTTTTCAATTTCATTTTTACCGTTCAAGTTCAGAGTGAAAAGTAGAAGCTTTTGGGTAAGAAAGTTCCTGTGAAGATTCTGGAAAATTCGTCCAGCGAAATCAAGAACCGTCAGTCCCAGGTAATCCACGACCCCCTAATATTGTATTTCATCTGTTTACAATTCATTTTTAGGCTTTAGATTTTATTTTTTAAGGAAAAATATGGTTTAAAAATTCGCCCGCGGGGGTCTGCAGGTGCCACACATGGGACCTGCGAACCCCGACTTTTTTCTATAAAGAAAAAAGTCGTGGGTCCGCACTTATCACATAGTGTGCATGCGTTCCTACGCACTGTATATAAAAGTTAAGTGTGGTCTCCGCGCGTTTAAATTTAAAACTCAAATTTCTCATTTGCCGCCCAAAAATTTCCAAATTAGATTGTTCTAACTTATCTTTTTATGTATTGTAGGATTAATAAGATGTTGATTTGGAGAGAACGCGAACATGAGGACTTGGATGACGCCGCAATGCTCCATTTGCCCGCAATGCAAGCATTAAGAGCATGCGGTTTATATAAATTCTGGGCCATCCAAGTCATGAGCGCGCAGGTAGACCTCCTGACATGGCTGGTAAACAGGTGGAACATGCAGGACCAGTGTTTCATTATTGGTGGCAACCGGCTCGAAATTGAGCTAGAGGATATTTATTTTCTAACTGGTTTTTCCAAAAGGGGCGAACAAGTTTCTTTGTTTGGGACTAGGCCAGGTGGCCAGTCTGTCGCTAGTCTTCAACTAGAGTTCTGTAATGACTAGGCAAACCCTAGGGACAAACGGATTGATATAAAAAATATTATCCGTCCCGAGCTGAAAGTTATTGCATTTACTGTTACCAGACTGTGTGGGAGTGCTGCACTGCATGTGGCTACCGGTTCCCAGATGCGTATTGCAGTGGACTGTTTTCGCGGCACCATTTTCAACTGGTGCGAAGCTGTGTTAGCCAATATAAAAGGCCAACTGACTAGAGCGAAGAATGGAAAACTAAATAACTTTGGATATGGATCCATCGTCGTCACCTTTGCTCTAGAGAGGATCCCCATGCTAGCTCCACAGAGTATTTCTGTTGACGCCGGTCGACTTTGAGAACCTAGGATGACTCGTTGGGTGGCATTGATGGCCTGTCACAGTATTGAGGGCTTTGAGATTGTTCGATTTCCTCCTTCATATTTTCGTTGGCTGGATCGCCAACTTTTTATCATAGAGGACTTTCCATACGCCGGGATAGACTTCCGCGGCGACCGAGAGATGACTCTCCCGGCAGGGGAACAGTGGGATGAATCAGGTAAAATCATTTTCAACAATTTCTAAGTTCTATTTTTTTTTTAATTTTTTGATCATCTTTGAAGCTAATAACCAAAAGTGTTGAATGCAGATGTAGGCCCACGACGACCAGCCCATCTCCAACCTTATGAAAGAAGACAACCAGTTGCGGTTGCACCAGCCCTGGCCCCAGCAGGCCAATCAGTGGAAATCTTGTCTGATTTAGAGCATCATCTAGAGCGTCTGAATCTAGATATTCCAGAGACGGACATAGATGAGATTCCACTCAGATTGCAGAGATACGTGATTGGTGTTCCAAGACCTTTTAGGAGGTTCCTGTGTAGGGTGGCTCGGGCAGTGGTTTCTTATCGTGATCACCATCAGTGATGGAATGATCGTGTTGTAGACTCATATTTTGACTTTTTGTGTTATCATTTTGCTGATCATAAGGTGTTTCCAACCTATGATCGAAGACGATGTATATTTTTTTTTTTTTTGAAAACACTTCTATACTATGATATATCACTATTTACCGACTATCTGTGTGCATGTTATGGATGTTGTTTGTTTCACTGTTTTGATTATTGCAAATGTCGATTTATCATACTAGAAGCAACTGCATTTGCTAATGTATTTAAATGTCTTGGAATATGTTGATATTCAATGTAATCAAATTCACGTTCCAAGAGACGAACTCTTAAAAAGAACCGTAATAACACTGGATTTCTAATGGTATAAACCCTGTTAAGTTGTAATACAACAAGTTCAGAATCCAACCTAACAATCAAACTCCGAATTCGAAATGATATGGATTCAGACAATAACTCAATCACTGCACTATACTCGACAATGTTATTCGTTGTTTGACCAAGGCTTACCCCATGCATGGAAACTAACTCGTCAGAGGGTGAATAAATAACCCAAGTTGCGGAAGAAATGTTCCGTGTACTACGACAAGCACCATCAGCAAAACCAATGTAGGTTTGAAGAGACGTCGACATCTACAATATCAAGAGTAAAACTCAGATAAGAAGGAGTAGTGATAAAAACACACTTCTAAACTAGGCACACTTTTCTAACCTAAAACACACCAGCAGTAAAGAAATCTAATCTAATAAAAAATCTCCACGCCAAGTTTTAAGCATAATATCGCTTTAGATAAAGCCCATTTCTAGGTTTATCCAAAGGGACACCGTCAAAATCTATTAACTCATAGGACCCTTTTGCTAACTTTCGTTTGACAATAAAAGGACCATGCCACATAGGCACGAATTTCCCAACCCCTAGTTTATCATTAGCTTGATCATAAAGTAAGACTAGGTCTCCTTCTGAAAAATTTCGAGGGGTCACACTTCTATCATACTGAGCTTTAATTCGTTTAACATGAGCCTCGTTTGCTATTGCAGCATTTCGTCGATTCTCATCTAGCTGAGCCAAGTACAAGAAACGTTTCTCCTCTTCAGAAGTAGCTGGGAGTAATTCTATGGCTAATTTCAGTGACAAAATTTCGCATTCAATCGGCAACACAGCTTCCACACCGTAAACGAGTTGAAAGGGAGTGAAACCAATTGATTTTTTTACCGAGGTTCGATATGCCCAAAGTGCTGAAAATAACATGGAATGCCAATTCGTCTTGTGAATACCAATAATGCGTTTGATCATGGTGACTAAAACTTTATTGATGGCTTCAACCAGACCATTGGCTTGTGGATAATATGGAGTGGAACTATCGTGACACAGGCCAAGTTGATCTGTCAGTTCAGTCATCATGACATTCCAAAAATGACTTCCATGATCTGTAATAATGGCTTGAGGAACACCGAACCTAGCAATTATGTGATTAAATATGAAAGTTGCAGTAGTCTTGCCGTCATCAGAAAATGTAGGCATCACCTCGGCCCACTTAGTAAAATAATCTACTGCTAAGATAATATACGCATGCCCCCTGGCCGAGTGAGGGTTACATGTAATAAAATCGATACCCCATTTCGCGAAAGGACCAACAACAATTATAGGGTGAAGAGGAGCAAGTGGCACGCGCATTTTACGATCAAAAAGTTGACAATTGTGGCATTTCCAGACCGCATAAATACAATCTTTGAATAATGATGGCCAGAAATAACCAGCGCGCAATATCTTTTGGGCAGTGGCATACCCATACATATGACCGCCACATGCTCCAGAATGGAAATCATTTAAAACCTTTCCAGCTTCATCATGAGTAAGACAGCGTCGAAAAACAGAATCTGCTCCACGACGATAAAGTGTATTACCAATAATATTATACTGTTGGGATTGGAAACGTATTTTCCGTCGCTGAGATCGTGAGATTTCGAGCCAAAAAGATTGGGTTTGGAGATAAACAATAATATCTCCATACCATGGATCAAGAGTACTGATAAGAAATAAAGATTCGTCCGCAATGGACTCCTCTGCCACTGTTTTAGTATCAATAGAGGCGAAATCACACATTAGTTCCGCAAAGACCAAATATTTCTTTGCCTTGGATTTTTCAAATTCCAAGTCAAATTCCTGTAGGATGACTATCCATTTGGAATACTTGCCCCCTAGCAATTGTTTGGTCAAAATGTACATCATAGGGTTACAGTTAGAAATTATTGTGGTTTTGCGTAACAAAATGTAATGTCTAAATCTTTGGACAACTTGTACAGCTGCCAAGGCCAATTTCTCCACATGTGTGTATTTGATCTTAGTCGGATGCAAATTTCGACTAAGATAGTAAATCACATGTTCATTGTGAGATTCATCTTCCTGAACTAATACCATTCCAATGGTGGAATGAGAAGCGGCGAGGTACAAAAAGTAATCCTGATTGTAGTTGGGAGGATGCAATAACGGTGCATGGGTCAACGCGTGTTTAAGTGCATCAAAAGATCGATCAGCGATCTCATCCCAAAAGAATGGAATGTTCTGTTTCAACAATCGGGTAAAACCCTTTGTAAGCTCGACATAGTTAGGAATGAATCGACGTAAAAAATTTGCTTTCCCCTGCAAACTTTGGAGTTGGCGTAAAGTCGAAGGAGGAGGTAATTTAACAATAGCTTCGACCTTCGACGGATCGATGCGAATGCCTAATTTCGAAACAATAAATCCTAGTAAATGACCCGATTCTACACAGAAAACACATTTGTGTGGATTCAGCCTAATTCGATAATGCCTACATCTCATGAAGATAGCTCGTAAGTGAGCGAGATGATCGGCCCTACGCGATGAATGAGCAGGTAAATCATCGAGATAAGGCTGCACAATGTGCTTAATGTCATGAAATGCGTAAGACATTTCCCATTGAAAAGTTTCTCCAGCGTTCTTTAATCCAAAGGGTAGTTTACAATAAGCAAACGTCCCCCACGGACAAATAAAAGCTGTTTTCGGTTGATCAGCAAGGATTATGTTTATTTGATTGTAACCAGAAAATCCATCCATAAAGGAAAACATTTCACTGCCAGCACAATCATCGATTATTTGATCGATATAGGGGGTTGGATAATTTTCCTTAGGACAAGCTCGATTAATATCCCTATAATCAATACATACTCTTATTGTTCCTTGTTTTTTAGTCACAGGAACAATATTTGATACCTAATCCATTAAGGGGATTGGATAAATGAATCCTGCATGAAGTAATTTTTCAACTTCTGCTTTGATAGCAACAGCTTTTCTAGGATGAATTTGACGTAGACGTTGACGGACATGTTTGGCATCCGGGTAAGTCTTGATTTCATGTATGATGATTGACGGATCAATTCCTGGCATTTCTTCATAGGACCAGGCAAACACATCACGGAATTCTTGAAATAGGGCTTTATAAGTTTGAATTTCATCTTCCATACAGCAAGCACCTATATGAATGTTTTCAATTATTCCTGGTTTTACTGAAATGTCAATGGGAACCGTTCGAGATATATTTTCCAAATTTAACTCAGAATCAGAATTTTGCAAAGGATTCTGTGGTTCTTTAACATATTCAGCAGTAAAAATTGAAGCGAAATCATCTTCAAAATGATCTAGCTCAGGTAAAAACGAAGATCGGTGATGTAGATCTTCCCATGGTAAATCGTCAACAGACAAAAAATCACAAATTTGCTCATCAGTATGAACAGGTTCAGGAAATGTCGTTGTGGCTGAACTAGATATAGAAAGTGATTCCTCATGGATCCCATTCATTGGATCAATTTCGGTTGAAGAGGGGTTGGAAAGTGACTGTACAGCCTGATATGCAATTTCAAATGGACTCAAAGGCATCATGCCATCAAATGAATCTAACTCGGAGTCGGAAGGTACGATCCAAGGATCATCAAACGTAACAGTGTCTGACGAAATCATGTGAATATTTTCAATAGAAGGCGATACATTAGGAGAAGGGAAGGAAAAATTTCCTAGTAAACCAGAATCTTTAATCAAACCTACTCCAACATCCTTGTAAGGAATAGCTATTTTTCCAACATGCTGGATTGTTTCTGTAGAGGCTGGGTCGGAAGAAAAATAAGTTAACTAATCTATTGTAACGATCTTCCCTTGATATGGAAATTTTATGAGTCGAAAGACCGAAGAAACAACAGCAGTCATAGCATAAGACCAACTGCGACCTAGGAGAAGGTTGTAATCTAGATGGGCATCAACCACTTCCACATCTAGATTTACTATTTTACCTTCGACCCCTATGGGTAAATCCTGCAAAATACCAAAAGGTTGAAAACCTCGACCATCAAAAGCCTTAAGAATCGTCGGAGATTGGTTAAGTGTAGGAGAACCAAGTGATTTCCAACACTGAATCGACATAATACATGTTGAAGCTCCCTCATCAATCACAGTCCAAAATATTGGTCTATTTTTTACTAACACTGGAATCTGGAAAGCCATTTGGTGAGGTAGACGAGGTGTACTATTTTCTAAATCGAAGATTATAAGGTTAGAATCCTGAATATTAACAGCTCCTATAGCAGACAAAAGCAATTTATGTTGTGTTGGGCATGCTTGCAGCACTTCTAAAGCTGACATTGCTGAGGGAGAAATGGCTAAGTCTTCAACAATGTTGTAATTCTGAGCAGCTCTCGCATGTGGATTGAAATCTGATTTACGAAAAACACCTTTAGCAGGCGGTTTGATTATTAAGTCTGGATTTTGTTTCTCGATCTGTAGCGGACCAGAAACAAGAGGAGGTGTAGTTGATGCATTTGCATTAGAAGATTATGCTTCTTTACCATCAACAAGATTCTTACTACCGTAATCTTGCGATCGCGTCGCAATCCTTACATGAGACATCATCATAATAGGTTCTTCAAAAGTAGTCGAGGTAGAACCAACCATCTTACTATCTTGAATTGGAAAAGGATCCTTCAAGACAGTAGGTTGTTGTGATCCTTTAACGAATTTCGTAACTTCGGCTCGATATGGACATTCTTTCGTGAAATGATCTTGTTCACAAATGAAACAAGGATAGTGAGGTTTACGTTTTTCGTCATTGGATTCATCTTTATCAGTTTTCTCTTTCGAATTCTTTTTGTTTTTATTCTTCCCTTTCTTTTTACCACCAGATTTAGATTTGGTCGTAGATGTCTCTACGACGTGAATATCGGCAGAAACTTCGGGGGAAGATTCTCCTTTCGGGGAATCAGGTAAAGTTATAATAGGAGAAGAATTCTTTGAATATTTCTTCTTGCTTTTAGAATTGACCGTACCAATCATACCGTCAGCGGCATGAGACCCTGAAGGAGCAGCAGCTATTTGACCTTGTTTTGGAAGGTCTGGGATTTTTTCATGTAAAGTACCTGACTGCGTATAAACGAGGTCAAGGTACTGAGCTTGAGAAATTACTTGCTCTTCAGTAACAACACCAGCCTTAGCTACATCTTCAGTGATCTTGGGTAACAATGATTTAACAAACCATTCTGCCAAAATTTGATCTGGAATATAAACTTTCACCAAACGCCTTCTACGTCACCATTCATGAATATGATTAGAAATATACATAGACGTAGATTGCTTAAGTGAAGTTAATAATTCCGTGCCATTGTCATATCTGACAGGCAACTAAAAGTGAGTCAAGAAGGCAGTTTCTAACTGACTGAAATTATGAAATGAGCCTCGTGGTAACTCAATGTACCATTTGGCTGCAAGACCAATAAGAGTTCTTTGGAAAAGACGTAAGCGAATCGAATCATCAATGATTGAATTAGACGCACACCAAAGGTGATAAGTCATGACATGATTTGATGGATCCTCTCCTGACTTACCTTCGAATTTTGGTATATCACTGGGCAACTTATGTGGCATTGGCGGCCAGTTCTGATAATAAAAAATTGGATCATTCGTAAGGCGCGTCAAATCAGGTAAATCTAAAGTTGCTATAAATGGTAATTGACGGTTAGGATCACGAAAAACTTGAGTAGCCAAAGCAGTTCCAGGAGGTGGATACCCAGGATAGCTGGGAATCAGATTTGCATTAGGAATTGTGTAACCTCCCAGATAACCAGGATTAATTGTACCAAACTGGGGTTGTTGAGGCTGTTGATAAGTATAGCCAGGGTACGGTTGATACTGATAGTTTGGATTTTGTGTATAGGGAACGAATTGCGGCTGTCCCTGGTACGGTTGATACGTGAATTGCGGTTGACTTGTGACAACTGTACTTGTACTGGTTTGTCCTGCAGGTATCTGAACCGAAGTCTGAACTGAAGGTCCTGACTGAGGTACAGAGACTTGAGGGATTTGCACGGATACAGGGATAGCCGAAATCGGGGTTACAGATACTCCAGAAATAGGTGTTGCAGGTTGGACAGTCGTTGCAGCTGTTGCAGCAGTTTGAGGTGGAGTCTGAGGTGAACTAGGCCCAGCCTGCTGAACAGTACTAGGTGCACGAGTTTGAATAGTAGGCTGGATAGGTTGCTAGATTGGACCAGAAATTAAAGACTGTCCAGGCTGATAAGGCAATTGGACATTAGGCTGCATAGGCTGTTGATATTGGGATGGATCCCACACCATCATTCCAGGGTATTTTCCCGCAGAAGGTTGAACATAAGGACCATAACCTGGTTGAACGTAGGGTTGATAATTAAGAGGTAAATTTCTGGCTCCTTGAATAGATGGTTGACCAGAAGGCTGTTGATAACCTTGAATTGGGTACTGACCTTGAGGTTGATAACCCTGATGCGCGTACTGAGGCTGGGGTTGATAAGGACCTTGAGGAGCATATTGAGTTTGGGGTTGACCTTGAGGTATGTACTGTCCTGAAGGTTGATACCCTTGAGGTATGTACTGTCCTTGGGGTTGTCCCCCAAAATAATATGATTCCACAGTTTGTCCTGGGAAAAAGCTACCTTGAGGTTGTGCCTTGGGTGGTAACTGACTACCTTGAGGTTGCCCTCCAGGTGGTAACTAACTACTTGAAGGTTTCCCCCCAGGCGGTAACGGATTTCCTTGAGGTTGCCTCCCAGGCGGTAACTGACTACCTTGTGGTTGAGGATTGGGAACATTACCAGACATCATAAAAATTTTCTCTGCGTTCGACGTTTCAATTTTAAGACCATTAAGACCAGATGATAACACGTTTTCAATGGGTTGAGGAGCTGCTCTCGAGAAAGTACTAGATAGAGCCTGGTATCCCGAAGGAACAGAAGGACCACCGTGTAAAAATGATTCTGGAGTCTGGGAAAACATGGATGACTCTCCTGCCATAATGGATGGCGGATAGTAACCTCTGGGTGTAGGATGAAATGGAACTCGAGGTGGATGAAAAGCAAGACCCGAATTCTCTAAAAAATTTGTTAAGGATAGATACCAAGCACTAGTTCGAATAGGGCTGTAGAAAATAGATTCATGCTCCCTAAGATTTAAAGATTGAGGGGAGTCGGGAAGAGATATATCTTCGTCTGGATTAGTAAGTTCTTCAATAGAAATAAGACTAGGTGGAAGATCGTCAGTGACGATATTTCTTACCCTAGGTGAACCAGGATCGCTAGAAGTTGGTGTAATAAATCCTGAGGATGTTTCTAAAACAGAAGGTTCAGTTTCAGGTTCAGAGATTTCAGGTTCGTCAGCTAGTTCACTGGACGAAGAAATACTACCAGTAACTTCAGAAACTAAAATCGGTTCTTGAATGTATTCTGTTGTGGGTATTTGATGATCAGGATGAATAACTATAGATGAACTTCCAATTTCCGTTGATCTAATCCTACCGCTGCTAGATGATACCAGAGCACGAAGCCCTTCAAGCTGACTTGGTGTATATTCAGGGGGTTTCCCTTGTAGTCTTCGGGATTGTCTTGGTAAGTCTGCCACGATTAAAAAATTAACAAATCACACGCAAACAAAGAAAATTTCAATAAAAGCACCTAAAGTCTCTAAAAAAACAAAGAGTTGAACCACACGCTTAAAAAATCTAAGAGTTCAAACCACACACAAACAGTAACTTCCCGTACTAAAAACACTAGTTGGTGATGAAATCCAACTTAGTATAAATTGAATACGAAAAGGGCGGTTAGAACAGTTACCCCGACAACCTGCTTAATGAAACAGACCAGTGCAAGTTTCTCCACTATACCATCTCGAGTGAAGATAACCCTCCGGAGAGTCCAAGTGAGTCTAGCCGACTCTGCTCCAGGTACAGTGGGATCTTCCCTCCACCGTCACCTTAGGAAAGAATCCTATAGATTATGGCCTCTAAAGTTACCAACAAAAAAAAATATACCTGGGGGAACAGTCTACGATCCGACACACACGTAAGGGTAGAGTAACAAAGCTCAATCCCCTTGAAGGCTCCTTGAAATAATCCAAGGTATGTCGACAAGTGATCCTAGGCTCCTCGACAATGGTCTATCCGAGGTTTACCATTGTTAATACGTGTATATCTTCTATCGTTCTCGATGAGGAAGGATTGATTACCTCACTAGTTCAGATATGATCTCGTGCTTAACTCCTTTAGGAGGAGCTTCCCAGAGCATAGATGCAACAATTGGAATTTTTCCTACCGCAAGATTTGTCTACTTGTTTGTTTTTACTATCTTGGAGAGTTAATTATTCCCTACTCCAAGATACTAGCCTAAGCTATGTTGGTGATAAGAGTCCTAGAAATAAAAAGATTACTAGATGAATTTTAATTAAGCGTTACTTTTATGAGCTGTTTCTTAAGTCAATGGGTGCGGAAATGAGACTTTGGTGGTGTGAAGACTTGACTTCCAAAAAACACTAAAAATGCACCTAAGAATGATAATCAATTCGTTTTCTTTCAATGAACTTTTAGCTAAAGAAAGAGTTGGAGAATGTAATTCTTTTAATAAACAATTCCTTCTTTAAACATAAAGAAAATATTTGTCTTTTCAACAATAACTCAAAATGAGATAAATTATTAAAGCTCACAAGAAATTCCTTTTCCTTTCAAAAACTTGAAGCTACTAAAACAATTTTCCTTCAAAAGAAATCTACAAATCTAAAAAGCACTCAAAACTACAAAACTAATCTTGAGGTCTACTAATTTTTAACAATCTTAAATGAGTAAAATATCTAAGATTTTTTGAAGAATGTTTTACTTAGTTGTTCAGCAAACTAAGGATCTATTTGTCCAGAATAACAAACAGATCAAAAACACTCAAATATGTTTTTTACAAAAATGAAATTCAAAAACCTATAACAAAGTTTTTTTCGAAGATTTGCAAAGAAACAAGTAGTTCTATTTCTCAATAAAGGATGATTTCACAATAAGGTCAGATTCAGCAAAAGACAAAAGACCAATGTAATCTTAGGTACTTCAAAAAGTCAATGCTTTGAATCACTACAAAGACCAAGTGAAAGACAAACCAAAACGCAAAACTTCTAGAAAATCATCAAAACACCAATACTGCTAAAATTCATTCACAGAAAGCTTTTGACAGAAACAATCATCAATTTGGGCAGAAATCAAAAATTCTAAATCAAAATAAAAATAAAAAATCTAAAGTTTTTTCAAAATTTTAACAGGGTCCGCAATTTTTCAGAAGTAACAGGTGCGGTACCGCACTGTTTACTAAAGAAAAGATGCGAAACTGCCCGCACTGTGCAAAGAAGTTAAAGTGCGGTCCCTGGAAAAATTAGAGAAAAACATAAAAGATCTCAAAATTTTCAAAAACAGAGAAAACCTAAGCCACCCAGGCAGATGTCTATCAATCAAAAACTAAAAAAAAACGTTTCCTCAAATCAAAATAAAAAGAGAACCAAAAACAACAAGTTCTTTCCCCAGTGGAGTCGCCAATTTGTTGGTAGATTAATCCGTCTTGCGGACAAGACCGATCTCCCTAGTACTAAAAGTATCTAGCAACAAACAGCCAAATAAACTAATCTTTCTCTAAGCATATATGATTTACAAATAATTCTATAGAGGTGTAAAAGACCTACCTTATGTCCAGTGCTTGTTTGAAGTCGTTGTTGTCCCTCATGCACTTGAAGGAATTTTCCTCGTAAACCTGTAGTCACAAACAAGCAAAATATTACATAGCACCTGTATAGACATCATTATAAACCATGCTTATCATAGTGATCAAGGAATCTATGAAATAAACCATTAACGGACAGCTTATTGAGAAAAATGAGTATATTTGTATTAATTTCAAAAGAAAGAAAACCTTACAACCTGAGCCTTGATGTTGCAGAATTTATTCCGGTCCCAAAGCCGAGGAGTCTCTCCTCAACTTTGACAAGTTCTACACTCTTTCAACCAAGACAAATAGAGGTATGTAATCTCTCCTCACAAAAGTCTTGTTTAACTGAGTCTGAATCTCAACAGCACTTATCCTCAAATATTCTAAAGCTTCAACTCCCTTTGAGGCTACCCAATGCCTCTTTTTATAGTGGAAAAGAGGAGGTTTTTCTGTTCCAAATATGAAGGGATAGAATCCTCCTTCAAAGGGATAAGCTCCTCACATCAAGGGGTTAGCTCCATAAGGTAAGGGATACATGCACCTTATCAAAGCGTACTCATCCCCGAAAATTCTCGTCTAGAATCTTCAACTTTTTAACTTTACTTTCTCGCATTTTTTAGTTTTATAGGAGTCCGCACCTATAACACATATAAAGTGCGGTTTTGGTCCGCAGGAGAGCTAAACATTAGGTGCGGGACCGCAGGAAATGTTTAGAGAAAGTGCGATACCAAATTTTAGGGGATTTTTAGCAACTTTTCTCTGATTTTCAAGGCTTGACATGAAGAACTGATATGTTAGACTTGCAAAAGGAGGAAGTATGAGTTATAATGAGCTCATACTCATAGCAGAATGTCAGGATGACAATTTTTAGTGTAACAAGGCCTACACGCAGTGATATATTCAACCTCCTAACATATGATAAGTCGGCTTATTAACTGGCAGAAACAACTATATATACCCCTACATGTGTTCCGCAGAAGACACATAAAGATTTCTCTGAGGTTTTTACAGAGTTTAAGGTGCGGATTTCTCGGAGGTTTTTACAGAGTTTAAGGTGCAGATTTCTCTGAGGTTTTTATAGATTTTAAGGTGCGGATTTGTGGTTCAGAAAGAAGTGCGGATATACTACATCAGTGTGGAATGTATGCAAGATAAAGACAAGTGAAGTGCGGATCTGTGTTTGGGTGTTGTATAGTGAATGCACATTGCTCTGAATTTTGTGGCTAAACATTGGACTATCTCCAAATCACAGTGTGAGAAATTAAGGAAGGTTAATCTGTGATTTACCTCCCTAATATACAATATGTAAAGGAGAGACATCATATCTTAAGTAATGTGAAGTGAAAGGTCCCGAGTGACCTAGTCTAATATTTGAATAAAATAAATTTGTGGAAAAGCGCTACCATAGAACAACAGGAAAGATACTTGTTTAGTGTACTAAAGACAAAAGATTAAGAAAGTAAGGAGTGTTTTAGAAACCAAGACAAAGTCAAGGAAGATATACTTAGAGATCAAGTTCTCTAGTATTGGTGCAGAATAGTGCAAGTTGGTGCAGAAAAGAAGGATCAACGTTGGAGGTCGACAAAGAAGCAGTGACAAGGTCTTGGAAGCATACATAGGTCAAGGGTCCAAGTCTTGGTCATGGTACTTGTCATTTGAAAATATATAAGAAGAATTTCTCGTGGGTTTTCCTCTCCAAGAGGGAGAGGTTTTGCCCTGGCTCGAAGAGGCTAATTTTTGTGTCTCTTTTATTTTGGTAATTGTCTTGATGAAACACTAAATAAGCTAAGAAAAGAAGTCATAAGTAATTCAAGAAAGCTCACAAGTAATTATCAAGAAGAGAATTTGAATTAATCTACAATCCTCCAAATTATCAACATGCTTTTAGAGCTAAGGTGATGAACTCAAGGGCTACTTGACAAGAAGACACTCCAAGAAGCGAAGATCAAAGTTTGCATTGAGAAGTGAAATCAGTTTTCAAGGAAAACTCTCTAGCTATCTCATTCAAAGGATCAATTCATTCAATAAAATAATCTTTGCCATCAAAGATTTACATTCAAGACATTGTTGGAAGAAACATCATATTTTGAAGATATCCCTCACCATCAAGGAAGGTGGCAGTTACTCTAGTAAGTATCTATGACCTTACTTAAATCTGTCAAAGATGACTTATTGTAAAGAGAGAAAAAAATTGGTTGGGTCATCAAACTTTAGTGCTTGGAAGAAGAGGACAAATTTGAATCTAATTGAAGACAAAGTTATGGACTACATCAAAGGATCTACAATTCAACCCTCAAAAGAAGATGCTCCTGCTCATGCCTGGTACATGAAGGGAGAAATCAAAGCCCAGAGGATTCTCATAGAATCCATTAAAAACCCTTTCATTCCATATGTATCAAAACTAAAGTCTCCAAAATAAATATATGAGAAACTGGTGGAGCTATTCTCTGTGAGTACTACAGGAGAAGCAACCTCTCTAAGACAAGAACTTTATCAAATGAAATTGTCAAGAGAAGAAGGAATCACTTCATACTTTATGAGGATTTCTGAAATAAGAGACAAATTACAGGAACTGGGAAAAGTAATGTCAGACACTGAGATGACTACAGTGGTGCTGAATTCTCTACCAGAAGAACAGGGAAAATTCACTTCAAGTTTATACGGGAAGAAAGAAGCCACACCATTCCATGATTTATGTTCTCTATGTAAAATGGAGGAAATAAGATTGAAGGCCAAAGATGAATCATGATCAAGTGAAGGGAATCAAGCCTTTGCAGCCATATATAGGCAGAAACGAAGATTCAGAAAATTTGTTCCTCAGAATAAAAGAAGAAATATGGGAAAAGTATGATGCTTTGGATGTAATGAACTTGGGAATTATAAAAGAGATTGTCTTAATCTGAAAAGGACAATAATAAAAGGGAAGAAGCCCATGTATCAGATATAAGGGAAGAACATGATGCAAGGAAATCTAAGAAAGAAGAAGTGAGAGATCTCTATTATGATTGAGATCATCTTCCTCTTTAAGTGATTTCTGTTGGTTGTAAAATAGTATGATAGGAAGCAATGTATATTGATAGCATCATGATAGAAGCATGGTAGGAGCTCTTGGTGAAACAGATCCAGGAAAACCTCACTGATAACAATACTGATGGAAGGCAGTCATCAAGATCAAGGGTCATCATGGAAACATGTGCTGACAGTTTATAATGGAATTCTCTATGAATTCACTGGTTAGAAAGAAAGCAGAAAGGTTTCATCAAAGAATTCAATGCTACAGAATTCTCAGATTAGGATGTGATGACATATTGATGAAGTGGGTTAATGGAATGGACTTCCTTATGCTAATAAAATTGCTACAGGATGACTCAAAGGAAAAAGTTATGAGGTATATATATATATATATTTATATGTTGACATTGGATGCTGTGTAGTCATGTCATATGGTTGCAAGCAATGAACTTTAGAAGTATGATCTTTCACGGTGCATAGAAATATGAAATCAACATAATATATCTTCATATGGAATATGAGGTGGTTTTATACGAACAAGGGACTTAAAATTGGAAGTTCCTGGGAATAAAGATGTGTAGAAAGGAAGAAATCATGAAGTGCAACCATGTCAAGAGGCAGTAATCATCCGGAAGACAAGACTATGTGACTAGAAGGTCTCCTGGGATGATATGTAGAATCTTATAGAAGTTTGGTAAAGAAGAAGACCCTTGACAAATCATATCATTAAGAGATGTTTCAATATGAATAGAGGATGTTGATGCCTACAGGAAGATGTCATGGTGAAAGATCATCACTGAGGTAACTTTTGTTTTTAAAAGTTCATACATATATTTTTATCTGGATGAATTTGTGCAGGGTTGGAATTCATGTGAAAGGATTTAATATTCTTAGAGTTGGTTCGAAATAAAGCAGCATGGCATAAAACAAAATGGACCAAATAACGAAATTTTATGAATCAATTTTTGATAGATGACATGACTCTTTAGCCTCTTCGAGCCAGGGAAAAACCTCCTCCCTCCCCAGTGCCCTCAGACAGCAGGAGACAGACGGCGAGAGGTAATACGAAAAAGGGATGGCGGTGGGGGAAGACGACGGGGAGGGAGGCGGCTGAGGGCGGTGGGGAGGGAGGCGGCTGATGGCGGCGGGGAAGACGACGGGGAGGGAGGAGGCTGAGGGCAGCGGGGAAGACGATGGGGAGGGAGGCAGCTGAGGGCGGCGGGAAAGACGGTGGGGAGGGAGGAGGCTGAGGGTAGTGGGGAAGACAATTGCAACGGATGATGGAATGGGGCAGTGGGTGGAAGGGCTGAATTGCACTACTTCCACAGGTCGAGTTTCAAAGGAGGTGTGAGGATCTGAACTTCAAAGTATATAGACAATTAAAACCAAAAATTGCTTAAACAAAAATCTTCAATCCTTTTTCCTTCTGCTTTAGAACTGGGTCCCTTTTATATCAGTACTTGCTTGACCAGATTTTCTAGGGAAGCAGTGAAACACTGACTTGTGCAATGATAACTAACCCAGAGATTCGATATGGCTTTGATACCAATGGAGTGTAAAAATCAAATTTAACTGGAATTGTATATATTATTATTGATAAAAAGATGAGATGATTACAACGGGGAATCACCAAGGCTTTAAATACAGCCACATGGTGTCCCTTGGTGAAGAGGCATGATCTTTGATCATGCCCTTTCACTTAATAAAACCTAAAATAACTACATTTAAATAATAATTAATAAATTATACATAACATGGATGATCTATGCCCTATGAAGCCAAAGGTTGAAGATTCCTCAAATATTGAAATCCATGACATCGAGGGGAGGAATTCTTCATGAGCAGCTGGGTGTCTCACCGTTGCTGGTGCAGGTCCCTAGTTAAGAGGGAGCCTGGTGATAAGTTTCTTAATTGGAAGAAACTTGGTAATTCCTAAGAATGAGATTAGGCACATTCCTTGTATAGGAATGAGTACATTCCGTTGTGGAATAGGTGCTCCCTGGTTGAAGAGGGAGAGATAGACAAATCATTCTGGTCTTCACTTAGGAAGACAAAATGGAGGATTGGGTAATCATCTGGCATTCAAAACTCTTTGAGAATGTGATAGGGAATTTAAGATAAGAGTAGTCAGGGACCTATATTGAGGGATAACTACCCAAGAGAAGAATAGTCCAAGAAGGTCATACTTTGGAACACCTAGTTGGAGTATTACCTTGGAAAGACAATGACTATGGTGTCTATAAGTCATGGGTCTAGCTAGCATTGTAGCCCTGTTAGGTCCCTATATCACTAGTATAGCCCCTTATTATTGTTAGTGTAAACCCCTTATTGTTATTATTGTACTCTTGTAACCCCCATTTTGTTATTATTGTGCCCTTAAATTATTATTGTTAGGTTGGCTAGGATTACATTATGGCCCACTAGGATTACATTATGGCCCCATGGAATCCTATATATAGAAAGGAGGTTTTGTGAATTGTATCATACAAGAATTTTTCATTCATGTAATGTATTGGAGGTTGCCCCCTCGAAGTGGCTTATTTCTAAGGTGTTTATATCTCTTTTCTTCTCTTTTTGGAGCTGGTTTCCCAACATTTGGTATCAGAGCTTTGGATTCTAGGGTTTTGCTGCTCCAAACAGGTCATCGTGGCATTTTCTCTATAAATTTTTTCTACGAAGTTTCAGAAGCTGAAATTTTTAGGGTATGAAGCTGAAATCCTGAGAAATATTGTCTAAAAATTTCAGAGCTTGGTTCGCAATATTTTCGGAGATATGATCTGTGGAATTTAGGTCTTTTTTCAGGCTCCTAAACAGGTCATCGTGGCATTTGCGCTATAAAGTTTTTTCTACTAAGGTTCAGAATCTGAATTTTTTATGGTGCGAAGCTGAAATCCTAAAGAAACTCGTCAAAAAATTTCAGAGCTTGGTTCACAATATTTTTGGAGATATGATCTGTGGAAGGTAGTGCTTTTTAAGGCTCCCGAATTTCATTTCAAAGAGGTGATCGTGGGAAAATTTCAATAACTCTCTCTCTGAGCATCAGATTGGAGTGCTGTAAAAAGTGGTCACAAGTAAACGAACTGTAGTTTCTTTTCTATCAATTTCAGAGGCGAAGGACAAAACAGTGACACGTGGCAATCTATACAAGTTCGCTATACTGAACCAGTCCATAATTAGGTGATTGTGGGAGATTGGACATAACCTTGTCTTCGAGAATCCAAATCAAGTCAGACCTGTGGCATTCAAAAGAGAATTTAGAGGGCGACTTCGGTGCTGAATTTCAGATATTGAAGAGACGCAATCATAGATATAATCCAATTTTAATATCGAGCTCCTCAAAAGCAAGTAAAAGGTGTGTAATTTTTTTCCGAATTGCATAAGTCTTGTTTGAAGAATCAAGTTGAATTGATTGCAAGGGCATATTTTAGAATAGATATCAGTATTGGATTATAAAATGGCCCCTAAAAATAATTCAACACCCATTAAGCCTTTGGAAAGCTCTACTATGACTCATGAAGACGAAGAATGGCAACATGACATATCAAAATTACAAGAGCAAGTGCAACAAATTTCGTTCTCGCAAAGAGCAACAAAATATAACATGGAAGTTTTGAATAAAGGCGTGGAAACTAAGATGGATGGTTTGAAGAAATGCATGGAATCTAAGATAGATGGCATGGAATCTAAGATAGATGGCATGGAGGCTAGCATGGAATCTAAGATGGATGACATGGAAGCTAAGATCGATGAGAAAATGGAAAACATGAAGAATGTTCTAAAAGCAGACATGGAAGGTTTGACAAAGTTGATACAAGAAATGTTTCCTAATGGTGAAAAGATAGTAGAAGAACCTCATGATGAGAACAAAATAAATGTTAATCGTGATTTCATAAACTCTAATTTTGGCGGGAAGAACCACCATATTCCAAAGATGGATATGAGGAAGTTTGATGGAAAGGATCCTGTAACATGGATACTACAGATGGAGCAATATTATGATCTCCATAATGTGCAAAACACACAAAAGGTACGCATTGCAACTTTACATTTAGAACAAAATACATTTGTATGGTATCGATGGCTTTGCTCCCGTAAAAAAATTGTCACTTGGTCGATTTTTACGGAGGAAATGATAGCACATTATGAGGATACGAAGAGAAACACCTTCTTTAGCCAATTGATAAATCTCAAACAAAAGGGTTTAGTGGGGCAGCACATTGAGGACTTCCAAAAATTGAATATAAGGGTAACTGATATTCCAGAGGAACACGGGATTGATCTCTTCATAGGTACTCTAAAGGATAACATCCAACATGAAGTTCGTGTTTTGGAACCTGATTCATTGGAGAAGGCATTCAGGTTGGCAAGAAAAGTTGAATGTAAAATTATGGCGGCAAGGAAGCCTACCACTCAATTCTATAAAGAAGGAAGTGTTGCTACACCTAGATTTCCACAACCTACAAGGTTGACACCACAACAATTGGAAGAAAAAAAGAGCAAAAGGGCTTTGCTACAGTTGTGATAGAAAATACACTAAAGGTCATAAGTGTGCTGAAAAGAAATTATTTTACATAGATTGTGAAGAAGAAGAAGAAAATGAAAAAGAAGAGGATATACACCAGGAACCAGCCATAGAAGAGGAAGAAATGAATACGACCATATCATGTAATGCACTGGCCGGAATTACCACTCCTCAAACTCTCAAGATAGTAGGACAGATCAAGAAGAAAAGGGTAATAGTGTTGATTGATTCAGGTAGCACCCATAATTTTATTCATTGTAAGGTAGCCAAGGAATTAAATTGTTTCCTGTACCCAGCACCATAATGTCAAGTGATGGTTGCAAATGGAGGAACTATAAATTCCTCTGGAAAATGCCATAATATCAAGCTAACCATGGGGGAATATGTATTGACTAGTCCAATGCTTTCCATTCCTATGGGAGGTGCTGATGTTGTACTAGGAGTACAATGGTTACAATCTTTGGGGATGGTAGCTTTCAATTTTCAAGAACTTTTCTTGAAATTTTTTTCAGAAGGAAAGGAAGTCGAATTACGGGGTATTGAAGGGAAGCCAGGAAGGATAATAAGCTCTAATGTCATGACAAAGCTTCTAAAGAAAGAACAACTAGGCGTAATTGCACAATTATGCTCACTAGAAGTTCCGACATCAAAATCATCTATTTCTGCAGATCTCCAACAAGTCTTGGACAATCATTCCAAGGTGTTTGAAACTCCCAAAGGACTCCCACCTATTCGTGATCATGATCATGCTATTCATTTGATTCCAGGAAGTGTTCCTCCAAACATCGAGCCTTATAGATATCCTTACTTCCAAAAGAGCGAAATTGAACGTATGATTGCAGAAATGTTAGAGGCGGGTATAATTCAACCTAGTCAAAGTTCTTTCTCTGCTCCTGTAGTATTGGTACACAAGAAGGATGGATCATGGCAAATGTGTCCGGATTATAGGGAGCTCAATAAACTCACCATTAAAGATAAATTTCCCATTCCTGTGATTGATGAATTATTGGATGAATTACATGGAGCAATTTATTTTACCAAGTTGGATCTTCGTTCGGGATATCATCAAATTAGAATGAAGACTGAAGATATTCCAAAAACAGCATTTCGAACTCATGAGGGTCATTATGAATTTTTGGTCATGCCTTTTGGCCTTACCAATGCGCCTTCTACATTTCAAGGGTTGATGAATTCCATTTTCAAACCTTCCTTAGAAAATTTGTGCTAGTATTTTTTGATGATATACTAATCTACAGCAGGTCTTGGAAGGATCATGTTGAACATGTTGACAGGGTGCTCAAACTATTGCAGGAGAAACAATTATATGAAAAAAAGTCCAAATGTTTTCTTTGGAGTACAAGAGGTGGAATATCTGGGTCATATTGTATCTCACGAGGGTGTTAAAGTGGACCCTAACAAAATTAAAGCCATTAAGGAATGGAAAGTTCCCACAACCATAAAGCAGTTGCGAGGATTTCTCGGGTTAACAGGGTACTATCGCAAGTTTGTTAAGAATTATGGGAGAATAGCAGCACCTCTAACAACATTATTGAAGAAAGATGCATTTTCATGGACTCCTGAAGCAACTAAGGCCTTTGAACATCTTAAAGAGGCAATGTGCCTAGCACTGGTCTTAGCTACGCCAGACTTCACAAAAACCTTTATTGTGGAATGTGATGCCTCCGGAAATGGAATTGGTGTTGTTTTAATGCAAGAAGGAAGACCCATTGCTTTTGAAAGTCGTCCAATCAAAGGAAAGTATTTACAGAAACCTATTTATGAGAAGGAAATGTTAGCAATACTGCATGCACTAAAGAAATGGCGAACTTACCTAATTGGAAGACACTTCAAGGTAAAAACTGATCATGATAGTCTTAAACACTTTTTGGAACAAAGACTATCTTCAGAAGAGCAGCAAAAATGGGTCACAAAGATGTTGGGTTATGACTTTGAAATAATCTACAAAAAAGGAAAGCTTAATGTTTTTGTAGATGCACTCTCAAGAAAGAATGAAGAGGTGGAAGCATTGCTTTGTGCCATTTCTATTATCCAACCAGATTGGATAATCGAAGCAAGAGATGAATGAAAGAAGGAAAAAGATGTATGGACACTCATTCAAAAGTTGCAGCAAGATCCTAGTACATCTGATACATTTAGTTGGAAAAATGATTCCTTATGGTACAAAGATCGCTTATATCTTTGTAAGAATTCCCAACTAAAACAAAAGATTCTTCTGGAATTGCACACTTCTCCTTTATGAGGACACTCGGGATTTTTAAAAACTTACCACAGGGTGAGGAAAGAATTTTTTTGGGATGGCCTTAAATCTGATATTCAAAAGTTTGTAACGGAATGTTTGGTTTGCCAGCAGAATAAAGTTGAGACAATTAAGACCCCGGGACTTCTACAACCTCTATCCATTCCAAGTCAACGTTGGGAGGAGATTTCAATGGATTTTATCACATGTTTACCTAAGTCCAAAGGAAAGAATGTTATCATGGTGGTAGTTGATAGACTTACCAAGTATGCACACTTTTGTGCATTATCTTATCCATTTAAAGCAAGTATAGTTGCTACTACATTTCTGGATAGAATTCAAAAGCTACATGGAAGCCCAAGGGTTATTGTGAGCGACAGAGATCCCATTTTTACTGGAAATTTTTGGACGGAGTTATTTTCTTGTTTGGGTTCTCGATTAGCTCATAACTCATCTTATCATCCTCAATTTGATGGTCAAACTGAGATAGTAAATAAATTTTTGGAAGGATATCTTCGTTGTTTTGTATCTGATAAACAAACACAATGGGTCAAGTGGTTACCTCTCGCTGAATGGTGGTATAACACTTCCTTCCATACTGCAGCAAAAATGACCCCATTTATGGCACTTTATGGATATCATCCACCATCCATCACATCATCTTTAAGGGAAATTTGAAGGTTCAAGTAGTGGAAGATCACATCGAGCATCGGCAAGAAGTTCTCCAACTCTTAAAGGATAACCTAAATTTGGCACAAAATCGAATGAAACAATACGCAGATCAACATCGCAGCGAGAGAAGTTTTGATGTAGGAGATTAGGTATTTTTACGGCTACAACCATACAAACAAATGTCCCTCAAGCAAGCTAAGAAGGATAATAAATTATCGCCAAAGTACTATGGTCCTTACAAGATGTTGCAAAAGATTGGTACTATGGCATACAAATTGGAGCTTCCTGCTTCTTCGCGAGTACATCCAGTTTTCCATGTTTCATGCTTAAAGAAGGTTATAGGTGAAAATCTTCCGGTTCAAACAATATTGCCAGAACTTGATGAGGAAGGAAAAATCATATTGGAACCTGAAGTGGTCATGGAAACAAGAACTCGACAGCTACGGAATCGATCAATTTCAGAGTATCTCATCAAGTGGAAGAACTTACCCACTAAAGATTCTACATGGGAGGATGAGAATTTTATACAGAAGCACCCGGAGCTACTCAAGCGTTGAGGACAACACTTTTTTTGAAGGAGAGGGGCATGTTAGGTCCCTATATCACTAGTATAGTCCCTTATTGTTATTATTGTACCCTTGTAACCACCATTTTGTTATTATTGTGCCCTTAAATTATTATTGTTAGGTTAGCTAGGATTACATTGTGGCCCACTAGGATTACATTATGGCCCCATGGAATCCTATATATAGAAAGTAGGTTTTTTGAATTGTATCATCCAAGAATTGTTCATTCATGTAATGTATTGGAGGTTGTCCCCTCGAAGTGGCTTATTTCTAAGGCGTTGATATCTCTTTTCTTTTCTTTTTGGAGCTGGTTTCCCAACAAGCCCATTGTCTCGTTGAGAGATGGGGTTGTTAGTCAAGTCCTTGCACTAGTAAAATGCTGGTTGATATGATGTTATACAGATGCAATTACCAATACGATACTTCTTATGAGATTCTTTAGTTTGAAAGTGACCATGTACCTGTATGAATACCTCCCTAGTTAAGAGTGAGTGTTGAAAAGTGTAACTAGGATCAGTCTTCATAATGAATATGTAATTATGTATTTATGTAAAGAAGAAGACAAAGATAATAAAATATATTTTTGGTGTACTTGCTTCATGGGTTTCATGAGAAATATTTTTATTATAGGTCAATAGACCTATTCTTGATGTCTATTAGGGTTGTCTTCTGGTTACAAGTGTAATTAAGTGTCGTATGAAGTGGCTAGAGAATGCTCCACTACCTTGTCATAAATTTGTGAAGAAATGGCTCCTAAATGAGGTTCAAAGCTACACTCTCAACGCTGGAAAATGTGCTCTTAAATTCAGCCTTCAAAAAGCAAGTAAATTCGGCCTACAAGCGGTGATATAGTCAGCCTCCTAACATATGATAGGTCAACTTATTAACTGGCAGGAACAACTATACATACCCCTAGATGTGTTGTGCAAAAGACACAAAAAATTGCGGATTTCTCTAAGGTTTTTACAAAGTTTAATGTGCGGATTTTTTTGAGGTTTTTACAGAGTTTAAGGTGCGGATTTGTGGTTCGGCAAGAAGTGCGGATATACTACAGGAAGTGAAGATATACTACAACAATCTGAAATGTATGTAAATTAAAGATAAGTGAAGTGCAGATCTGTGTTTGGGTTTTGACGTTGGACTGTATCCAGATCCCAGTGTGAGAAATTAAGGAAGGTAAATCTGTGATTTACCTTCCTAATCTACAATACATAAAGGAGAGACAACATATCTTAAGTAATGCGAAGTGACGGGTCCTAAGTGACCTAGTCTAATATCTAAATAAAACAAATTTGTGGAAAAGCACTACCATAGAACAACAAGAAAGATACTTGTTTAGTGTACTAAATACAAATAATATTAAGCAAGTAAGGAGTGTTTGAGCAACCAAGACAAAGTAAAGGAAGATAGACTTAGAGAATGATTTCTCTAGTATTGGTGCAAAACAGTGCAGGTTTGTGCAGAAAAGAAGGATCAACGTTGGAGGTTGATAAAGAAGCAGTGACAAGGTATTGGAAGCATAGATAGGTCAAGTGTCTGAGTCTTGGTCATGGTACTCGTCATTTGAAAATATATAAGAAGAATTTCTCGTGGGTTTTCCTCTCCAAGAGGGAGAGGTTTTTCCCTGGCTGGAATGGCCTAATTTTTGTGTCTCTTGTATTTTGGTAATTGACTTGATGAAAGACTAAATAAGCTAAGAAGAGAAGACAATTAAATCAAGAAATATCACAAGTAATTATGAAGAAGAGAATTGGAATTAATCTACAACCCTCCAAATTCTCAACACCCTACACCACTCGAGTCTTCCAATATGATTGATAAGCATGTGCCTTTCTAAAAACCTTGTGATACTTTTCATGAAGAGAATACATGTGCATTTACTAGAAGGATCTTGGAGGAAATTCGAAATCAACAAGATAATAAAACAAGTCAAGGTAACTCCTAGGAAAGTCGGCGTGCCGACATGATATCTTCAACTTTTTCCATCAGTACTTTCAATGAAGAAAAAGACCCCATCACTCAGGCTTATGGTTAAAAACCATCTCAAGATCAAATTCTAGAGATTGCTAAAAGTAAAGGTTACACCTACCATAGGAGGGGTAGATGGCAAGATCAGAATAAACAAGTTCTTGCCGAAAGATACAAATCAAGTTTGAACGTGGATTGGGCCGCATGGATAAATAACATTAAGATTTTTGTCCCAGTCACTTGAAATTTTAAAGATTCCATCATAGAGAGAGTCTTTCTTTAGGGCTTTGGGTATGGATCAACATGGCAATGCTGATAATCCTAAGGACGAAGAGATTAAGTTAAAAGATATTAAATGCTATATGACTAATGAAGGCCTTCAATCGTTATTTATTACTTTGGATATAAATGATCGATTGCTTCACAATTGTATACTTGAATCTTGTGCATCTACGAATGTTATGACTAATAAAGTTATGGAACAATTTAATTTAAGAATCTCTAGACCTTATCATAATATTTTCTCTATGGATTCTAGAAAATTTGAAGTCCTTAGTGTTGTAAAATATCCATAGGTCGCCTTAGTTTATTATCCATACAGGATCATCACCATGGACATAACAGTGATTGATGTGCCTGATGAGTGGGGAATGTTTCTTTCTAGAAAGTTTGCAGCTGACTTAGGTGGTTCTATTAAAATGGATCTATCTTATGCCACTATTCCAACATCAAGAGGTTGCATGGTCAGATTTTAGAAAGAAGTGGAGAGTAGGTATCATGTAGAAGTCCCAAAGATTGGAAAACGGTGAACAGGTTGTGCCACAGGAGCATCCAGCACATTTCGAGTCAAAATTTTTCAACCAACTTGTAATTTTTCTTCATTCCACCACTCATCCCCTCCTCCAAGTAGAAAGAGAAATAGATTCTAGTTTGACAGAGATATGCAACACAATGATGAGTAGTTACACCGACCAAAGAGGGTGAAATTTCAACAAGGGACATCTGAGAAGCAACCCATTGATTTACTAGTCAATAGGCAGATGCCTGAGATTGTGCCTCATCGATGACATCTAATGCCATAGGTGTTATGCAGAATTCTAATCTATAGATAAACTAGTCTTCCCTAAGTGTGGTGTTCCTTCACTCAGAAAAACAGAAGAAAGGTAAATGTTCTTTTCTCTAAAAATAGATAGAAAGATAGAAGGGATAAAGACCTACTTGTGATCTTTCACTCTCGTTCCTCTTCTATTGTCGTTCCCGTCATTGTTGATCTAGCTGAAACCTACTTGATCAATACCTGCAATCAAAGACAAAATAAAAAAAACGACATATAGATATACATTATATTTACCTTAACCAAATTGAACCAATTAAATTTGATAATACATACACATTTTAGAATACATTCACAAGATATAAGTGTATATATGAGAGAAAGAATGAATATCTTTATTGAAATAATAGGAGGAGTAAATAACAACCAATAGATCGATTCATCTTCAACCTGCTTCAAATTCATTCCGTCTTCATCAAACCAAGCATCATCTCAACAACATAACAATACTCCAGCTATCATCAATTGAGAATCCAACATCATATCACTACACAAATTTCTTCCTCCCTTGCACTTAGATGAGTGCTCAATTTATAGGGAAATTGTAGGTAGTTTCTTAATAAATGGTTATTGAATGGATTCCTAATAATAGATGAGACATATTTCCAGGTTCAATGGTGATGGATGAACACATGTATTCGAAGTATGACACCTATGAGCTCTTCTAGAAGGCATTAGACATGTGGAGATTCTCGGAACAATGAAGATTTTTCTCCTAAAAGACCAACACATCTTTAAGTGTCGAGAAGTGCTTTACAGAGCACCCTTGCATGGGGGTAAGTGCTCTACAAAGAAGTTAGGCCCATTCAGGGGTGCATTGATGAGTCAATAGGTCATTTCAAATGTACTTCTAGTACTGAAACTCTCATGAATGAAAACGATCAATGGAATGAATTCCCTAGGGCATGTAGCAATTGAATTAGGGGATGGTAGAACTTGTTCATACTGGTCTTAGGGATGATGCCCAAATTGACCTGTAACAACTACCCCCTAAAGCATGAAGTCAAAAAAATGATAATATTTGGATGAGATGCTTTACGGTTTGATGAGTAGGATCCGAAGCGGATGGTGACCTGCACCAATTTGAAATACATTACATCATGATATATTTTACATCTTGGACATGAATTTTTGATGGAGGCATACCCATGCTCAACACATAAACTATCATAACATGTACATAAATCAGACAATCGTCTACAAATATAAACATGCCTACAAATATAGGCCCATGATAGGATGACTATCTGTATGTGAAGCCATCATATGAATGATGTGGTAAAATTCCTGAAATCGCAACCTGGATGGATGAAACTAGATCCGGGGTCTTCTGTCTCATTCACTCAATCGTTCGAAGTACAATTCTAAGCATGTGAATATGTGATCTGAAGTCGAACATGGGAAGACATCGTCTGATTACCAGCCGTTGATGTAAGTCGTTAACAGACATGAGAGAAACTGTTGTTGATGTTAATGGCTCTCAAGGTACTGCAGTACAATTTTCATGGCCTGAATAGATGATTTGATGTCGAACGAAAAAAAAAAAAAATTTCGGTCGAAGGTATGTGATGTCAATCTATCGCCGAAAGTGAGAAACTTGCCATTGATGTAAGCAAGCTCCAAGGCACTGGAAGGATGTTTCTAAGTCAACTTCCTGGATAGTGAGCTAATGTCAATAGGAAGAAAATTTATCACGAAATGACGGTAATGATTTTGGAGACAGAATGTAACTTGATGAAGCAATATTCAGGGATGGCGGTCATGAAAATGAGGTTTATAAGTATTGCAGAAGATGAGGAATTACATGATGACTTCTCTTGAACATATCAGCGACAGTGAATGGATTGGCAACATTGACCCAAAACTGAAGTGATGGATGGTATGATAGACCATAGGTATGATAAACCATCAAGAATATTACCAAAGACAATGCCACAAAGATTAAGTGAAAGTGTCATGTTCAAGAGCGACCTACTACCATAAAGTGTTTTCTTCCTTTTCCCAAATTTTCCCGAGTCATTGCTGACCAATACCTCTTTATTTTTTAACAAGATAGAGGAAGGTAACATATGCTTGATCTATAATTTGACTCTTTTAGTGAATCCATCACTATTTGATGATTTAACGAGTCTAGCGATAGTGAAAATCGATCTTGTCATGATCAGACAAGTCTGTCGCTATTTGATTTTTTAACGAGTCTAACGACAGTGAAAACTCGGTCCCTTTTCATGTTTAGAGAGTTTGAAAAAGGGATGAAAATAAAAACTCCATGAGTCCTTTTTCGTAAATTGGTCGCTCAGGTCCGAAAAAGTGTAAAATGATACCTAAGAAAACCTCTTAGCCATGTTCGACTAAGGTGTTCCTTTTTCGTAAGTGATCTATCTCAGTCTGGAAAAGGGTTAAACTTATACTGATTAGATGTCGTTTCATTTCCTTTTACAAGATCGAAAAGACAAGTACTCGACAATATTTTCACATTAACAGAGTCTGAAAAGAGATAAAATAAGACTCCAGGGGGGTTCCTTTTTCGTTTTTAACACAACTCGAAAAAGAGATAAAAGTATGCTCCGAATTCTTTTTTCATGTTTAACAAAGCTCGAAAAAGGAGGATAAAAGTATGCTCTGAATTATTTTTTATGTTTAGCAAAGCTCAAAAAAAGAGGATAAAAGTATGCTTTGGCTGACTTTCAATTTAATTTACGAACAGGAAAAGACGGAAAGAACTTGGCATTTTCATGTGTTTTACGCGCATGAAATATATCAAAAGAAACTCATGATTTTCACGAGTTTACCAAATCTTGAAAATAATAACCGTAATGGACTCGAGATAGATTTCATTTTATACAAGCTTGAAACATAGGAAAACTTATGCTTGAGAGTAGTTTCATTTTTACACAAGCTTGAAACAAATAAAATTGTGCTTGGAATAGGTTTGAATGCCCCCTGCAAGAGCACATGTCGAATTCCCCCTACAAGAGCACATGCCCCCCAAGCTTCATTTCATTCACCTAAGTAGACTACTGGTTACTAATAGTTGGATGGAATGAAGGTTGATTTACGAAATCAGATGGAAGAATTGGCTTAATTAGGAGAGGATTTGTTTCATTTTTTAACGAGCTTGCAATAGGAAAAGAACTATGCTCATGGAAATTTTTTTTATTTAACGAGCTTGACACAAGAAAATGAACTATGCTCATGGAACCTTGTTTCATCTAATGAGCTTGACACAAGAAAAGGAACTATGCTCATGAATTGTTTCATTTAACAAGGTTGGCACAGTAAAAGAACTATCCTCAAGACCTGATTCATTTTTTTTAATGAGGCTGACACAGTAAAAGAACTTTCCTCATTGGAACCTGTTTCATTTAACGAGGTTGACACAATAAAAGAAATATCCTCAAGACCTGTTTCATTTAATGAGGTTGACACAGTAAAAGAACCACCCTTAATACTTGTTTCATTTTTTAACGAGGTTGACACAGTAAAATAACTTTCCTCATGAATCTGTTTCATTTATCTAGGTTGACACAGTAAAAGAACTATCCTCAAAGGAATCTGTTTCATTTAACGAGGTTGACACTGTAAAAGAACTTTCCTCATCACCCGTTTCATTTTTAACGAGGTTGACACAGTAAAAGTGTAATATTCCAAGTAGAAATAAACAACAATATAAAGCACTTAAACAAAGACAAACAACAACTAGAAAGATATGCATGAACAATAACCAATATGGAGAACGCTGAGCCATTCTATTAATACTGAAAGATAGAAATGAGTACAAAAGGTGATCAGAATGATGGCACCTTGGCTTGTACTAGGCAAGCGTAGAAATACTCTCAGATTGTGACCTGGAATGGTTGCTAACTCAAGACTGCGTAATCTCCAGTGCTGCTGGTGCTGGTGCTGCTACTGCTGGAATGAAAAGCTGATTTGGGGTTGTTCCCCTCCTTGAAAAATTATGAAACTCTGGAAATAGCCTCTCCACACAAACCCATAAAAGCCCAGAGAGCTTTCTGAAAATGGCTGACCCTCGAAAATACCTCCCTTGAGGCACTACACTATCCCTGAAGGAGAAACGTTGTCCCTGAGTGCTATGATGCAAATGATGGCCTCAAACTCTGTGAAAATGCTAGAAAATGGAAGGGCTGATCCCTCTCCAACTCCTCTGGGAAAAATCACGTGATAAACCCTCAATCCAAGACTGCGTCCTCCCTCTCATTGATTGCGCTGTCTCTTCCAAAGAATGCTTCCAATTGTGGATGTTTCTATCCTCTACAGAAAAACAAGGTGGAACTCCTCACTTGAGCAAGCACTCGAAGTCTCCCAGGGCTAAGGTTGGGATCTACGAACAGAGACACCCGATGTACTGAACAGTACGTGCAGACTTTGCTAAAAAACAAGCGTTCTCAATGTCAAATGACAAATCTCAAAGATGCATAATCAGAATGAATGAGAATGAGGAGACCCTCCCTCCTTTTATGCTTGGTGAGATTTTCCCTCACTTAGGCCCCACCAATCTCTACGCTGTCCCCTTGAGCCACACTGTCCATCTCTCTCTCCGCTGGCTTGGCCCCACGCTGTCTACAATGCCCCTTTTCCCACGCTGCCACTTGACCACTAGGCCCCACTTTGCCAAATAGACAAGTCTCTTAAGTGACTTTAGGAAATATTTTTTATCCGAAGTGTGAGCTAAGTGTCCTCTTCATCCACTTTATTTATAATTTAACTTTATAAAGGAAAAATAGTCAAAATTAATATTTCCAATTAGCTATTTCTAATTGGGAATATTACAGTCCTCCCCGGAAAAACGTTGCTTGTCCTCAAGCAACAGTAATGATGGATGTTGAAAAATCTTCTCACTCTCCCAGGTGGCATCCTCATTTGGTAAATTCCTCCATCTCACTAGGTACTCTTTGACTGTCCTGCTCCGTAGCTGCCTCTCCCTAGTATCAATAATGGTTTCCGACTGTAGCACCAAGTGCCCCTCATCATCTGTGGGTGGGAGCTCCTCTGTTGCAGTCACCTGCTATCCCAGTGCCTTCTTCGGGCATGACACGTGAAAAACGTTATGAATCTTGCTACCAGTGGGCAACTCCAACTCATATGCAACCTCTCCAACTCTGTGTGTCACCATGTATGGTCCATAGAAGCGAGGCTTGAGCTTTTCAACCCCCTTTATCTTCAGTGTGGACTACCGATATGGCTGCAAGCGTAGGTGTTACACAACATTTTGTCACCATCCCTGCAACATCTATTACACAAAATTTTGTCACCATCCCTGCAATCCCTCGTCCCGCACATTGGAGGACTATTCCCGTGACCTGTGAACAGTAAAATGTCCTGAAAACACGCTCATAACATCCTCCTGCATAAGGACACACATTCTTCTGGAGAACATTTCCTATGGAAAACCCTTAAAACAAATGTTTTAGCCTTGGCGCGACTAGCCAATTCATCCCTCGCGCCAATGGGGGAAATCCACACTAGAGGGCGTGCCAGTTGGCGCTCTGTCCCTGTGTTTCACTCACGCCAAGCCTATTAAGGAATGTTTTTAAAAAATAAATGGTGGAAGTTTGATTCTAACAAACTCCAAAATGAATCATCAAAAGAAGTTGAGTGGTTTGGCTCCGGATCTCCATGTATAGGAAGTGGTTTTCCACCTCTCATGGAAGCTTCCTAAGAGATAGGACCTATCCCATGATTATAGGGATCCCAACTTCCCGTCCTCCATCTTTAAAAGCTTGCCCTCTCCATTTGAAAGCTAGGTGAACTCTTGGGAAGGAAATGATAGCTTAGTGACGATCAAGACCAGAGCCGAGGAGAACCCTGTGAGAGAGAGAGTTCTGTCAAATTCTTGACGAGCTTTGTTGAGGCGTGCTCTGCGGCAAGCCCCACCGAAGGAAGATCACAACGTTAGAGGATTTGGTTGTAGTGTCCCTTTTTCTCATCTTTAATATAAGCGACTTTGATTTTGGTTCCATTCGTGTATTTAATCTTTTATGAAAAGCAATGAATTATATCCTCTCTGACTGATATATAGTTACATGTTTTAAGTATTACGTTGTATGTCGTCATTTCTCTGCATGTGTACAGGTGTCCGGATGGAGAAAACAGAAGGATTGTGATCTGTCAGGCTAGGGACGAGGAACGCCACTTCTTTCTCGACAATAGCAGCGTGGGATTTAAGGTAGGCTACTTATCGTGATCTTTGTCTTTCTTATAACTAGGAACTAACGTCATTGCGTGATTCGATTATTGCTAGACCCAATCTAGGGCTAGTGGGATCGCCTATGTCTGCAAAGGGGATTTACCTCCTCAACAATTTGGCGACTCCACTAGGGATCAGTGGGAGTTAGTCCTTCTTCCGTTTGGGTTGTTTTCTTGGCTTTTGATTGATTTATTTGCTTTTTTGGTTCACCTTCCTTGGTGTTGAACACCTGTTCGGCCCCCAGAAGACCAGATTTAGTCTCGATTTGTCCATTTTCATCATTTTTATAGGGTAAAATCGATTGGCGCAGTTTTTCTCCTGACAGTCGTGCCAACTGGCACTTGTTGCTAGTTAGGCCCCCGCGCCAATGCCTTTTTGGCGCAGATTATAGCCAAACAGGCGCGCCAACTCTGCTTGGTGTTAATGTTTGCTTGCTTTTGGCCTCTCTGAGATTGAGTTTTGGTCCTGGTGTCATTTTTATAATTAATTGAGTGCCTTGAAGTCATTTTTGACTGTGTTTGGCCCTTGTCCTCTGGTTGTTTGCCCTTTACTGTCAGTTTTGCATTTTAGTCCTAGGGCTTCTAGGTGCTTTAGTGTGCTGAGCCTCCCGTGGGAGTTTTGGGTCCTTGCTTGCCCGGTAAATTTTGTTTTTGCTTCTTGCATTTGTTTTGCTGGATTCCATTGAATCATTGCGTTAATTGAGTGATTGTTCTCTCTTTCGTTCAGTTTCGCTTTGTGTTACTCCAAGCCTAGATTACACGGTTTGTTTGAGTCTCTTTCGAGATTATTCTTCGCTTTGAAGGATTTCGTCATCAGTTTGAGTCTTGATTGTGTGCGTGGATTAAGTGAACTTGTTTGTTTCATCTCTCTCTTTTTCATTTCTCGAATTGGTATTTTCATTAGTTTTTCATTCATTTAGTGAATTTTTCTCTAATATAGTGAAAAATACAAAAACAAATCTTTTGCATTTGGATTGGCATAGTGAAAATTGAAAGCTCTTTCGCATTACTAGTGTTATATAACTCCAGGGAAAATTTTTCTAGTTTCATTAGCTTGCATTGAAAACATTAGTGGATGTTTTTGTGTGTTCATTTTGTTGTCATTTGAAAGCTCTCAACTCTCCCGTAGATAGCTCTTCATTGAACAAAATGATATTTTGTGGCATGTAGTTTGCATCTAGAGGTTTTAAGAGATCCAACATTCGGTAGGGCGTTGAAATCGAAACATAAATTGAAGATCAACTTTAAAATTTACTGAATTAACCTAAGGTAACATTGAAACATTAACGGGACATCTAGTAGTCTAAGGTGGAAACGTGTTCCGACGTCTTTAAGCCTAGCAGCTGTCGCTCGCCATTTGGCTACAGACAGCGCTAGTACGGACTTGTGATCCCCATACCATCGAGTATATAAAGGGAGACCCCATTAGGTTGCAATCCTTTATCTGTAGGAAGCCGAGTTTGCCGCCTTTTACCTGTGATACACCGGACACAGCATTCGGGGAGATTACATGCATGTACGTCAAGTCCTTGGTTGATTTCTCTTTGATTTTTACCAAGGTGTATATGGCAGTTCACGGATATCTGGTACACCCATTTACCTAGATTACCAGAGCAGTCACTTTGATCTTTACTGACTCTTTTAACTGAAAATATCATCGAGCTCTTTTCCTTTCAAGCTCGTGTCCAACCTCAAAGAGATAGAGTCACCTTTTGCTTGTTTCTCAACTCTTAAAATATGAAGCAACAGAGTTTGGTTTCAGTGTCTTAAAAATTAATCGCCCACGAAATATTCCTGGTTAGATTTTTTTCCTTAGTCTTTTGTTTCAAGGTTGTTTTTGATGGCAACTTTCCTGGAGTTCACCAACCAAAGAATCCCCTCCGATGGGAATCCTGGTCCTTTTATTACTTTTGGAAATGTTGGTGCTCTTATATGGCAACGTTGTCCCTTCCTGGGTTAATTGTTGGGTTGTCTATTTGGTTTTTTTTAACCTATGTGGTCCCGAATGTCCTGGCTACTGTTCAATAAGTTCCTCCACTTGAACAACGCCATGTTGGTTCGAAGGTGGACCTCTCCCCTTCTTCGCCTATTTCTTTTTCCTCATCTTCTACTTCACCTGGTTAAAGTTTGGATTCTAGTACCTAGGTGGCTAAGAAGAAGAAGAAGAAGAATAAGAAGAAGAAGTTAGATAAGCGAGAGGCTAATTCTGCAGCTGTTGCTTCTAAAACACCTACTATTGATGAACCTTCCAACCCTCCGCGGAAAGTTAAATTCCCTTGCATGTTGTGACATGGAAACCATATTCTTCGAGATTTCCCTGGCATTCCCAAGGTGCTCGAAGTATGGTCCAATGGTCGTCCACCGTTGCCTTTGGATTCCGGGAGTCAGGTGGAGGGCACTTCTTCAGCTAGTGCTGGTAAAGCTCATAAGAAGTAGGGTAAGCTTTCCAATCCCTGTAAGTTGTGTGAAGGGCACCATGCCATTCACCTTTGTCCGTATATGGATGAAGCCAAGAGAGTTTTGGACAACTCGACTGTTTCTGCACCGTGCCTTCCGGCTTGTTACAAACAACTTTCTTTGAGTCCTTCACTAGTTGATTCAACGATCAGTCAAGAGTCATCCTTGCCTGATCCCGATCCCCTGGAAATTCACTATCATGAATCCATCCCTGACCAACCATTGGTTGTGGGATCGGTTGAGCTGGCCCAGTCTGCGGTGCACCAGGTCTTTTCCGTTGAGAGTGGATCTCACATCCCTTAGGTTCTTCTTGTTTTTTCAGATTCCTCGAACTTGGAGAAAGATTCTCCTTTCCCTATATCTCAGGAAGCTATTCCTATGCCTCCCATGATGGAGGTCTCGGAGGATACTCCTTCTGCCTCCATGATGGAGGTGGTGGAGGATGCTTCTTCTTCTCCCATAACACCAGGGGAAGACCATCTCGGTTCGATGGTAGCCCCTCCAAGTAGTTTGGTCGCTTCCTTCGATTGGGGTCGATTCGTAGGTTATCGCCTTCCTTCTTATGTGGCCTTTGAGATCACGGTATAGGCCTCCCATCTGGTCGTACCTAGCACCATTATAGATGAAGGCGTGTCTGTTAGTATTTTATCCTCAACTACTTGGCAAGCTTTCGGTTCGCCGCCGCTTGTGCCAGTTACGCATCATCTGTTAGCGTTTAACAGAGGAACTAGTCAACCATTAGGGGTCCTTCTGAAGTTTCCTGTTACTTTGGGAGGGAAAACTATCCATATGTACATGATGGTTGTTCCTGGCCCCTTGGAATTTAATTTACTCTTGGGCCACGATTATACTTATGCCATGGGAGCGCTTGTCTCCTCCCTCTTTCATGTGATGTGTTTTCCACACCAAGGTCGGATCGTGACCATCGATCAACTTGCATTCTTTGGTCCTAATATGGCAGCTAGCCCACCATCATCCCTACTGGATCTTTATCCGCCGGTTGTGTCATATTTTCCACATGTTAATTATGTGGCTACCTGTCTTGTGCCCGTATTCAGTGACAATGCTGTCGTACATCGTGTGCTGGGGGCATTGGGTCTAGACTTCCAAGATGTTTTCCTTCCATCGGACGGGCAACCCTTTCAAGCTATGACTTCTTATTCATTATGATGAGGTCTGTCAGAGCATAGTTTGTTTTCTTGTCTCAAGCTCCTTAAAAAATGAAACAAGGTGGTCGGAGCATAGTTTGTTTTCTTGTCTCAAGCTCCTTAAAAAATTAAACAAGGTGGTCAGAGCATAGTTTTTTTTCTTGTCTCAAGCTCCTTAAAAAATGAAACAAGGTGGTTGGAGCATAGTTTGTTTTTCTTGTGTAAAGCTCCTTAAAAAATGAAACAAGGTGGTCGGAGCAAAGTTCGTTTTCTTGTGTCAAGCTCATTAAAAAATGAAACAAGGTGTTCGGAGCAGAGTTCATTTTCTTGTGTCAAGCTCGTTAAAAAATGAAACAAGATGTCTGGAGCATAGTTCGTTTTATTGTGTCAAGCTCGTTAAAAAATGAAACAAGGTGTTTCGAGGATAGTTTGTCTTTTGTATCAACCTCGTTAAAACAATGAAACACTTTCCTTTTCAATTCGAGTCTTTGATAAGATCTTGTAAAATCCCAGTCGAGTCTTTCTCTTGATCTCGTAACTTGAACCTTCACTTCGTCTGCCTTTCATATGGATTAAAGCTTGGGGGGCATGTACCTCGAATTGAGTCACCATGCTGGGGGCATGCAAAATTTTTCAAGCATAGTTTGTTTCTGTTTCAAGCTTGTGTAAAAATGAAACTGGTTTCAAGCATAGTTTATCTTTGTTTCAAGCTTGTGTAAAAATGAAACCTACTTCAAGCAGAGTTTTATGATTTCAAGCTTGTGTAAAAATGAAACCATTCCCATTTTACCTCTTGTGATTGCCATTTTATCAACCTGTTTTTCCAGATGAACCTTGGTTTTTTTCCATTCCACCGTCACTATGTGCTTGGCCAATCATATGCCGTCACTTGGTTGTTTTACCCATTCCTGAGGAACCACTGTGATGAGTGGTCTTGTTAGCCAACCTCTTGACCTTTATCTTTTTCTGAGTAGTTCCACCATCACCAGAACTAGTTGCTGCCCTTCATACCACTCGTTCCTCTAGGAGGAGTCACCTTTCAGCTCTTTTCTGACTCTCTAAAATTGAAAATATTGTCGAGACGCTTGTCGTTTTGAACTTGTTAAATGGCTGTGAAGCGATATCTACCCAGTATACGTTTACCCCTTTTTCAGGCTAGGATAGATTATTTACGAAAAAGGAATACCTTAGCCTATCGCAACTAGGAGGTTCTCTCAGACATAGTTTTCTACCTTTTCGGATCTGAGGGACTATCTACGAAAAGGGACTGCTGGATTTTTCTTTTCCGCTGTCTTTTCAAACTCTCTAAACATGAAAAGACGCCGAGTTCTACCTTTGTCAGACTCGTTAAACCCTAATGACATCGGAAATCTTCACCATGACGTTACTCAAGTTCCTCCTTCCCAGGGCTCGTTAAATGTACTAGGTTGGATTTTTTTGAAGGACAAGCTTATATCGCAAGCACATGCTATCCCATTCAAGATTGTTTTCAAAAATAATTGGGGTACTTTCCAGAAATGGTGGGGAAAATGGAACCAGTATTGTAGTCGTGTCAGCAGTATGTCACTCTTGAACATGGCACTTGTCTGCATTCGTGTCAGGTTGGGGACATCTCATCTCGTTATCTGCTTGCCTCCATGGGTTTGGGTAATCTCTTTTGACCGCTCATCTGCTCTTTGCCACATCACCATGACCTTAGATCCTTTGATGTCAAATACTACCAAATCCAAGGTCGTGCTGCCGATATGTTCAAGAGAAGTTGGCCTCTGCAGTTTTCAACCTCCCTCTGATTCTCTATTGATCTTGATTCAAAAACATCATGTTCCTCTGTCTCGTGTCGATGATGTGGGAAACACTATGGCCCACCTTCGATCAAGGTCACTTCCTGTCGACTTAAAATCTTTATCCAGGAAGCTTATCTAGAGACTCCCTTCAGGTACCTTGAAGCCTGCATGCCTCAATGGCAGGTTCTTCGCATTCGATGGAAGGTTTTCATTATTGGCCTTCGATCGCATGATTTCACGGGTGTTCAATGCTAACTCAGTGTTCATATTTTGTAGATTGTACCTATTGTACCTTGAGAGCCATTGTCATTATTGGTGGTTTCTCTCGCGTCTGTTAACAACTTTCATTATTGGCTGGTAATCAGACGATGTTCTAGCATGTTCGACTTTAGCTCACATATTTGCGTGATTGAACTTTTACTCTGTTCGGGTCGAGATGGAGCGCAGGACCTTGGATTTTGTCTGATAAACATCCAAGCTGCAGATTCTGTGTGGATTATTATGACTTATTACATGAGTAATTCGATTGGATGGCTTCTACCATACTTGAGTCTACTTGTTGATCCTTATTTACTGGATGGCTGCATCCATACTTTGGATCTCGGTTTTTGTACACTTTATTATGGATGGCTGCGCCCATACCACATATCATGTATCAGAGATATCAATTGTATTTTTCTGCGTAGGTTTTCCAATGGCGGTGTTTTCAGTGGGGCGCATTCTCATAAAGCATTTCACCCCTCCCTCTCTCTCGGACCTCATGCTTTAGGGGGCATCCGTTACACAACATTTTGTCATCGTCCCTGCAATCCCTCGTCCCACACATTGGAGGACTATTTCCGTGACCCGTGAATAGTAAAATGTCCTAAAAACACCTTCATAACATCCTCCTGCATAAGTACAAATATTCTCCTCAAGAAATTTTCCTCTGGAAATCCCTAAAAATAGATGTTTTAGCCTTGGCGCGACTAGCCAGTTCATCCCTTGCGCCAATGGGGGAAATCCACACTAGAGGGCACGCCAGTTGGCGCTCTGTCCCTGTGTTTCACTCGCGCCAAGCCTATTAAGGAATGTTTTTTAAAAATAAATGGCGAAAATTTGATTCTAACAAACTCCAGAATGAATCATCAAAAGAATTTGAGTGGTTTGGCTCCAGATCTCCATGTATAGGAAGTGGTTTTCCACCTCTCATTGAACCTTCCTAAGAGATAGGACCTATCCCATGATTATAGGGATCCCAACTTCCCTTCCTCCATCTATAAAAGCTTGCCCTCTCCATTTGCAAGCTAGCTAAACTCTTGGGAAGGAAATGATAGCTTAGTGACGATCAAGAGCAGAGTCGAGGAGAACCCTGTGAGAGAGAGAGTTATATTAAATTCCTGATGAGATTTGTTGAGACGTGCTCCACTGCAAGCCTCACTGAAGGAAGATCATAGCGTCAGAGCATTTGGTTGTAATCTCCATTTTTGTCATCTTTAATATAAGAAACTTTGATTTTGGTTCCATTCGTGTATTTACTCTTTTATGAAATGCAATGAATTATATCCTCTCTGACTGATATATAGTTACATGCTTTACGTATTACATTGTATGTCATCGTTTCTCTGCATGTGTACAGATGTCTAGACAAAGCAAACGGAAGGATTGTGATCTGTCAGGCTAGGGACGAGGAACGCCGCTTCTTTCTCGACAACAGCAGCGTGGGATTTAAGGTAGGCTACTTATCGCGATCTTTGTCTTTCTTATAACTAGGAACCAACATCATTGCATGATTCGATTGTTGCTAGACCCAATCTAGGGCTAGTGGGATTGCCTCTGTCCGCAGAGGGGATTTACCTCCTCAACAGTAGGTAGACCAAGTCCCCTACCTCGAATTGCCTCTCAACACATCCCCTATCAGTGTACAGCTTCTGCTGATTCTGCGCTGTAGCCATGTTATCCTTGAGAGCTCAGAGTATATCCTGACTCTCTTGGATCCACTCCTTGGCTCTAGGGGCCTTGCTATCACCAAACATCATGTCAAAAAAAGATAAAGCATGATATCCATATAATGCATAAAATGGAGACATACCGATGGACATATGATGAGTGTTGTTGTAGTAATACTCCCCCAAGTGCAACCATCTCAACCATGCCTTCTGCTGCCTGTTGACATAGTTACGCAAGTAGCCCTCCAACCACTTGTTCACTATCTCTGTCTGTGCATCCATCTGGGGGTGGTAACTAGTACTCAGTGTCAACTCAGTGCCCACCAAACGGAAAAGCTCTTGCCAAAACCATCCCATGAAGCGGCTGTCCCTATCACTAACAATGGTCTTTGGGAGACCATGCAATCTAAAAATGTCCCTGAAGAAAAACTCTGCTACCTGTGCTGCAGTGTAATGTGCTGATATAGCAAAAAAATGAGCATATTTAGTCAGTCGATCAAGGACTACAAATATGAAATCCTTGCCCTGCACAGTGGGCAACCCTGTAATGAAGTCCATCGAAATACTCTCCCATTTCCCCTTAGGTATGTGAAGAGGCTGCAATAACCCTGTCGATGGCTCATTTCCCCCTTGTTACACTACCAAACTTCACACTCCCTAACATGTTGGAGCACGTCTTGAGGCCCTTCCAAGAGAACCTCTCCCTGATGGCCCTATAGGTTTTGGTAAACCCCTGGTGGCTTGATAATGGTGAATCATGCAAGGCATGCAATATCTTCTTCTTGAGATGGGAGACCCCAGTCAAGAATATCATGTCCCTGTAATAGATCACCTCATCCATCACTATGTACCTGTCATTTGTCACTCGCCCATCCAAAATCTCAAAGGAAAAACGATCCTTGGAGTACTCTACCAACAGTTGAGCCCTCCAGTCTGTGTCCAAACTCATCAAGGACAACACTGCCGGTCTGTGTGAAAGTGCACCTGTCACAACGTTGTTCTTCCCCTTGACATAATCGATGTCAAAGTCATAAGCCTGGATCTTGATGACCCACTTCTGCTGCCTCTTCTGCAGCTGTTTCTTCTCTAGAAAGAATCAGAGGCTGTTGTGATCCGTCCTCACCCTGAATCTGTTCCCTACCAGGTACTGCAGAAACTTGGCCAATGCATGCATGATGGCCAACATCTCCTTGTAGTATATAGCATACAACCTCTCATGTGGCAACAAATTCCAGCTCTCTAAAGCTGTGGGGTGGCCTCCCTACATCAAAACTGCGCCGATCCCCTTCCCTGATACATCACACTCCAAGACAAAGGGATGTGTAAAATCTAGCAATGCTAACACCGGACAACTGCTCATAACCTCCTTGAGCCTGTCAAAATCCCTCTGTGTTGTATTTGTCAAACTGAATGCCCCCTTCTTGGCTAGGTCTGTAAGAAGTGCAGCAAGTTGGGAAAATCCCTTGACGAAATTTTGGTAGTAGGTGCAAATCCCCACAAATCTTCGAACTTCCATCACATTCTTCAGCTTTGACCAATCCCTTATGGCCCTGATCTTCTCCTCGTGGACCTTCACTCCGTCCACCCCGATGATGTGCCCCAAGTAGAGCATCTCGGTCAGCTCAAACTCGCATTTAGATAGTTTAGCATAAAACTAATGCTCTTCCAAAACACACAATACAACCTCTATATGTTGGAGGTGCTCCTCCCATGTCCTGTTGTAGATCAAAATGTCATCAAAAAACACTAACACACACTTCATCAAGTGACTGCGGAAGATGTGATTCATGCATGACTAAAAAGTGGCTGGGGCATTGGTTAGCCCAAAAGGCATCACAGAAAACTCAAAATGTCTCTAATGACACCAGAAAGTGGTCTTGGGAATATCTTGCTCCCTCACGAGAATCTGATGGTACCCGGATCTCAAATAAATCTTTGGGAAGAACTTGGCCCCTCTCATCTCATCCATCAACTCATCGATTCGTGGGATGGGGTACTAGTTCTTCATGGTCTTCTTGTTCATGGCCCTGTAATCAATGCACATCCTCAATGTGCCATCCTTCTTCTTCACCATCACTACTGAAGAAGAAAAGGGGTTGGTGCTAGGAAAGATGTGTCCAAGAGCTAAGAGCTCATGGATAGCCCTCTCAATCTCATCCCGATAGGGTTTGGGGTGCCTATAGGGTGTAGTGATGACAACCTGGATACCCTGCTCCAGCTCAATAGTGTGCACAAACCCCTGATCTAGTGGCTTTCCTGGTGGTATCTCCACAAATACCCTAGCATACTTGTCGAGAATGGGCTCTACATATGGGTGTACAACCTGCTCTGTAGATCCTACCTTCGACACTCGCAACTCCACTGCCCACTCTATGTCCCCCTTCCAGAAATATGCCTCCATCTGGTGTGCTGCAACTTTCTGTGGTGGGTAGGTGTGCATACCCAAATCTTCTCATGCCTCCCAGTATTCTTATCTATCCACTCCATCTCCAAGGTCTCCCAGTTAGTGGTGACCTTTCCTAGTGTGATCAGCCACTGTACCCCCAATATCAAGTTGGTGTCTGGAATGTCCACCACGAAAAAATGATCCGTCAGGGTGTACGTACCCATGGTCATTGCTAAGGCTGGCACATACCTGGCACACTGCATAGTCTGATCCCCTGGAACTAGTACCGAAAACCCATCAAAGGTATCTGTTGGTATGCCCCTCCGCTCTACCAGCTGGGCATCAATGAAGTTGTGGGTGGCCCCATTGTCTACTAACACTGATACATGCTGCCCCTGTACTGTGCCTCGGACACACAGTGTCAAATACTTGGGAACTCCCTGCAAAGCTGTAAGGGCTCCCCAGGTGGGTGCAAAAGCTGCACCTCTCGCTCCCGACGGTGGAGGTGGCAGATGATCCCCTCTCAGCGCTGTACTGTTGCCTCCGGCCTCTATCTCCTCATACTCCTCTTCTTCCCCTCTGCTATCAGAGAAGACCTCGATGTAGTGTGCCTTCCCTGTGGCACAACGATGTCTTGGTGCCCATGGCTCCTGGCATGTGAAGCATAACCTTCTTCGCTTCAAACCTCTCCTGGTCTCATCATCTCCAGGCCCTCTACCTTGGTTCCCCCTGGGAGGTGGAACCCTCTCGTCCTTTCCCTTTGGTTGGAATGTCAGTCTCTGGGGAAAATGAGCTCTAGTCCGGGGCAGTGCATCCTGCAAATCTCGAGTCCTCTCAACTGCATCATGGAGTGTCACTGGCCTCGTCTATCTGAATAATCCCCGTAGAGGCTTTGCTAATCCATCTATGAACATATAGATCATTTGGGCTGTGGATAAATCAGGTACCATCATGGAGAGTCTCAAAAACTCTGATATGTACGGTCTGACCTTCCAGTCTAGTTGAGCTTTGTTAGCTCAACAAAATGCTCCTCTGGATCCCTCCGATCAAAACACTCTACCAACCTTCGTGTAAACTCGACATATGCTGTCACTCCTGAGTGCCCCAGCGTAACCATCCCGTGAAACCACCAATATTGGGCCTCACCCTCTAGGTGCAGCGCTACCACCTTGAAGGCCTCAAGCTTTGCCATCTGATTAAGCTGGAAATATATATCCAACTTCTCCACCCAAGCTTTTGCCAAACATTTGGATGATTCGGCAAATGTTGGCGGATGGAATCTACCCACCATGCGCTATAAGTCCCCGTCATGTGAATGCCTGTTCCCCTTATGATGGTTGCAGGGTCTGTTGTCCCGCTTGAGCTTAACAAAATCATGTAAAGTGAGGGCATCTCTGAACTCCTGACCGTATGACTAGTACTCAGCAAAGTAATCTCCCATGTGTGCTGGTTCCTGCTCCTGCTGTGCTTTTGCCCCAATGTCTGCGGAAAGAAATGTAGGCATCGTGGAATGGGGGGGTGTGTGTGATGCCATCTACTGTGCTGTGAGGTGCTCCTGTAAATGATGATATGTGCCTGAGCCCTCCCTAACATGGAAACCCCCTGGGGTCTTGCGCTGTCTAGAATATGACGTGAATCTCTGCCCCATCTCCTTTATCCATGTCGACAAATCTTGTACCGATTTGAGGAGAAGTTCCCCGAACTCCTTATCGGCATTTCTTTCCTCCGCCATTGGTCCCTCTTCCTCAGCGTCCACCACTAGAACGCTGTCACCTTTCCCGAAGGTGAGCTCTAACCTCTACTCTTGGTCTTTATATTTTCTTCCCCAGTAAGTGATGTATGGTTTTCTTGTTGGTGTCATAGACAATCTGCTCCACAAGCTGAGCCAAGTCTATGAGCTCTGATACCACTGTAATATTACAAGTAGAAATAAACATCAATATAAAGCACATAAACAAATACAAACAACAACTAGAGAGATATCACATGAACAATAACCCATATGGAGAACGCTGAGCCATTTTATTAATACTGAAAGATAGAAATGAGTACAAAAGGTGATTAGAATGATGGCACCTCGGCTTGCACTAGGAAAGCGTAGAAATACTCTCAGATTGTGACCCGGAATGGCTGCTAACTCAAGATTGCGTAATATCTAGTGATGTTGGTGGTGGTGCTGCTACTGCTGGAATAAAAAGTTGATTTGGGGCTGTTCCCCTCCTCAGAAAATTATAAAACTCTAGAAATAGCCTCTCCACACAAAACCCAGAAAATCCTACAGAGCTTTCTGAAAATGGATGACCCTCAAAAATACCTCCCTTGAGGCACTACGCTATCCCCAAAGGAGAAACACTGCCCCTGAGTGCTCTGATGCAAATGATGGCCTCCAGCTCTGTGAAAATTCTAGAAAATGGAAGGTTGATCCCTCTCCAACTCTTCCGGGAAAAATCCCGTGAGAAACCCTCAATCCAGAACTCCCTCTATCCAAGACTGCATCCTCCCTCTCACTAACTGCGCTGTCTTTTCCAAAAAATGCTCCCAACTATGGATGCTGCTATACTCTTCGGCAAAACAAGGTGGAACTCCTCACCCGAGAAAGCACTCGAAGTCTCCTGGGGCTGAGGTTGGGATCTCTGAACAGAGACACCTGATGTACTGAACAGTATGTACAGATTTTGCTAAACAACAAGTGTGCTCAATGTCAAATGAAAAATCTCAAAGATGCATAATCAAAATGAATGAGAATGAGGAGACCCTCCCTCCTTTTATGCTTGGTGAGCCTTTCCCTCACCTAGGCCCCACCAATCTCTGCGCTGTCCCCTTGAGCCACGTTGTCCATCTCTCTCTGTGTTGGCTTGGCCCCACGCTGTCTATGCTACCCCTTTTCCCATGCTACCACTTGACCACTAGGCCCCACTTTTCCAAATAGACATGTCTCTTAAGTGACTTTAGGAACTACTTTTTATCCTAAGTGTGAGCTAAGTGTCCTCTTCACCCACTTTATTTATAATTTAACTCTATAAAGGCAAAATATTCAAAATTAATATTTCCAATTAGTTATTGCTAATTGGGAATATTACAAAAAGAACTTTCCTCATGAATCAGTTTCATTTATCGAGGTTGATAGAGTAAAAGAACTATCCTCAAAGGAATCTGTTTCATTTAACGAGGTTGATACGGGTAAATTTCGCTACCTTTTAAACTAAGACCTTTTACTTCGGCTGATGTGTTAGAGTTGCATTTAATTAAAGCGTTAATGAACATAAATGAACATTTTCATGCTGTAAAGAAGAGGAACATAACAAGCATTAGCAACATACGATTTGATAATAGAGTTCGTCCAGGAGGGACTACGTCTTTGGGCCTCGGTGTCAAGATGGTGTAGGCTGCGGCATTAAGTGATGGAAAGAGTGATGATGTACATGGATAGTATTTTATCTGTCATACAAGGAAAATTCCCTCACGTAGGAGTGGCTGGATCTCTCCATGAGATGTTCCAATATAGGAAATCTCATTGTCAAAAGGACTCTTATTAGTATGATAATAACTCCCACATAATGACTATGATAATCCCGCGAACATGGTAACAAAGGGATCTCAAACAAACATACATGTGACAATGAGTATCCCGCCAACATGGCAATAAAGGGATCTAAAAGAACATAAAACAAATCCATGATAGAAATTACATCTCACATAAAAAGCAAACAAGATCCCTTATCAAAATCAACAGGGATCCATACAACACAATGCATCTCATGGCAAAAAGAAGTACATGATCACACTGCATATACCTCACATCCTGGAGCTATATGAAGACAAGGATGATAAATTGCTGCGATTCTGCCATACCATCAATCATGTGGCATCGAATATCCTGAAAAAACGTTGCTCACACACTGAATGCTGACACCTACAACTCCACTTTGAAAAATGGCCGAAAAACATAAGGCTCGGATGGAAAATCTGACTACACTGCTGAACTCGTGTCGCCAAGAGGTGTAGGATCGACTGTCAATTAGCTCAATTCTGACAAAGTGAAAATATGGGCCTTAGGGAATCTTTTAGATCCCCCTAGATTCCTCAAAGATGCTGCTTCACAAGGAATCTAGAAATCTGCAACTCAAAACAGGAATTTGATCTCACCATTGAGATCCTTGCGAAATTTCGAGAAGAATGAGATAAATTTGACCTCATTCTGACATCAACGAATTTCGGCCTCTAAGGAATCTGAAAGATTCCCTCAAGATTCCTAAAGATTATCCTCCATAGGGAATCTGCCAAACCGCTGCTCCAATGGAAAATCTGGGTGCACCATCGCACTCCCTACGAAATTCTAGTTAAAATGCATATAACGTTTAATACATTATGAAAATTTTACCTCCTAGAGATCAAAAGATTCCCTTGGCATTAAATTGGAATCTCTCTTGAACTGCGTGCACCATCCTTGACTCGAAATGTGTGCCCATCCTCCACTAATTGGCCTGGACACATTGGGAAAATGTCGAGTTTAAATAAAAAAAAGGGGGCGGACTCCCCAAATGAGCCGTTGTGGCGCATTGGTTAAGTTCAGACTATGGTTGAGGACCAATGGAGGAGCGCCATGTGTCAGGGCCTAGTAGGCTACTATGTGGGTCCCACATGTTCACTGAGATGCCATGTGGCAAGCTGTGGGCCCCACCTCCCTTGCCTTGACAAAACTTCAAATTTCTCTAACTCCCTCATATGAGCTCGGATTGACGCGTCGTTTGCACCGTTGCGATTAGGGCGATGAGATCTTCAATATGAAGCTGAGTTTGTCACCTTCCTATTAGTTTGAATTTTGAGCCTTTTTCCAAGCCACTGGTGTCTGAAGATCCACTTGGATCAATCCTCCCCACTGAGGAGATTTTGGTCCTCCAAAAGCATCATCTTCTATCCATCACCAACTGCATGCAAATTTCTTTGAAACACACATTCCCACATGACTCCTTCACCTGACGCACTTCGAAATCAGAACGCAATTACAACACCTGCAATTCCTGCAATGCAAATCTCTGAAAAAAGTACATCCCTTGAAGACTCCTTCACCTTACGTACTTTGGGATCGGATTGCAATTCCAACACCTGCAATTGTTGCAACACAAATGTCTGAAAAGGCACATCCCTTTTAGATTCCTTCACCTCTGTCCTTCGGAATCAGAATGCGAATGGCAACACCTGCTTAAAGTTGCAACAAAATTACATGCACAATGTGACCAACTATGACCCAAACATTCCCATGCTTTCCACGAGTTTATAACACATACTCGGTGGTCAAGCTTACATCAAAATGGAAATCACACCCCAGCTATCATTACAAGACCAAAGGCATCATCTTCACATTTCAAAGTGATGGCAAACACATCATCACTTTTACATAAAAGAAATGCATCACACGACTTATAAACAAGGCCAAAATATCATTGTTGCTTAAAAAGAGATGGAAAAAACATAATCACTCTTACAATTAAACATGCAACAAATGATTTACAAAAATAAGGCCATGACAAGCTAACACCTCTATAAAAACAATCTAGAAAAACCATCTCTCACTTATCAAAGTGAATGGGTCATCCCCCTATGGGAGTTTCACTTGTCGATCAACTGTTTTGACTGGTTTATGCACCGACACTTTGTCCTTAAGGTGCTATTGTGGATGGAGCCTCGAGCACGTGGCTTTTTGATGAATACTTGTGTTGCACTGGTTGCAAAAGGTCTTCTTCCTCCAGACTTGCTTAACTAGTTTCTTTTTGTGTTGTGGAGAAGTTTTTCCATGCCTCATCCTCCTTTGTGCTGCCATTCTTTTCCAACACTCTGAAATGACATAGTTAAGTAAACCAAAAAAATGACAAGTTTTCTTATGCCATGATTTAAGTTCATGTTTAGCAGCATGCTTATAATCAAAATGAACTCGAGAATATTGAGACTTGTTATACCTTCCCTGGTGGTCTCCGATGTGATTGTGGTGATGAGAGCTTGCCTCAGCTCTTTCATTGCAACATGCACTTCCATGGGATGATGGTAGAGTGTTCCCATCAATCCTCTTCCCTGGTGAGTTCAACAATGTCTGTTTTCCTTTGATGTCCTTCGAACATCCTCCTTCAGTGTATCCCAAACCTGCGTAGCGAGGTCTTTGCACAACCTCCGATGGCTGAGTTATGCCTTGGCCATGAATGCCAAGTCCTCCTCCTTTGTACCCCATCTTGGTGAGGATTCTCATGCTGGTTCCTATAATGGGGATCTACACACTTCCAACATAAATGATATCATGTGAAGAAACTGAAGAGAAATGAACACTGTTTACCTTAGCTGTCGATTTTGACACAGGTGAAGAAGGCTTCTCTAAGTCTTCGTTGCGCTTCCCTTCCTACAAGGCATCTGTTGTGGCTTGTAGCTGAAGCTGCAATAACTGCTTCTCCTCCTTCTCTTCCTATAGGAATGCCTTCAATGCAAAATTATCTGCTTGAAGACTTTCGTTGTTGCACTTCAATTCTTCCAACGCCTTTGTCGTGGCTTGCAACTGAAGCTGCAATTGATGTTTGTCCTCCTTCTCTTCCTGTAGGAGTGTCTTCAATTCAACGTTTTCTGCTGCTTGTTTCTCATAAGCTTCGTACAACATGTCTACTTTCTTGGACATCCTGAGCATGGTCCCATACATGTCTTTGACATTCTCCATTTCTCAACTTAGCGAACGCTCAATGGTTCATGCCTGCAATCCAAATCATCAAGAAGACCGCTCTGATACCACTTGATCCAGGTAAATTTCGCTACCCATTAAAACAAGACCTTTTACTTCGGCTGATGTGTTAGAGTTGAATTTAATAAAAGCGTTAGTGAACATAAATTAACGTTTGCATGTTGTAAAGAAGAGGAACATAACAAGCATTAGCTACATACGATTTTGATAATGGAGTTCGTCCAGGAGGGACTATGTCTCTGGGCCTTGGTGTCAAGATGGTGCAGGCCGTTGCATTAAGTGTTGGAAACAATGATGATGTACATGGATGGTATTTTCTTTGTCATACAAGGAAAATTCCCTCACACAGGAGTGGCTGGATCTCTCCACGAGATGTTCTGCTATAGGAACTCTCACTCTAAAAAAGGACTCCTATGAGTATGATAATAACTCCCACATAATGACTATGAGCATCCCGCCAGTGTGGTAACAAAGGGATCTGAAACAAACATACATGTGACAATGAGTATCTCGCCAACATGGAAATAAAGGGATATCAAACAACATAAAACAAATCCATGATAGAAATTACATCTCACATAAAAAACAAATAAGATCCCTCATCAAACATCAACAGGGATCCATACTACACAATGCATCTCATGGAAAAAAGAAGTACATGATCACACTGCATATACCTCACATCCTGGAGCTATCTGAAGACAAGGATGATAAACTGCTGTGATCTGGCCATACCATCAATATTGTGGCATCGAATATCCTGAAAAATGACTTCTCACACACTGAATGCTGACACCTGCAACTCCACTTTGAAAAGTGTTCGAAAAACATAAGGCTCAAATGGAAAATCTGACTGCACCGTTGAACTTGTGTCACCGAGAGGTGTAGGATCGACTATCAATTTGCTGAATCTGACAAAGTGAAAATATGGGCCTTTGGGAATCTTTTAGAATCCCCCTAGATTCCTCAAAGACGCTACTCCACAAGGAATCTAGAAATTTGCAACTCAAAAAAAGAATTTGATCTCACCATTGAGATCCTTGTGAAAATTCAGGAAGAATGAGTATAAATTTGACCTCATTCTGACACTAGTGAATTTCAGCCTCCAAGGAATCTGAAAGATTCTCCTCCACAGGGAATCTGAAAAATTGCTGCTCCAATGGAAAATCTGGGCACACCATTGTGCTCCCTGCAAAAGTCTAGTTAAAATGCATATAAAGTTTAATACATTCTGAAAATTTTACCTCCTTGAGATCAAAATATTCCCTTGGCATCAAATTGGACTCTGTCTTGAACTTCATGCACCATCCTTGCCTCGAACTGCGTGTTCGTCCTCCACTTCTTGGCTTGGGCGCATTGTGAAAATTTCAATTTTAAATAAAAAATGCGGGCAGACTCCCCAAAGGAGTCGTTTTGGCATATTGGTTAAGTTCGGAATGTAATTGAGGACCAATGGAGGAGCGCCATGTGTCAAGGCCTGGTAGGCTGCTATATGGGTCCCACGTGCTAACTGGGATGGCATGTGGCATGCTATGGGCTCCACCTCCCTTGCCTTGAAAAACGTTCAAACTACTCTAACTCCCTCATACGAGCTCAGATTGACATGCTATTTGCACTATTGCGATCAGGGTGATGAGCTCTTCAATCTGAAGCTGAGTTTGTCACCTTCCTGTCAGTTTGAATTTCAAGCCTTTTTCCAAGCCATTGATATTTGAAGATCCACCTGGATTAGAGGTTGACAGAGTAAAAGAACTTTCCTCATCACCTGTTTCATTTTTAATGAGGTTGACTTAGTAAAAGAACTTTCCTCATAGTTCACCCAACCTATCTATTTCAGAATCATTGGGAATATTCCTTAAGTCAGATGAAGTGGAATATACCATAATAAGGTCTCTATATTTTCAATTTCCGCCGATATCGCAGGCGACGATAATGAAAAAGTTCCCATTAGGGAAGGGTCCTTAAAGAGTCCTACACCAATGTTCTGAGACTCGAGTGTCGTTGAAAACATCGAAGATGCTCTAACAAATTTACGGGAACTTGAAAGTCAAAAGGATCAACGGAAGCAGAGTCGGTCAAATGAGGAAAATACTGATATAAATGAATCTCCAGACCAAAATGAGAGGGGGTTGAAGGGGTTGTATCTTCCTGAAGTTCTTCCTTTATCGAAATCAAACCAGGTGGAAGCACTTCACCGTCAGGCCCGAGATAAATTTCAGGCGGTAAACTCTGTGGTAAAGAGGAAAACTCAACAATTATGGATGGCTGAGGATCATACGGTTGCACTAGAAAAAATTTTTGTTGTTTGAATTTGGGATCAACTATTGGATCGACTTCCAGTTGAACAAGCTCGAGTTTAGGATTCACTGTTTCACTGGATTGAATTTCAGTGTCCTTAGGTAATTGTGAGATTTCTATCTCGATAGTAGCAGATAAACTGGGATCCGTCGAAACGAATCGAGACTTGGTACTCAGAGGATAAATTTTCTCTAGTAGATCATATGATGTAGCACTAAGAGTTCTAGAGGTACTAGATTCGGTAGAACGGGGTCGCCTTCGCCGGCCATAAATGGCTTCCGGTGGTAAAGGTGGTTTAAGCACTATTCTAAGTGAATGATGGGGAAAGGGTTGTTATTCTTCCACGATGACTGATTGATTTTATTACAAAAAAATAAACAAATTAAAGGGTGATACTAGGCAAAAGGTTTACCAAGTAATTGTAAACTGCAAAATACCTCTTAGCGAACTAAGAAGTACGGGTAGGCAATCTCCTCGAATGTTGTGTTCAGTGTATCACAAGTTACAAGGTGGCCGACTTGGTTACCTATGGACAGAAATCAACCTAAATTTATCCTCCAAAATATAACTGAAGGTACGTGGAGGCCCAAGTCCATGTTAGCGCTGTCTAATGCAAAACCACACAATGAGAGCATCCCCTTATACTTTTTGTACTAGAACACCGCCCAATACACCCGAAGGCACATGGACGAGCTTCGATATACTTACGTACGTGGAGTGAGGTATCACACTCAAAATATATCACAGAAAAGTTAGCGACAAATGCTATGTTTAACGACGCTGGAGCACGTCTCTAGCCTAGACCTTCTAAGTGATATCGTTAATGTTACAATGCTTCCTTAGGTAAATTAAGATAAATTTTATGTTGATCTTGATTATCAATTTGTCTTTCAGGTTCACCGTGAGATGTATTGAACATTCCTCGAATGCAATTAGAATGATAAGCATTCGTTTCGAATTGATTTTTGACAATGTAAAACTAACTAGTAGGGATAGAGAAATTAGATAATTTGCAATCATTAATGAGCACATATAAATGCCATTTTCCTCTAATATATTCCTATGCAACACTAACAATCTCTAAATGTATATGCATGCTTTTATTTTCACTTTCCTTTAATGTGAATGAGCAAAAAGAAACTAAATGCACAAATCAATCAAGCAATGTTTTATTTTGAGAAATAAGGAATGAAACCACAATTTTCTCTTAGGAAATGAATACTGAAATGAAAATTTTCCTTTTGAAAATAGAGAATTGATATAATGAAAAATTTACAAATTTGGATTTAATTTGACAATGATAAAGAAAACAACTAATGAAACATTGAACAAACCACTATCCAAAGGAAGCAGAACTAATTAATGTTTACTTGTCTCTAAGGTCAAACAGAAATCTGAGAATATAGAAAGCAATAGGCTAAAACTGAATGCAAAAGAAAAATTATAATAGAATTTGGCTGGCTGAGGGGCAGCGCACCCCTTAAGGGCAGACAAGGCATTGCAGAGCACCTCTAAATGGGATACAATTCTATGCAGAGCACTGTACCCTGACCAACAGTGCCTTGGGCGCAGTGAAGATTGAAGATCAAACAAGCTAAACACACTTCTAAGGAAAAAAGTACATTCAAATGACTGAATAGATGAAGTAAAGTCTATTGATGATGGTTAAAAAGGACAAAAACACCAGGAATTATGGATTTCTCCCCAACAGAGTCTCCAATGTGTTATGAGGAATTATAATCTATGGATAAACTAGTCTTCCCTGAGTGTGGTGTTTCTTCACTAAGAAAAACAGAAGAAAGGTAAATGTTCTTTTCTCTAAAATAGACAAAAAGATAGAAGGTGTAAATACCTACTTGTGAAGCTTCGCTCTCGTTCCTCTTCTATTTTCATTCCAGTCACTCTTGATCTAGCTGAAACCTGCTTGATCAATACCTGCAATCATAGACAAAAGACAAAAAACGAAATATAGATATACATTCTATCTACCTTAACCAAATTGAACCAGTTAAATTTGAGAATACATACACATTTGAGAATACATTCACAAGATATAAGTGCATATATGAGAGAAAGAACAAATATATTAAGTGAAATAATAGGAGGAGTAGATTACAACCAGTGGATCAGTTCGTCGTCAACCTGCTCCAACTTCATTCCGTCCTCATCACACCAAGCATCAATCCAGTAGCATAAGAGTACTTCATCTCTCAAGAATTGAGAATCCAATATCATAATACTACACAAATTTCTTCCTCCCTTGCACTTAAATGAGTGCCCAATTTATAGCGAAATTATAGGTAGTTTCTCAATAAATGATATTGAATGGCTTTCTAATAATAGATGAGTCATTTTTCTAGGTTCAATGGTGATGGATGAACACATGTATTCAAAGTATGACACCTATGAGCTCTTCTAGAAGGCACTGGACATGTGGAAACAATGATGATTTCACTCCTAGGAGACCAACACACCCTTAAGTGTTGGGAAGTGCTTTTCAGAGAACCCTTGCATTGGGGTAAGTGATTTGCAACACACTTAGGCCCATTCAGAGGAGCGTTGATGAGTCAATGGGTCATTTTAACTATACTTCAAACATTGAAACTCTCATGAATTAAAGCCATCAGTGGAATGACTTCTCTAGGGCATGTAACAAATGAATTAGGGGATGATAGATCCTATTTGTATTGAATTAGGGGATGATATACCCTGTTCATACTGGTCTTAGGGTAACGGCCATATGTTATTTGTAAATAATAAGGCATTGTTTTGTATAGTATCTCTAACCCTACTCATTTTCATTTATTGTCATTAGATAGTTTTATTTAACACATTTAAGTTATATGTTATTTATATTTTCCAGTTTGTTAGAGTAGATTTTTCTATTCCAGCAGGTTTACTATGTATGCATGATGATTTCGATTTTGAATGGATATATATTTGATGGACTTTAGTTTACATGGATGCAAGATTTAGGGATTTTCACGTTACTTCATGGAAGCAATGTGTCCCCATATGGAGCCAGATGTTGCACACATTTTGTCAAAGTTCCAAGGAAGCAGTTGTACCATATTTTTGAAAGGATCAAGATCATCAACCATTAGCTTTTTGAATCATTGTAAACCCATTATTCAAAATTTGTAATGTAAGTGATGCTAGTAAGACCGTGTATGTGTGTAATAACCTAGGTAAGCCTATTATTTTGGCGACGAATATCCTCCTAGGAGGTTTTTCGTCTCACTGATTCATCTGTGTTTCTAAACACGGATGATCGGAAAAGATTTTCCCTTCAGCCTCACCCCGAAGATAGGGTGGAATTTATCGTCAAAGTCTTAGGTAAGTCCTAGTGTTTTAGTCGAGTCTTTTGTAAAAGTGATTTGGGAATAATTTAAGTTAATTAACTAAATTATTTTATTACAAGTCACTTGGTCTACTAGATCATATTGTGTCGCAAAATTGGGTATACTGAGGGGCTAAGATGAACGTCATATTCCCTTTAAGGGTTGATACTGTAAATATTATGTAAAGATATTTTAATACATGGTCCCTCATACTTGGACACCATGATTAAAATATTAGAGAGTGGAAAAATCATTAAATCCCCTCAAGTGTTAAATAATTAAATTTTCAGGAAAAATAAAATTTAATCTTAAACTAGAAAATTAATTAATTAGAGTAAAATTAAAATGTCTTAGAAAAATTAATTCTCCAATTGGAAAATTTTGTGGGTTTTAAAATAATTATTTTTTGAAGGTCCTCCACCAAGGGAATATTTTACTTTTTAAGAAAATTTGGATCCTTAGACCTTGGTGGTCGAACTAATACAAATGAAAGTAAATGATAAATTAGAAAATTTCTCAAAAATAAAATTCGATGGCTAATATTAAAAGATCTTCAAGTATTTATCAACGACTGAGATTATTTTGACAAGGATCAAAGAAACTAGTCGCTATTTTTCCACTTAAAGGATTTATCTATAAATTAGAGTCATTTGAGTCTCTAGCAATTTGATTTTTGGCTAGTAAATCATTGTTGAAGGTTTCATATAAACTATTGTCCTACTGGGAACTATGTTTTCTATAATAATATATACTCTAGGGTGAAATTCAAGGTGTTCCATGTTCATTGATTTGCGTTATGTACTGGCTATGAGCTTTCATATGTTGTGTTGAATAATGGTAAGATCTGTTTTTCATTAGATGGAGATAAAATCATACTATTTATATTTTTTGGTTAATATTAGGTGGTTTTATTCGCCATATGACTAACATATTGTCTTGAGATAAATACATAGTGTTTGTAGGTACTTCGGTCCTTGGCCTCCAAGTTCACGAACTTGGGCATGAACCATTTTTCTTGGATCCCAAATATTTGTATGGTGGATTAAATATTTACTAAGGCTATAGAGTGCATGGGGTTTCTTAAGTGTTTTTAGTCATTCATCAAAGAAAATAGCCATAAAAAATATATCTTTTTCAAAAATTTTAATTTTCAAAACCCTTGTATATTTGTAAATTTATTTTTTAAATTATTTTTCTACTTGGGTTTTGGGGTTTTAAGAATTTGTATATATTTGGGGTTTGGGTGTTTTATTTTCATGTTTGCAGGTTGAATTGAGAGAAGAAGCTAAAGTAGAGCTAGATCTAGGTCCTTGAGGGTAACATCTAATCTCTAGAAAATTTTGCAGGGCTACCCATTGAAGAATTTGAGCCAAATTTCAGATCTAAAAGAAGACAAATTTTCTGAAGTGAGAGTTTCATTTTTTAGCATTCCCGGGCTCGGATCTAGCCCTCCTAGGGCCAACATTTCCCTCTCCCCTCTTTGTGTCAGCCTAAAAAGGCCCAACGTCCTTTATCTTAGCCCTTTATGATAGGTCGTAAGCCCTTAAGGCCTCAACCTCACCTACTACCCCCATGCGCATAGGGTTTAATGCCAATTTTGGCATAGATGTGGCTCAAAAGGGCCTCAACCTCATTCTAAGACCCTAGACGATTGCCATTAGGAATATTTGTGGGCTCTTTAGCCCATAAAACCTAGCCATTTGCCTCTTTTATCCCCAACGTGCACCCTTTGAAGCCTTATCCCTCCAGCGTTGGCCTTTCCCGATTTCCTCTTTCCATTTTTATCCCTAATATGCATTCCTAGCCTCCTTTTCCCACAACACTAGCCTATTAGACCTAGCGTTGGCCCTCCTTGGCCCTAGTATGCCCTAGATCCTTCCCTGAATTTTTTGAGATTGAATGCTTGATGGTTTTGCCCATCTTTGGGCTTCAAAAGTTTGATTTTTAGGTGGCATCCTCATCCCAAAATTTTGGGCAACTTGGGCAAGTTCATTTTCAAGGCCTTGGGCCTAAGGTTTGCTCTAAAACCTCATTTTTCCTCTGTTTTATTACAACAGTGATAGAAGTGATATAATAGCCCAAAAATCACATTTAATTTGGTCAAAATCACTAAAAATTGAAAAATTTTAATTTCCCTACATTTTGGCCAATTGGGCACTTAAGATCTAGCCTAGTTCTAAATATTTGCTTGATGGAATTTTTTGCATAATTCACTCAATCATATCTACAATTTTTTGAATCACACATCTAAAAAGGGCTTAGGAATTGATTTTTCAGTTTTGGAAAATTTTTCTCAGTTTTGGGCATTTTAGGCACTTGTTGTAGCATCATTAGCTTATTGACCTACTGATTTGTTTCCGCTGTAATAAGTTACTTCAGATCTCATATGTGACTGAATAATGCATCTTAATGTGGCTCAAAAACTTATATTTTACTTTGGCAAGTTGTTGGACATTCGCTGATCATTGCTAGTCATTTTTGGTTTGTTATCTATTGGATCTAGTGTGTTCTCCTTACTGTTGTTATCACTTTATTATTTCTTTCATAACACCACATATAACATCTTAAGAGATCTGAAAAATGTAAATTTACATTGGCTAAACATTGGGAAATTTTCTACTTCATACATTTCTTGGCAATTTTCATGTTAAAGTGATCTCACTAATGATGTCATAAAAACAATAAGTGCTAAAATGTTATTGTTGATTTTGGAATCTAACACTTACCTATGTTTATAATTTGTCAACTTGGCACTAAAACCACTCACACATCTAAGTTTTGAATCTCTAATATCATTGATGGTCTAAGGTGTTTGAGCATTAAGATCTAATGACATCATTGTGTTTGACATCTAAATGAGGCATTGTTAATAAATCATTGGATAATTCCTCCAAGTTAAAAGGGGCCTTGATATCTTGATTGTCTACCTTTAGCATTTGGCATCTTAAGTTTCATGGGTAGTCATCCTAAGTGAGAATCTCAATATTGGTCATTGGCATATCTTAAGTAATCATTGTTGAATTGGATATTTATTCTGGGCACCTTGTGGAATATTGTTGATCATTGACACTTGTACCTTTAAGCACCTATCTTGTTTTAAGACTGTTATCTAATCATTATTAAGTACTATTTTTATAAGATAATTCACACCAAATACTTAAATAACATTAAAAATCCTAAGACTTCACTCATTCCATCTTGCACAAGCATTCTAGGATCTAGCTTGCATTAAGGAATTTACCTCCTAGCATAAACTATGTTGATAGACTCATAGGGAAACCCTTTTCCATTTAGCTTAAGGGATTCAAATTTTCTTAGTGGTTAACACAATGACCTTGCAGTCATAAGAGCCACAGTCTCTGCAGCGTAGGAGGCATTGGGTGGATGGAACACATGGGGGGTTATAATTAATCATTCCATTGCCTACTTCTCGGTGGATTCCATCCCACAACCTACTCTAAAGATTGTTTCTCAAAACAGTTAAGGGAGAGGTTCAACTTAGACTAGAAATTTAATTTAAAATTCACCAACATCCTTGCATCACACATAGATTATGGATTTTCACATCATATAGGTTAATCAATCATTTAAGTAACAGGTGTCCATCCGGTTACTTGGCATTAATATACAGTAATCAAAATTTGTGACTCCATAAAGCACTGATCTCATATTTAAAATCTAATTAATCATAAATCTTGCTAAATTTAACCAAGTATCTAGGCCACTCATCCATGCTTCCCAAACAAGTTGGTTCCCAACTTGTTTTCCTTCACCTCATTCCATAGGGACTACCCCCCGTAGCATGTTGTTGGGAGACAAATAGAACAAAGTAGGCGGGGATCAGAGTGACAACCCCTGCCCTGAGAAATTGTTGTGGTCAATTCTGTTAATTACAAATATTAAAGGTTTGATAATTTTGTATTTCCTAATGTTGGTCGAAAATAATGTGGGTCAGGGACCCACAAATTAGATTAAAGTAAACTATCACATTTTCCAATAGTGGGGAGGCAAAGATTGTGGCCTTGGTGGGGGCACGATTGGCCAATGAGGAGGCACTGTGTTGTCCATGTTGGAAATACTGAGAGGTGGGGGGGGGGGGGGTGAATTAGTATTTCTTATCAAGTAGCACTTTTGAATCTTTTCAGAGGATTAGTTAATCTTCAGTTATTCTTGATGTTTATCCAGTAACAACAGTAAACAATAGAAAACAATAAGCACACAAATTTTAGGTGGAAAACCCTCTCCGGGTTGAAAACCACCAAACTTTTTTCTAATAAATTCTTTAATCTTCAGCCCCAACTGAAATGAAAGGTACACCTTTCTAGTATTCTAGAAAAACATTCTTCTCTAGCTCCCACTAGAAGGATGCCCCCATGCCTTGGTTTCTTCAGTAGTCAACTAAATGGATGCCTCGACATCCTAGAATAACCTACCACCCTAAAATGTTAACAAGATCCAACTTGTACATGACTTTATGCACCAACCTAGCACCTCCCTGCCACCCCATAATGATCAGAAATAAGACAAGATTGCAGACTCCCGTACCAGGGAAATGATCCACGATAAAATATGATTCACAATGATTTTCTTGAACTAGACCAATCACCCAATCACACTGTGACCTGAACCCCAACCATAAAATTATCGAACAATGACACTTATACCTCCCAACAATTCCTCTCCAACTCTAGGCAGATTGACTCTTTTACAATTTTACAATGATGATTTTTACTTTTGACACAACCTGATACTTGACTTGACATTGCTTCTTTGAACACTAGTAGCTGTTGAGGTATTTTTGTGCTTGCTTCAAGTAATGGTACTTTGGCATTGCATTATCCTTCTATTATGTGTTTGAGTTGTCCTATTGCGTCCTCCTTCCTGCACATGCATTAATGAATAAGACCCAAACCAATATACAAACAAAATACTTACACTTTCGTGCAAACCATATGTTAGAGAAATATTCAAAATTCAAATGTAAATACGTTCAACATTTATGAACAAAACCCAATCAAACATACATACAAAATACTTACACTATCCTGTAAAAATACATGTCAGAGATGATATTAAAATTAAAATTTAAACACTAATTATACATGCTTTGTTGTAGCAGACTTACCCTTGACTGTTGATGTGTTGTCCTTACTGCAGTGATCCTTGAATGCTTATTTTTTCTTGCCTTCTAGAAGCTCCATATTGAATCTGTTGTATATATGTAATTTCGGATCTCCAATTTCTGAAATTTCATCCTGTGGTATCCCTCTGAGTCCTCTTTCCAACCCCACAGGTCTAATCAATATTGGATTCTTCAAGAAATAGTTATACCAAATCTCCTATGATGACCTGATTATAGACCAGTTTAGTAGAGCAAACTTGTACAAAGTTCCACGTGTCACTGTTTCAACCTTTGGTCCTGAAAATGATATCCAACAAACTAGAGTTCGTTCTCTTTTTTTCACTTCTTATACAATTTGAATCCAATGCTCAGAGAGAAAGTTATGACGATTTTCCCAAGGTCACCGGGTTGACATGAAATTCAGGAGCTTGCAAAAACTCTAACTTCCTCAAATCATATATCTGAAAATATAGCGAACCAGTATCTGAAATTCGATCGCGCACTTCATCAAGATTTCGGCTCAAATAGGTTTTTTTTCAGCATCTGAAGCTTTGTAAAATGAAATTTATAGTGATAATTCCTCGATGACCTTTTTTTAAGTAGCGAAATCCTTGCATCAGGAGGATATGAGGGTCACAATTTATATAAATTCTTAGGTTGAGAGGGTCTTCAGCAAGTGAACATTGGAGGGATTTAGGAGTTCAAAAAATGATTAATTATTAACTATTCAATGACCACAACCAATGATTAGTGTCATGCCACAACCCCATGGGGTTTTATCCCATTAACTAGGGTTACTAACTTCAAACAAAAATATCTCTCAAACCGTGAAGAATTACGTGGTGTGCCATATATCAACGGAAACATCTTGACAAGTAGAAACCATCCAAAATATCCTTGACTCTGAATAGAGTAAGTTTTCAAGTAAAAATTCCCATGAAATATCGGGGTAGCCCCTAGTGCTGCTTGGGTTGACATCAATGACAACCACTGATCAACAGTCCATGGAGGCAACGCTGCGGTTGGACTGGAAAAGTAAGTGTAGGAGTGGCTAGAGGAGGGGCAATGCAAAATTTGGTGGGGCCCAAAGGGAACGTTGGGCGTTTTGAGACAAAAAGAAAGAGGCAACTCATTTGGCTCATTCATTTAATCATCTATTTCGACTTGCCTTTTGACAGAGCACGCTTGAGCAAGTTCCAAGTGTGAATTTTTGTTTAGCAACCGAGTGTTCCTGAGTGGGAATCTCAACCTCAACTTTGATGGACTTCGAGTGCCCTCCCTAAGGAGGATATTTCACCATTTAGATTCAGGGAGGAGTTATGGGATCCATTCACGGTGTATTCACCATCAGCAACAGCACAATGCAGTTCCAATAGTGCAGTCACTGTGCAGTAGTGAGTGTGAGATCATCCGGGTGCTAAGGAGTGCAGGAGATTTTTAGGAGGAAATTGGTGGGGAGGCTAAGAGCTTCCTAACATGGTTATGCACATCATTTTGGAGTAATATGCAGTAGAATTTCCAGGTGCAAAGATTCAACCAACAGCGCAAAGGGCCGAGCCCAAGAGGGCCAATTTCCGAGGTCAACCATTCCACAATTCCTTGGTAGGTTATTATGGGTTATTGTGAGTAGATTTTGGGGTTAAAATCCCAGAATTTTCTGAGTATTATTGTAGGCCCTATTAACAGATTCAGTGGAGCAACAACAACATTTTGGGGCAAGACTGCGCAGAGCTAGGTTATCACAACATGCCTTTGAGGGTTTATTTGAGCTCGTCAGGGAGGCCACTTTAGCTTGCCTTGAGCAAGCCCAGGTGCCATTATTATCACCCACATTGTACACTTTGTATCAGATTAATCAAATGGCTCAGACCTGAATTTTATGGCTCCAGTTTTTGTTTTTATGGTGTAATTATTTTTCTATTTATAATGTCTATTGATGCATTGTTATTACTGGTAATTTCAAATTATGAATATTATAGTGGTATCAGATCTCGTAGACTTGGCTCAGCTTGTGGATCACACATTCAATGACACTAGAGAACAAACATAACATGACTTACCGGAGACAAAGATACAAGCGCAGGGAAAGGGAGCTTGAAAACACTCCATATCCAGTTGATAACGTTCTGGAGGTTGTAGAAAGGAAGATGAGGGATACAGAAGATGGAAGGAGCAAGGAGGAATTTGCTCACATTCTGTTGAAATCAGTACAAGACCTCTCCAAGTGGATTGAGGAGATGGTTCAGAGTTTTAGTAATGGCAGCAAGGGGAAGCGAGTCTAAGGCAATTTCCAAATTGGAGAAGGGTTTGGCACTTTACATCAACAGAAAACAACCCAAGTTACACTACTGATTGTACCATATACTCCACCATGATATACTATTCCTACGATCCTAGCTTCAGGGACAAGAGGGCAACAAGAGCCTGAAGAGGCTCACTACGAAGAATATTTCATAGAATATCAATATTATGGGCCAGAGTTCGGAAAGGCCATCACATTCAAATACTTATGCCTATTGAAGATAAAAAAAAAACACAGAGGCCAGACCGGAGGGGAATACACGCAGGGGAGTGAATTACAATGTATGGTGGGTAGGTTGTTCCTCCCAAATTTTGATGGCTCTTCTAAAAGTTCAACAAAGGCATGGGTGGAGAAGCTAGATTTCTATTTCCAGCTGAATCAAATGACTGAGACAGAGGCAATCAAGTTTTCCACGTTGCATATGGAGGAAGAAGGCCACGATTGGTGGTTCCATAGGCTAACTACACTGGATCACGCAGGAGTGACATCACATGATGAGTTTACACAGAGGGTGTTGGAGAGATTTCACAAGAAGGGCCCAAAATAATACTTTAGGGAGTTGACTAAGCTCAAGCAGACGAGGAGTCCAAAGATATACATTTCGGAGTTCTTGAGTTTGTTAGTGATGGTTTCAAACTTGTCAAAATATAGGAGGATTTATATGTTTATGGAGGGGCTAACAGATCCATTGTGAGGCTTAGTAAGGTAAACCTGACTGACTACGCTACAAGATGCAGTAGGGAGAGCGAGAAAATTGCATGATTCCCTACCTAGGGCTAGAGCACCACTGCCTACCAGACCAATTTTCCAGTAGAAAGGGAGAGACATGATAGCTCCACCCCCAAGAGGCAACTGGGGTTGGGGGAAACTTGATGATGATGCTAGGAGGGATATTCGGAGGAAGAAACTTTGTTTCATAAGGAGTGATCACAACCCCTATAGGAATCCTAAGGCCTACATGGATGAGATCGAGATAAATATTCATGAAATATTAGCATTGGGACACATCAAGCCCAGTTCTAGCCCTTTTGCTTCTTCAATTGCCTTGGTGAAGAAGGATGGGTCACTGAGGATGTGTATCGACTATAGGGCCTTGAACAAGAAGATCATGAAGAATCACTACCCCATTCCCATGATCGATGATTTTATGGATGAGATGAGGGAGCTTAGTTCTTCTCCAGCATCGATTTGAGGTTTGGGTACCATCAGATCTGGGTGAGGGACAATGATGTCCATAAGACTGCTTTCAGATGTCACTATGGACACTTTGAGTTTTTGGTGATGCCCTTTGGGATAACCAATGCTCTAGCCACATTTTAGTCCTGCATGAACCACATTTTTCGTGGCCAGTTGAGGAAGTTTGTACTGGTATTTTTCAATGAAATCTTGATATAAAATCAGACTTGGGAGGAACACTTGCAGCACATGGATGTTGAAATTTGGTTATCGGACCACAGGTGCTTCACTAAGGCTTTGATATTTGGCCTAGGGAAAAGTGTCCAAATGAATTTATTTTTTCTCCTAAAGTGACTTTATAAATTTATAAAGTCAAATATAATTTAAAAGTGACTTTAAGTGATAAAGTTACTAAGTCCAATTTTAAAGTGACTTTAATAAAGTCAATGTGAAATTAGAAATGAAAAGTGACTTTGGAAATAAATGACTAAGTGGGTCTTTATTAAAGTGGGGTGAATTAAAAAATAGAAAGTGAGATTTAAATAAGCATTTAATCTTAGCCCTATATCTATTTATCTCATTGGTAGATTTAGGGATTCCCCAAAAGTCACTTAGGGCTAGGTTAAAGGAGGAAAAGGAGGGAAAAGGTCATTTTTCTTTCATGAGCAGATTGAGAGAAGGAGGAGAAGAGAGCTGGAGACATTTCTGGTTTTGAGAAAGAGAAGGAGAGGAGCATTTTAGCAAATTCGTACATCAAGGAGAGGCTACACGCATTCCAAGGTAGCAGTCCGTACAACAATAAATCAGCACAGTTTTCGAGGCATATTTCCGTACAACAGCAGTGGGCACATTTTTTGAGGTCTGTACAGTAGCAAGGAGGCACATATTTCTAGGAGAAGCAATAGCAATATGAAACACACATTTCGAGGCTGAAAGAAGTTGTTGTAATTTCCATACAATCCGTACAGAAGTACATAATTTTTGGCATAGTTTTCAAGGAGTATGTACAACATTAAATGCTGTTATCTCTTTCTATAAAATTTCTATTATTACTGTTTTGCTGATTTAGCACATTTTCCGAGGCAGAGGCAAGCACGAAAAACGAGATAAGTCTGTACATTGTTTGCTGAAATTTTTCCTGTATATTTCATTTCTCTGTAAAAGAGAATCTTCCAGAAATAAAGAGAATCTTTCGAAATATTTTTCCCGAAGAGTTGTAGGGGGTTTTTCCAGGGTCATATTGACCAAAAATCAGCGTGTCAAAATTCTGTGTGTGGGTGATTTATTTTTCTAAGTTTTTATTTCTGCATTTCAGCACTGTGAAATTTCCAGAATTTGTGTTTTGAAAAAATATTTGTTTTTCCAGCTTGTTGAATGTATGGCTATGGGAATGGGCATTTAAATTTATGGGATAAATAAGGAAAACTAAAAACCAGGGTTGGTTATCAAATTTCTACATAGTATCGGAGCTATTTTGCTGAAAAGTGCAGTTTGGGGCAACAAGAAGAAAAATTACAGCAAGCTGATTTTTCACACAAAAAATAGTACCTTTAGTACATCAGTGTTATTTTTAGTTTATTTAGGACAAAAAGCATGTCTTTGGGCTTGAGGGTGGAGGATAGGTTGGATGGGCATAGTAACTACAGTGTATGGAAGGAGAGAATGCAGAGCATCTTTGAGGAGGCAGAAGTCTGGGATATCATGGTGCATACCGCACAGAACCCTATTAATGTGCCTACTGATGCTGTTCAGTTGGTAGCATTTAATAAGAAGAATAACAAGGGTAAGAGACTGATTCTGGATGGAATCAAAGACCATTGCATTCCTCATGTGAGAGGAAAGAGATATGCTCATGAGATGTGGATAGCATTGACCAATCTCTACCAAAGTACCAATGAGAACAGGAAAATGGTCCTAAGGGAGAAGCTGAAGACCATTAAGATGGTTAAGACTGATAGTGTAGCTGGATATCTCACAAAGATTACTAATGTGAGAGATACATTGGCAGCAGTTGGAGAGGTCATTCCACCCATTGAGTTGGTGCGGATTGTAGTGAATGGCCTTCCCAGTTCATGGCTGAACTTTGCTGATGTGGTTTTTGCACGTGAGACCCTTCCCTCTTGGGAGAGGTTCTGGGATGATTGCATACAGACATAAATCAGAAAGAGCCAACTTGGGGTAGCCAAACTAGTTGAGCAGGATGAGGATGTAGCACTGTTGGAAGGAGGAAAGAAAGGCAAGGGAAAGAAGCAAGCTTCCACAAGTTTTGGTGGGGCAAAGGAAAAGGTAAAGGTAAACAGGGGAACACGTAGAAGGACTATTCCAAGGTGAAGTGTTGGAATTATCAGAAGATGGGTTGCTATGTTGAAAATGCAGCAAGATGAGGGAGCTTAGTGAAATGAAGTCGCCTTCACTAAGTGGGCCCGCAGGCAAATTCTGGCGCAAAATCTATTTTTAGACTATGTCTATTTTTAGACATATGGAGCATGGTTCGGGGATTCCAGTTTGAGATTCTTGAAGTATGTGTCATGTTGGTAAAAATAGATGAGACTATTTTTGAGGTCAAAGAGGTCGAAGTCTATTTTTAGACTGCCTCTCCTTAAAACAGGGAAGTCAAATATTATTTACCCTTAATAATATTTAGACTATAAACAGCAGTTTACTCTCTTGGAGCACTTCAGTTCGAGCTACCGAAGTGGCTCATGCATCTGACAGAGGAATCACGTGGTTCCCAAGGGTTTGATGGCATCATGCATGGTTGACTTCAGTTGGACTTCAGTGGCAGAAGTTTGGAGGAGTTAATGAGACAGATAGTGGAGTTGTGTTATGTTTATTTTAGTTGAACTAGTTGAGATTAGTTTAACTAGATAATCAATTAGTTATGAGTGGAGTGAATTAAATATTATTTAATTCATTAATTAGTAACTCATTATTCAACTCAAGAACACATCAGTTCACTACAGTGCATGATCAGTTCAGTGGAGACGAGTGAAAGAGGTAGATGAAAGGGTGGAGTTAGCTATCAGTGGCGACATCAGTTGTGCATGAGTTTTGCACCACACTTGGAGGAATTTCCCATGATGATTGCGCTGTCAAGCCAAGGAGATTCGAACCTTGGATCTCTATATAGACAGGCCTAGATTGCGCAATAGAGGCAAGGCAATTAGCGGTGAGTTTTGAACCAGTAACCTGTTCAAAACTGAGCTAGATTGTGTGTAACTTTATGAGAAAGTACTGAGTACTTGTGAGGAGTATTGTACTGGGTTTGTTACATGATTTCTCCATTATAATATACACAATAGCTGCGGGGTTTTCAGCTATAAGCTTTCCCCATACATACTGTGTTAATGTGTATGATGATTTGATGTGTTATCGCTTGATTTTATTCCGCATGTGTGATGATCTGAGTGGAAGAGATTATGTGTTGCATATAAATTCGAATTGTATGTGATCAGGATAGTCTCAGTGAATAATTAATCATTATTCAGCAAATTTCTACACACTATGCAGTTGTGTGTCTGGAGAAGAAGAAGGGGAAGAACCAGAGCATGGAATCATTACTACAGATAGACGACTTTACATATATCTTTGACTAGGAGTTTGGGTTCATTGCTTGTGAGTCCACTAGTGCAGGATCACCTGCCACGGAGGTTGAGAGGGAGTGTGCATGTACCTCCACTGGAAGAGCATTTTCAGGCATCTGGTATGTTGACAGTGGGGCTTCATGTCATATGACAGGAGTCCGTGAGTACTTCTCAGAGCTTTCAGAGAGTGGCACTGATATAGAGATGGTACTCAAAGATGACAGGGTTGTTAGAGCAGTCGGTGTGGGGACATTGACATTTGGTAGGGAACCCAAACCTCCCTTGAAGGTGTCAAATGTTCTATATATGCCAGGGATGAGGAAGAATCTAATATCCGTCTCAACATTGGAGGATAGATAATATGAGATATTGTTCAGGAGAGGACAGGCGCTGATATATCCTAGGGGCGCTCCAGTTGATTAAGCTAGAGTGATAGGTGTACGCGATGAAATGGTGTACAAGTTTGCATTTCAGCCCCTTTTGGCATTGAGCAGTAGTACCGACAGAAAAGCTAGCAGTTCAGAGCTGTGCGAGATTTGGCACCGCAGGATGCGGCACATGTATCATGGAGCCTTGAGGACATTGCGGGAGATCACTATAGGTGTGCCATATTTCTGTACTGATCACTTTGATACATGCAAAGGATGTGCGATGGGAAAGTTTTCCAAATCCCTTTTTCCCAGCAGTGACAGCAGATCGACTGGGATACTTGATTTGATTCATTTTGACGTGAGCGGTCAGATTTCTCATGTTTCCTTGAGTGGATATGAGTATTAGGTTTTATTCATTGATGATCACTCTAGGAGGACCTGGATTTATTTCTTGAAGACCAGGAGTGAGGCCTTAAAGTAGTTTCAGGAGTTCAGAGCTCTTGTGGAGACTCAGATAGGTCGGAAGATCAAGTCCCTGAGGTCAGACAATGGAGGAGAGTACACCCTTGGTGAGTTTGTTGAGCATTGTGTGGAGGCAGGAATTAGGAGGGAGTTCACAGTTCCATCGTTGGGGCCGCTAAAGCCATGTTACATGATCAAGGGTTACCATTGTTTTTGTGGGCAGAGGCCTACAACACTGATGTATATTTGTAGAACATGAGACTGCATCGTGCCTTGGGGCATGTGACTCCGAAGGAGGATTTTTCTGGGAAGAAGCCTGATGTTGGTCATCTTCATTTCTTTGGGTGTATTTCATACTCCTAGTACCCAAGGAGAAGAGGACCAAGCTAGAGCCCACCGTAGAGAAGGGCGTCTTTGTGGGCTACAGTGAGACCTCGAAGGCCTTTCAGATCTATATTCCTGCACAGAGGAGAGTTGTTGTCAGACGGGATGTGAAGTTCGAGGAGGATAGGGCTTTCAGGAGGTCATGGGAGATAGAGTATCTGGATCAGCCAGACCCTCAGGAGCTACTAAGTCAGGAACAGGGCTCTAATGGGTAGGGATCAGGAGGATCCGAAGGTACATCAATTACAGTGTTAGGTTCGTCAGTGAGTAGTGGCTCACAGAGTCAGAGGGGTGGTGCTTTGGGCAGCATGCAGAGCAGTCTGCAGAGTAGTTCACTAGGGAGTCCACTGATGGAAAATTCACATGGTACTTCAGCATCTATAGGTTTAGGTTCAGGCAGGAGGACAACAGACAGACAGTCAGGAGTTCAGGCTCCTGATGATGAGGAGGAGGAGTTTCATTCTCTAGTGGGAGAAGTGTGCTCAGGGAAGAGGAAGCCCAAGTGGCTTTAGGACACCTTGAGAGAGGCCACATCTGTTGCTGGGCCTAAGAGGCCGGTCAGAGAGAGCAGACCACCTGAGAGGTTTTGTAGCTATATGGCAATGGCTACCAGCATCCTTGACTCTGAGCCTTCTAGCTATGAGGAGGCAGCTAGCCAGCAGGTCTGGAGAGAGGCCATGCAAGAGGATTATTCTTCTATCATGAAGAATGATGTTTGGGAGGTGGTGTCGAGGCCTGAGGGCAAATCCGTGGTTACTTCCAGATGGCTTTACAAGGTAAAGCATGTTACAGATGGCAGCATTGAGAAATTCAAAGCGAGGTTTGTGGCTAGAGGGTTCTCCCAGGTAGAGGGAGTTGATTATGAGGAGACCTTTGCTCTCGTGGCTCGATATACTTCGATCCGCTCCATTATATCGATAGCAGCAGAGATGGGTTGGAAGATCCACCAGATGGATGTGAAGACCGCATTTCTCAATGGCTTCATACAGGAGGAGGTGTACATTGAGCAACCACATGGCTTTGAGGTGCATGGGAAGGAGTCCCATGTGTGCAGACTGAAGAAGGCCCTTTATGGCCTGAAGCAAGCTCCCAGAGCTTGGTACTCCAGGATAGATACATACTTGCAGGAGATGGGTTTCATAAAGAGTGATGCAGATCCGAACCTTTACTTTATTGTGATAGGTGAGGAGCCTCTCATTCTGGTGTTGTATGTGGATGACTTGGTCATTACAGGTGCAGAGAGACTCATAGAGCACTGCAAGAGAGATCTTGCGGCGGAGTTTGAGATGAAGGACATCGGCTTGATGCATTACTTTTTAGGTTTGGAGGTGTGGCAGGAGGAGGGGCATTTCTTCCTGGGACAGGGGAAGTATATTGTGGACATCCTTGGCAGATTCCACATGGAGGATTGTAGACCCATGTCGACACCGATGATCACCAACTGGAAGAAGCTTCATGCTTCGGATTCCGAGTTGGTGGATCCCACATTGTACAGACAGTTGATTGGTTCCTTGATGTATTTGGTCAAAACTAGACCAGATATTTGTTTTGCAGTCAACACGATGAGTCAGTTTATGTGTGAGCCTAGGAAGGTTCACTGGGTGGCTGCAAAACACATTTTGCGGTACTTGCAGGGGACAGTGGATTATGGTCTGGACTACAAGCAAGGGGATGGAGTGAGATTGGCAGGTTACACTGATTCTGATTGGGCAGGTTGTGCTTCTGATAGGAAGAGCACTTCAGGGTGCTATTTTGGGTTGGGTTCGGCAGTTGTGTCATGGTTCAGCCGAAAGCAGCAGTCAGTAGCATTGAGTTCAGCGGAAGCAGAGTATATGGCAGCCAGTCTAGCTAGTTGTGAGGCCATCTGGCTTCGCAAGATGTTGTTTAATCAGTGATTTACTGTGATAATCAGAGTTGCATTAAACTCACGGAGAATCCAGTATTTCATGACAGGTCAAAGCATATCGGGATCAAATATCACTTCATCAGAGACTATGTTCAGAAAGGAGCTGTGAAGCTTGAGTATATTCCCACTGATGAGCAGGTTGCAGATATTCTTGCCAAAGCCTTACCACGGGGCAAGCATGTCTACTTCAGAGACAAGATGGGTGTGGTGAGGAACACCTTCCTCGGTAAGAGGGAGTGTTGAAATTTGGTACCGGAGGACAGGTGGTTCCCTAAGTCTTTGATCTTTGGCCTAGGGAAAAGTGTCCAAAAGAATTTAATTTTTCTCCTAAAGTGACTTTATAAAGTTATAAAGTCAAATCTAATTTAAAAGTGACTTTAAGTGATAAAGTTACTAATTCTAATTTTAAAGTGACTTTAATAAAGTCAATGTGAAATTAGAAAGTGAAAAGTGACTTTGGAAATAAATGACTATGTGGGTCTTTATTAAAGTGGGGTGAATTAAAAAATAGAAAGTGAGATTTAAATAAGCATTTAATATCAGCCCTAGATCTAAAGCTATCTCAGCTATTAGATTTAGGGATTCCCCAAAAGTCACTTAGGGTTAGGTTAAAGGAGGAAAAGGAGGGAAAAGGTCATTTTTTTTCTTTCATGAGTAGATTGAGAGAAGGAGGAGAAGAGAGCTAGAGACATTTCTAGTTTTGAGAAAGAGAAGGAGAGGAGTAGTTCAACAAATCCGTACATCAAGGAGAGGTTGCATGCATTTCAAGGCAGCAGTCCGTACAACAATAAATCAACACAGTTTTCGAGGCATATTTCTGCACAGCAGTAGTGGCCACATTTTTCGAGGTTCGTACAACATCAAGGAGGCACAGATTTCGAGGAGAAGTAGCAAAAATGTGCATCATGCATTTCGAGGCTGAGTTGGAATAGTTTTCGAGGCTGAAATAAGTTGTTGTAATTTCCATACAGTCCATACAACAATATGGAATTTCTAGCATAGTTTTCGAGGAGGACGTACAACATTAAATGTTGTTATCTCTTGCTGTAAAATTTCAATTATTACTGTTTTGCTGATTTGGCACATTTTCTGAGGCAGAGGCAAGCACGGAAAATGAGATAAGTTTGTACATTGTTTGCTGGAATTTTTCCTATATATTTCATTTCTCTGTAAAAGAATTTTCCAGAAAGAAAGAGAAGCTTTCGAACTGGTTTTCCCGAAGAGTTGTAGGGGGTTTTTCTAGGGTCATCTTGACCAAAAATCAGCGTGTCAAAATTCTGTGTGGCTGATTTATTTTTCTGAGTTTTATTTCTGCATTTCAGCACTGTGAAATTTCCAGAATTTGTGTTTTCAGAAAATATTTATTTTTCCAGCTTGTTGAATGTATGACTATGGGAATGGGCATTTAAATTTATGGGAGAAATAAGGAGAAACTAAAAACCGGGGTTGGTTATCAAATTTCCACAGTGGAGGCAGTACTATGTATCCTAAAGGAGCAACAGTTTTATGCAAAGTTGTCCCAAGTGTGAGTTTGGTTTGAATGAGATGCTCTATTTGGGGCATATGATTGGAGTTGATGGAGTGAGGGTACATGAGGAGAAGATCAGGGCCATCCGGGATTGTCCAGATTCCAAGAATGTGACAGAACTCTAGGGGTTTGTGGGAATATGCACCTACTACCGGAAGTTTTGAAGGTATTTTCACAGTTGGAAATACCCCTCATGGATTTGATCAAGAAGGGTAATTTTCTCTGGACCACAACAACACAGGAGGCTTTTGAGTGCCTCAAGCAGGTGACGAGCAGCTTCCCAGTGCTTGCTCTCCCTGATTTCACGCAACCTTTTTTCGTGGTGTGCAATGCATCCGGGGAAGGAGTGCGATTAGTGTTGATGTAGGAAGGACATCCATTAGATTTCGAGAGCCGAAAGTTATTTCTTCATGAGAGGTTTTACCCCATTTATGAAAAGGAGGTGCTAGCCATCATGCATGCGCTAGCCAAATTCAAGCAATACTTCTTGGTGAACAGATTTCGGATGACTATAGACCACAACAACCTCAGATTCTTTTTGGAGTAGAAATAGTTGCAGGAGAGGCAAAGAAGTGGTTGAGTAAGATTCGGGCCTATGATTTTGACATTGAGTATGTCAAAGGGAAATACAACGTGGTAGTTGATGCATTATCAAGGAAGTCGGCTTCTCTCTCACTGATGAGAATTGAGCCAGATTGGAAGGCTCATTTTTCGGTAGAGTACTCCAAGGATCGATTTACATGCAAAGTCTTAGAGGGGCAGGTGATCGATGACCACTACCAGATGATGGATGGAGTGATATACTATAGAGACCAGATCTATTTAGTGGCCAACTCGTAGCTGCGGGAGAATATTATACGTGCAGCCCATGACTCACCATTGTTAGGGCAAAAGGGGTTCACAAAGACTTACAGGGCCGTCAGAGAGAGGTTCTCATGAAAGGGCCTCAACGATGATGTCTTGTAGCACATCCGGGAGTGTGAGATGTGCCAGTAGAACAAGGGAGAGTTGACACATCCAGTGGGGTTGCTTCAACCTCTTCCCATCCCTGAGAGGAAATGGGAGAGAATCTCGATGGACTACATCACCATGTTTTCCATGGTGCAGGGAAAGGACTGTATCTATGTGGTTGTTGATCGCTTGACAAAGTACACACATTTCTTTGTGATCTTGGCCAAGTACATGACTTCACAAGTGGTCTAATTTTTCTTCATGGAGATATTCCTATTGGTGGGACAGTCATTTCATGGGTGGGTTTTTGCAGGAGATATTTCGATTGGTGGGAATGGAGTTCACTCCTAGTACGAGCTACCATCCCCAAACGGATGACTAGAAGGAGATAGTTAACAAGTGGCTGGAGGGATACTTGTGTAAATACATTATAGGGTAGTAGAAGTAATGGTTCAGGTGGCTACACGTGGGAGAATATTGCTACAATACCACCTTCCATATCACTATAGGTATGTCTCCATTTCGTGCTTTGTATGGTTATGATGCTCTGAAATTTGTTGATGTCATGTTTGGAGACAGCAAGGCCCCCTGGGCCAAGGATTGGATCCAAGAGAGACAAGAATTTTTAAGGGCTCTTAAGGAAAACATGAGGACAACACAGAACCAACAGAATATTTATGCTGACAGAGGTAGCATGGAGAGGTAGTTTGAGGTTGGGGACTTAGTATACCTCTGCCTCTAGCCATATAAGTAGTCAAATCTGAAGAAGAAAGGGGCTGGGAAGCTTAAGCCTAGTTTCTATTCAACTTACAGAGTCACACAGATAGTGGGGGAGGTATCATATGAGTTGGAGTTACCCTCGAAGAGTCGGGTGCACAACATCTTTCATGTATCTGACCCAAAAAAGGCCTTAGGACAGTAGGTGACAACAACGGTTGAGTTTCCTCCCATTGATGATGAGGGGCACTTGGTGCTTCACACGGAGGCCATTTTGGACACCACAAATAGGAATTTGAGGAGTAGGGTGCTCAAGGATTTTTTGATCAGGTGGAGGAACTTACCAGATGAGGATGCCACCTGGGAAGCGTGAAAATTTCTAAAACAAAATTCTACTATAGTATTGTTACACAACATTTTGTCACCGTCCCTGCAATCCCTCGCCCCACATATTGGAGGGTCTTTCCCGTGACCTATGAGCAGTGTCAAAATCTGCTAATACATTCTTTGCATCCTTCTGCATAAGGAAATGATTCTTCCTGTTGAACATTTCCTCAGAAAGCACTCAAAAACCTATGTTTTGGCATTGGCGCGGGTACCCAGTTCATCTCTTGCGCCAATGGGGAAAATTTGCACTAGAGGCTGCGCCAGCTGGTGCTCTGTCCCTGTGTTGAGCCCGCGCCAGCCTTTTTTGGAAGTTTTCTTAACAAATTGGGGGCAGAAGTTTCCTTTAACCACCTTAGGAATGACTCATTGCAAGTGGTTAAACTCGATAAACCACAAATCTCTTCCTTTAGGAAATGGTTGATGGAACATTCTAAGAGGATAGGACTCCCCCCACGATTATAGGGATCCTAACCTCTCCTTCTCCCTCTATATAAACAAGCCTTCTCCCTTTACAAAGCTAGTCAAACATATAGCCAAGAAGCTGAACTTGGAGAAGAGATATTATAGCTGAGTAATCACTATAGAGAAGGTCGAACCAAGGAGGATCCCGTAGAGAGAGTCCCGTCTGAATTCCCGACGAGCTTTGTGAGACGTGCTCCGCTGGAACCTTGCTGGAGGAGATCAAAACATCGAAGCCTGGTTGTACTCTTCCTTCTTTAATTTAATATACTTAACTATGATATTGATTCCATCTCTGTGTTATGTTTATTTAATGCATGTGATTTAGTCTTCTTCGATGGACTGATAGTTAGGAATGCGAAATAGTATGTTGTGTATCGTCTTCGTTTCTTGTGTATGTGTAGGTATATGGGCGTGAGAACGAGTGGATCATGATCTGTCAAATCAAGAGTGAGAGGCAGCCATTCTTCTAGATGACACAACATTGCAGGACCTACGGTAGGTGATCTACCAAGTCTTTTTCCATTCTTAACTAGGAATTGATGTCATAGCGTGTCTCGTTTGTGGCTAGACCCACTCTAGGGCTAGTGGGATCGCCTATTTCTGCAGAGGGGATTTACCTCACCAACAAATTGGAGACTCCAGTGGGGATCAGTGCGAGTTTGTTTTTCGTCTACTAGATCTTCTTCTTGGTCTTTTCTTGCTTAGCTTGCCTTTTCTAGATTTTTTTGCTGAGTTTTAGGCAGCTGTTCAGCCCCAGAGGATCAATTTTGACCTCTGTTTTTCCAAATTTTCATCTTTTCAAGGTTGGCTTGATTGGTGCAGTTTCCAGCCTGATAGTCACACCCACTGGCGTGAGTTGCCAATTTATCACCTGTGCCATCCCCTGTCTGGCAAAAATTACAGCTAGATAGTCGCGCCAATTCCTGTAGGTGCTAGGGTTTCCCTTGTTTTGGAGTTTTTGGTCCATCTTGGTGTCTCTGGGTGTTTTCTTGGCTTGATTTGAATGCTTTGGGTTTGTTTGTGATTGTGATCATCCTTCTTCCTTCGGTTGTTTGCCCATTTCTTTCAGCATCATGGCTTTAGTTTTTTCTAGTGCTTTGACATGCTGAGCCTCCTATAGGAGTTTGGGTCTCTTGTTTTGAGGTCACGTTCGTTATTTGCTTGATTGCATTCAGCTCCCTGGGTCCGTTTTGAGTGGTTGTTTTTGGTGAAATGAGTCTAGAGTGAATGTTGTCTCTTTCATTCAGTTTTGCTTCCTGTCACTCCAAGCATAGCTCACATTACTTGTATGAGTCCATTTTGACATCTTTCTTCGATTTGAGAGTTGTGACATTGGTTTGAGTCTTTGTATTTTCTTGCTTGTAGGTCGATTGAATTGTTTCATTTCGACTCTTGCATTAGCATTCTCGAACTAGTGTGAAGATTTGTTTTTCATGTTATTTAGTGTGATGTTTTCTCTATTACATTGAAAAAATCAAAAATATATTTTGTGTTTGCATTTTTTTTTTGCATCATAGAATTGGAAAATGTTTTGCATAACTAGAATTCGACAATCTAGGGAATATTTTTCTCTCTCATTAGTTTGCATCAGGTTCTATAGCAATACTTTTGTGAGTTCTCATTATTTGCTATCGCTTGAAATTCCTAACCTTCTCATAGATAGCTCTTCATTGAACGAAATGGTATTCTATGGCATGTAGCTTGCATTTAGGAATTTGTGAGATCCAACATTCGGTAGGACCTTGGAATTGAAACATAAATACAAGATCAACTTAAAATTTATTCAATTAACCTAAGGCAACATTGAAACTTAACAAAACATTTAGTGTTCTAAGTTAGAGGCGTGTTCCGGTGTCTTAAAAACTAGCAGCTGTCGCTCACCATCTGGCTTCAGATAGCGCTAGTACGGAATTGTGCTCCCTATACTGTTGAGTATATAAAGGGAGACCCCTATAGGTTTCAATCCTTTTATTCGTAGGAAGCTGAGTCTGCCTCCTTGTAACCGTGATACACCAAACACAACATTCGGGGAGACTACCTGCACGTACGTCAAGTCCTTGGTTGATTCTTCTTTCATTTTATAACCAAGGTGTATATGGAAGTTCACGGGGACCTGGTACACCCTTTTACCTAGACTACCTGAGCAGTCATTTTCGATCTTTACTGACTCCATAAATTTGAAAAGATCATTGAGCACTTGTCCTTTCATGCTCGCTTAAAACTGAAAGAGACTAGAGTCATCTTTGACTATTTCTTGTCTCTTAAAACATGAAACAACAAAATTTTATTTCAATGTGGTAAAATAAACTACCTACGATTACACGCCCACTAAAGATTTATTACTTGGCCTGTGTTTGTTTGCCTTGGTTTTGATACAAGAGTCTTCATTTTCGATCTTTTTCCCTTTTCTGGTGTGCTATAGTCACAGTGGCGAAACCATCAGTTTCTTCTACTGGCATTCCTTTCTCAGACGACTCATCTGAAACTTCACAGATCTCTAGGTCTGCTGAGCTTCAACATCCCATCAGAGTATCCCTTTGGAGAACCAGTTGAGTTCCATTGGCCTCTTTCAAACGCTTGGTTTGGATTTGGGGTTGGGGAACAGTTTCCCCCTCTTACACCGGGATCGCCATTTTTAGCTGCTATCATACCTCCTAGCCCCCTTAATCTTTTGCAAGATCTTACGGTGGATTCAGACATGGATTCGTCTGGTCCTAACGGTAGTGAGAGTATTCCAGTTTCTGATGAACAATACCAACTCTTCCTAGAAGATGTCCAAATAGAACTTGCTCAATCTTCACCATCGGTGTCGCTTCCAGCCAGATATAGGTCTTTGGGTCAGATTATGGCCGGTACTGCCTCCATGGCAACATCGAATTCATCAAGGGGTCTGGTTCTTCCATCCTAAGGCATGTCACCGACGACACCTATCTCGTCGTCGATGCCTTTTGTCACGTCTGTTCCCACTAGGCCCACTATCTGTGTGGCTGCTTCGACATCGGTTGTCACTGCACATTCGTCAGGGGTTTCAACTTCGGTAGAAACCTCGATTGCCATGGAAATCCCTGACAGCCTTTCTTTTGAGGAGTATCGGCTGGCTGTTCAGCAGCAGAACTCCCAAACTTATCAATCCCCTCAGGATCCTTATAGGTATTATTTTTCTCATTATGGAGTGGACGGTATCCTGATTTATTCACTTTCGTTTCACTATGACGAGCAAGGCAACCCCATCTACTTGCCTGCTCCTGAGGCTTATCAACTTATCCCTGGTTTTATACCTACCTTGCCCGTGCAACCCTCTAACCAACAAGGGCAACCCTTTCAGGGACAACCTTCGGTTCAGCAGGGGTATGCTTATGACCCACAAGGAAAACCCTTTCAGGGACAACCTTCGGTGCAACAAGGGTATGCGTATGACCCACAAGGGAAACCTTCGGTCCAACAAACAACCTTCTGTCCAACATGGACATTTTACTATCTGGCATGCAGCCATAATCCTCAAGGTCAACCTTTACAATCCCACCGTGATCCAACCAGTAGCAACCTCAAGGACCATTGCAGTCGCATATCAACCCGCACCTTCACACAATTTAGCATTCATCTTATCCTTCAACCTTTGGGTGCAACCTCAACAAATTTCATATTTCATGAGTCCAAATGTTGCATTGCATAGGCTATCATGGTCCCTTGCCTGTGTCAAACTCTCTCTTTATCGCACAACCCGGCTCAACCGTCAAAATAACTCGTCAACTACACAACCCTGTGTTTCTAATAATGTGTCAACCTGCGACGCCAATCCGCATGTGCCTCTATTTACTCGCTTTAGCCGCCACTCCACCTATGCCGCAGCCTAAACTCAAATCACTGCGCCTCACTAGATTCAGCCTCTCAGCAGGCCCCACTTATCAATACTCATGACCCATGGCCCCAAGGCGGTTATTTTCCTCAAGGTCAATATCGACCAGTTTACAACCTGCCTCAAGGTTCTGCTTATTACCCTCAACCGCCAGGCTATACATATACTCCGCAGCAAAAGCCTTACGCTGCTCAATTAGGACCCTCGTATACTCAGAATCAGTATCCTGGTTATCAACCCCCGTATCCTGGTTTTTAGCCGCCATATCAACCGAATTATTTGGCTTATACCCCTTATGGTTAGAATCCTCCGAGACAGAACCAATGGGGGCAGAGCTATGCTCAAACAGGATGGAGTATGGGTATAGGTCCTTACCGGGGAACTGCCATGATCTTTAATTCTCAATTACCTTTTCTCACCACATTGGAGTTACTAGATGTGTCCAAATTGACCAATGATCCCATTCTTCATAATCCTTTTTGGCCTCCGGTTCCGACGAAGGTTCCAGGTGATTGTCCCAAGTTTGAGGGAAAGTCTGGAGAAGACCCCCAAGCACACATCATGACATACCATTTATGGTGTTTTTCTAATTCTTGGGTGGACGACTCTATTTAGCTCCGTCTCTTCCAACGCACTCTTACCGGAGCTGCTGCTAAGTGGTAAATCGAACTGCCTCGTGGCATCTTTCAAGATTTCAATACTCTTGCTATGGAATTCCTAACTCATTTCCAGTTGTCGGTTCGTTATGAAGCCGGGATGCGTCTCCTCACGTCCTTAAAATAGGACCGAGCTACCCATATCTCGGACCACATTCATGAATGGAGATGGCATCGTCGTTTGATCAAGTTTGAAATTACTAATCAACTTCTTACTCATTGGTTCACTACCTCTTTTTTCAATCAGACCGCGAAAGACATCGCCATGGGAGCATGTGTAACTGATGAACAAGCCATCACTCGTGCCCAGTACCTTGATTTAGTGTACTCTCAATCAGCCATTTTGTACGACATCTTGACTGAGGCTCCACATCCTGGGACCTCTAAAGCGCCGGCCACCCCATTATTCGACGACATTATTGGTTCCGTATCTCAGACTTCACGTAAGTCTTCCAATGGGAAGAAAAAATCAAATTCTTCCAATAATTCTACTCCTCAGACTACCCTAGATTCTGGTAAAACCGCGGAGGTCAACGCCGTTCAGGCCAATCCTGCAGACAAGACTTCCAAGGGGAAAAATAAGGGCAAAGGCAAGGCCAAACCCTATGCCCCAAAACCAGAATCTTCTAAACCTTGTGCTGATGATGATTCACAGTGAAAGCTGAAGTATCCCTGTCTGATTTGTGATGAGGACCACTACACTAAGGATTTTCCTAGATGAACCGAGGTTATTCAACTACTCAAAGGTGCTAAGGGAACTCCAGCGGTCCTTAAAGAGCCTTTCCCATCTCAGCAAACCTAGATGAGTGAGCAACCTCCCCCATCTGCATCGTTTGGCTCTCAAGTTTTCATGATGAATGGTTCTGCACCCGTTTCCATTGCTACTCGGTTGAAGGATTATGCCGGAGCACTCTAGGTAGCCGGGAAAGAGGTCGTTGATGGTCCTCCTCCCCCACCTGCCTCTGGTTCTCTTGAAATTGAAAGGCTCAGTGCTGAAACCGTTATACGACCACCTTCTAAAGGTGTTCTCCGAAAATATTATTATAATCCTAACACCCGTGCCGCTCAGCGTTATAGTATTGTTGACGATTTGGCACAGGCGCCTTCCGTAATGTCCGTGTTAAAAGTGCTCCAGAGTTTCCCGTCTCAACAGAAAGCGTTATTATCTGCGATCGGCGGGATTGAACCTGTTGATTCTAGCCTTCTCTCCTTCAATTTAGAGAATTTCGTCCCCCTACTTTCACACCAGAATGCGCTTGTTATACAAGTCGGTATCAATGGTCTCAACATCCATAGAGCCATAGTGGACAAAGGTGCATCTACCTGCATCATGTCATCTGCCTGCTGGAAGGCTATTGGCTCTCCAGCCCTCAATTCATCTCTGAATGCCCTTGAGGGATTCGATGGAAGGGAATCAAAACCCTTGGGTGTTCTCGCTAGCTTTCCGATTACATAGCAAGGAAAGACAGTCAATGTTGAAGTAGAAGTCGTTGATGCAAAATTCAACTACAATATTGTACTCAGTCTTAGTTGGACTCACGCTATGTTGTGCATTCCGCCCACCCTCTTTCGACTTCTTAAGTTTCCACATGAGGGAAAAATTATTACTGTTGACCAGTTGTCATTCTTCACTTCGTCTTCTGAGAACAATGTGCCATACATGGATCAAATTCCTAATCCCGCTGACAGTATAGGGCCGGGTCCCTTCAAGGATCTCGCTCTCATGGGTATTTTTCCCCTTCGGCCACTGAATACTATTCAAGTCAATATGGTCTCTCGGTCAGATGACCCTTGGATCATCCCTTCACCTGAATAGGTTAATTCGTTTGGAGATTCAATGCTACTTAGTCCCATCGAGATCAATTATTGTGAGCTTACAACGGCATCTGATTCTCGCCCTCCTGAAGCTGCTCCTTTGAGCATGTCTCTCGACGTGTATTCTCAATCCCCCTGGCTTGATGATGCAGATTCGCGCGATCCTTTGAAAGAAGTGTTTCCATTCGATGAGGCTATCATGGAAACCATGTCTCTCGAGGATCTACCGTGGAGCGATGGGCATCGTCGTTCCTCGTTCATGCCTTGCCTCGGGGCCATGTCTAACTGTCTTGAGCGCTTCGCATCTCAGGTTCCCTCTCCGCTGCTTCAGACGCCCATTTTGACTCATGAAGTCTTTGCAGAGGGTAACTTGGGTAACATTACTCAAACGATGCCTATCGACATTTCCGTTAAACCGGGGATCGTCGAGAACATCCATGTGGGAGTCACTTGATCTTCTGAGGAAGTCCAAGTGTACAGTAGTCTCTTTCATGAATTTCGTGATGTTTTCGCCTGGTCTTAGGAAGAAATTCCTGGAATCGACCTCAATATTGTGGTGCACGAGATTCCCACCTACCCAGGTGCAAAGCCTGTTCACCAGCATCTTCGTCCCATGCATCCTCGAAAAGCCATCGCTATCAAAGCTAAAGTTGAGAAACTTCTTAAAGTGGGTTTCATTTATCTGATTCCCCTGACTGAATGGGTTTCTAATATAGCTCATGTAGATAAGAAGCAGGGTGCCATTCATGTTTATGTTGATTATCGTGATATCAATCGGGCCTGTCCTAAGGATAATTATCCCACCCCTTTTATCGATCAGATCATTGACGATTGTGCGAAAAGTGAAATTTTTTCCCTTATGGACCATTTTTATGGCTATAACCAGATTAACATTCTCTCGTCAGATCAACACAAGACCTCTTTTATTTGTCCATGGGGAACGTTCGCATAGGAAACTCCCGTTCGGCTTGAAGAATGCTAGGGCTACGTTCCAGTGTGTGATGTCCTATGCTTTTCATGATATTCGTCATATTGTCCAACCATACCTGGATGACCTTCAGGCTCATTCAGCTGCACGGAAAGACCACCCAAAACATCTTCGTCAAATATTTCTTCATTGTAGATGGTACAATATTAGGCTCAACCCGCATAAATGCATCTTTTGTGTCGATCTCGGTAAACTCTTAGGGTTTATCATATCTAAATATGGAATTCAGCTTGACCCTCTTAAGGTTGAGGATATTGTCAATCTCCCCTCCATGTCCTCGTTACATCAGCTCTAGAGTCTCCAAGGGAAAGCTAATTTCCTATGTTGTTTCATCCCAAACTATGCCGAAATAGCCAAAGGATTTCCACGACTTCTAAAGCAGGATGTCCCTTTCTGTTGGGATGAGATTTCTCAACAGTATTTTGATAGACTTAAGAAGTTCCTTGTTAATTCTTCGCTATTGCATCCTCCAAATTACCATCATGATTTCACTCTCTACCTAGTTGCCGCCTTCAACACGATCACCATGGTATTGGTTGAAGATGATGATGACGGTAACGAACATGTCGTTTACTACCTGTCTCAGAACCTTCTCGACCCTGAAATGCATTACACACATGTCGAGAAGTTAGTGTTGGCTGCGGTCCAGGCCGTCCAACATTTTCGTCATTACATTCTTTTACGCACGGTGACCGTGATTTCTAATTGTAACCCCATGACTTATATTCTGTCACGGCAGTTGCTATGGGGCAAATACTCGAAGTGGATCTTCATCCTCCAAGAGTTTGATTTGGAGTTCACTACTGCCAAATCTAAGAAATCACTTGTTTTTGATGATTTGATTTGTTCTCTCCTCGCTGACTCTGCCCCTTCTTCCTCTGAAGATAATATTTCAGACAAAAATCTCTTCCTGATTAGCACCCTCGATCCATGGTACGATGATATCATCGTGTACCTCCAAACGTCTACTTTCAGGTCTAAGCTAACGAAAGATGCTCGATGCCGCATTCAGCATAAATCGCAACCTTATCGTATTGTTGGAGATACCCTTTGTCGTGTCGAAGTCGATTCTGTACTCCGTCGATGTCTGAACCTCGAGGAAGCGAAGAAGGTTTTAAATGACTGCCACAGTGGTGCCTGTGGTGGTCACATGTCTGGTTATGCCACTGCATAGAAGATCCTTCGTGCTGGCTATTTCTCATTGTCTATTTTTAAAGATTGCATTGTTGCAGTACATAAATGCCATGCATGCTAGATTTGTCAACACAAGATTCATCTGCTGCCTGTTCCACTACACCTTGTCGTTACCGTTGGCCCTTTTTCCAAATGGGGCATATATTTTATGACGTGTAACCCTCGTTCAGCCGGGGGGCATGCCTATATTATCGTTGCCGTTAATTATTTTACGAAATGGGCTGAAGCAATGCCTACACTGGCTGCGGACGATAAGATAACGACACAATTCATATTCAATCATGTTATTGCTTGGTTTGGTGTCCCTCAAGCCATCGTCACTGATCATGTCTCTCATTTTTGGGATTATATGATGGCAGAGCTGACATCTAAGTTGGGTCTGCGTCACGAAAACTCAACGCCTTACTATCCTCAAGCTAATGGCCAAGTTGAAGCTGTAAACAAGGTCCTTGTTACAATGCTTCAACGAACAATCAGGATCCACAAATCAAACTGGCATCTCATGTTATTTTCATCTCTATGGGATTACCGAACCTCGATCAAGAATGCAATCGGATTTACCACATCCTAGTTGCTATACGGTTTGGAAGCTACCATTCCGATTGAATGTGAAATCCCTTCATTGAAATTAGCTATGGAATTACTACCTGATACTTCACCTGAAGAAGAACATCTCCTCTACTTAGAGAGATTGGACGAAACTCGTTGCTTAGATGCCTTGGTCATCGAAGCACAGAAAAATCAAGTCAAAGCCCATTTTGACCAATCAGTTTCTCCTTGTTCTTTCATCGAAGGCGATCTCGTTCTTCTATATGACCAAGCTCATGACAAGCTGGGGGCAGGAAAGTTCCAACCCATGTGGCATGGGCCCTACATTGTAAAATGTGTGTTACAGAATGGGGCTTATGAGCTTATTGACTATGAAGGTTGTCATTTATCGTAGCCCAGAAATGGGTTGTATATGAAAGAATATTATGCTTGAATCATTCACGCATGATATGTGTACATAGGTGATTGTTTTAATTTTGTGTGCATGCTTTGGTTTGATGTACTTTGTGAGATTTTTCTGCTTATTAGGTCTTCTTTGCTATGCAGATGTCCATTTCTCCTTATGTTGGTTTCGCGGATAGTGCCTCCCACAGTACCAGGAACTTGTCTTCGGCAGCCTGGGTAATTTATGATCCTGTTGGTGAGTTGATTAAATTACAAGGTATTTGTCTAGGGCCAGCTACAAACAATGTCACTGAATATAGTGCAGTTTTGGAACTATTAACCAAGGTAGTCAACCTCGGCATACACGCATTGCTTGTCAAGTTGGATTCACAACTTGCTGTTCTTCAACTGAACGGTCATTATTCGGTTCGAAACCCATGCATTTTGAGATTGTATTTGCGTATTCGTTTTCTTGAACGACATTTTGATTTAATTACTTATCAACATATACCAAGATGAATGAATAAATTAATAGATGCAATAGCTAAAATTGTGCTAAATAGACATTTGCGCAATTTATAAAAACATCGTCATATGTACATAGACCCATGTAGAAAAAAAAAAAAAAAAAATATATATATATATATATATAATTTTTTTGCAATCCATGTGCATCATAAAACCAACAAAAAATAATATATGTCTGTTTTGGTTACATCATGAGACAACATGTCTCTCCAAAATATGTAGAAATAAAGCCTAAGTGCTTAGTCGGTGTGGTGCTCATGATAGCACGTCACCGCCTGTACCAACCGCCTCAGCAAGTGGTGGATACAGCTTGGCACTGCTACAGTGTGCCTCTAGCAAGCTTGAGGTATGTCATCAAAACAAGCATAATCTGGGACCCCACGGGTGATTCCCTCTAGGTTCTGCACTAACTCCTCATCAATGTCCTCACTCTAAGGATCAAAGTCACGAGGATTCCACCTTGATATTGGAGATGTACCGGTGGGACGCTTTGGGCCAACATCTGCATCCATATAAGATTAACTGTTAGAACATGCATATATACCAAAAAATCATGAAACTCATAAAAATAAAAAATGAGTGTTACCAAGTTCTTCATCCCAATCCTCTCCCTCCGGGAGTGGGAGGTTTGGGTCTTCGGTGAAGTCTGTGCTGGGGTAGGGCCAATCCTCCACGACAATCAACTGTCGTCAGAGCCAATCAAAAAACTCTGGCCTCCAGGACATATGCTGGCCACCCCCTGCTCTAGGCATCAGTGCTACCCATCGGGCCATCCGTGGCTCTCTCAGTGGTGGCTCCGGGACTATAGCCTCCTGGTGCTGAAATATGGGTAATCATTCCAAAAAGAACGATACCAGGATCGACCCATACCCAAACTGATTTAGTTTGGTCTTCTTGCATTTGGTGAGCTGCCGTTTGATGTTCATGGTTACAGCCTCAGCCCAGTTGAAGATGGTTGGGTTCATACACTCTGAAGCAAGAAGTAATTGCATCTTCGTAGCCTCATGCGGTGCCTGCGATCCCACGACCCGCGTGATAATGTGTAACACTATTCTTAGTGCTAGATCATGGACGGTTTGGATATCCAATTTACCGCTACCTATTAATTTTTGTGCCCATGGGCACACCCTGTTCATTACCATTTTCATGCTTTCCCCGAAAGGCCGAGTATCAGTCAGAATAGGGACTGCACCCCTACGCGACAGTCTAGTGATGAAATATACATCAGATACTTTGAGCTCAAGCTCTTGGTCCAGATATATGAACTTGTCCTGATCCTCGTCCCAAATGCTAATGAGATACTGAAGCAATTTGGGCTGAGCTCAGAGACACGGTGTCAGGAAGAACTTTTTGAGCCCACAATTCCTGAGGGCATTCATGCATTGTTCGTTTTCCATTGCTTTTTCATCCTCTTTGCTGTGTTCTCTCTCCTTCTACTCGATTACCATCTTTTTCTCTTGGTACCTACATCAATTGATCATAGGAACATTAGAAGCCCCCTTGGGTATTAAAATTTGCAATCTATTGGTTGCATTTTCTTAAATTCAAGGCGGATTTTGGGTTGCGCAGTTGGTGCGACCCCTGTGTAAAACAGGGTCGATTGGTGTGGGTCCGTGCCTGAAACCCGTGCCAACAGCCACTAAATGCAGTAAAATATAGCTTAAAATATGGATAATGGAATCAGCTCTTACTTGAAACAGACGGAATCCAGATTGGTCCACTGGACTGTCCACAATCGTTTCCTGAAGATCGCAAGAGAAATGGGTTTCTATTGCTCTGCAAAGAGGTAAAAGTGAAAAGTAAATATTTTTTACCACTGTTGGTCTTTTATAACTTTTCAAAGTCCTAAATAGATTTTAAAACATATTTGTCGATATATTTTCATATTATTTTCGTGGAATATGTTTTACACATGTATTTTTGTGCAGCGACAGGTTTTTCATGTGGTTATGACGAAGAGACGAGTTTTATTTTATACTTTTTCGGACTCGGTAAAAACACGAAAAATTCACTACTGGAGTCACCTTTAGCTCTTTTCTGACTCTCTAAAACTGAAAATATTGCCGAGTCGCTTGTCATTTTGAGCTCATTAAATTGGCTGCGAAACGATATCTACCTAGTATACGTTTACCCCCTTTTCAGGTTGGGATAGATTATTTACGAAAAAGGAATACCCTAGACTATCGCAACTAGAAGGTTCTCTCAGACACAATTTTCCACCTTTTTGGATCTGTGAGACTATTTACGAAAAGGGACTGCTAGAGTTTTCTTTTCCGCCTTCTTTTCAAACTCTCTAAATATGAAAATATGTTGAGTTTTTCCTTTGTCAAACTCGTTAAAAACTCATGACATCGGACTTCGTCGTCATGATGTTATTCGAGTTCCTCCTTCCTAGGGCTCGTAAAATGTACTAGGTTGGATTTTTCCGAAGGACAAACTTACATCGCAATAATATGCTATCCCCTTCAAGCTTGTTTTAAAAAATAATTGGGGTACTTGCCAGAAATAGTGGGGGAAAATGGAACCAAGATCGTCGTCGTGTTGGTAGTATGTCACTCTTGAACATGGCACTTGTCTGCATTTTTGTCAGGTTGGGGACATCTCATCTCATTATCTGCTTGCCTCCATGGGTTTGGGTAATCTCTTTTGACTGCTCATCTTCTCTTTGCCACGTCACCATGACCTCAGATCTCCTGATGTCAAATACTGCCAAATCCAGTGTCGTGCCACCAATATGTTCAAGAGAAGTTTGCCTCTGCAGTTTTTAACCTCCCTCTAATTCTCTGTTGGTCTTGATTCACAAACATAATATTCCTCTGTCTCGTGTCGATGATGTGGGAAACATTATGGCCCACCTTTGATCAAGGTCGCTTCTTGTCGACTCCAGCTCATTATCCGGGAAGCTGGTTTAGAGACTCCCTTTAGGTACCTTGGAGCCTGCATGCCTCAATGGCAGGTTCTTCGCACTCGATGTAAGGTCCACATCATTGGCCTTCGATTGATTGAATTTGCGGAAGTTCGACGTCAGATCACTGTTCACATGCCGTGGATTGTACCTTTTGTACCTTGAGAGCCATTATCATTATTGGTGGTTTCTCTCGCGTCTGTTAACAACTTTCATCACTAGCTGGTAATCAGACGATGTTCTTGCATGTTCGACTTCAGCTCACATATTCGCATGCTCGAATTTGTACTATGTTTGGGTCGATATGGAGTGCAAGACCCTGGATTTTGTCTGATGAAATCCAGGCTGCGGGTTCTTTGTGGATTATTATTACTTATTTTATGACTCCTTTGATTGGATGGCTGCAACCATACCTGAGTCTATTTATTGATCCTTACTGCTAGATGGCTGTGTCCATACCTTGGATCTCATTATTCATATACTCTCTTATGGATGGCCGCGCCCATGCCACATGTCATATATCAGATGTATCAGTTATATTCATACTTTTAGGTTTTCCAACAACAGTGTTTTGGTCGAACACGTTCTGATAAAGAATTTTACCCCTACCTCTCTCTCGGACCTCATGCTTTAGGGGGCATCTGTTACACAACATTTTGTCACCGTCCCTGCAATCCCTCGCCCCGCATATTGGAGGGTCTTTCCCGTGACCTGTGAGTAGTGTCAAACTCTGCTAATACATTCTTTGCATCCTTTTTCATAAGGACATGATTCTTCCTGTTGAACATTTCCTTAGAAAGCACTCAAAAACTTATGTTTTGGCATTGGCGCGGGTACCCAGTTCATCCCTCACGCCAGTGGGGAAAATTTGCAATAGAGGTCGCAACAGCTGGCGCTTTGTCCATGTGTTGAGCCCACGCCAACCTTTTTTGGAATGTTTCTTAACAAATTGGGGGCGTAAGTTTTCTTTAACCACCTCAGGAATGACTCATTGCAAGTGGTTAAACTCGATAAACCACGGATCTCTTCCTTTAGGAAAGGGTTGATGGAACACTCTAAGAGGATAAGACTCCCCCCACGATTATAGGGATCCTAACCTCTCCTTCTCCCTCTATATAAAAAATCATTCTCCCTTTACAAAAGCTAGTTGAACATATAGCCAAGAAGCTGAACTTGGAGAAGAGATATTATAGCTGAGTAATCACTATAGAGAAGGTCGAACCAAGGAGGATCTCGTAGAGAGAGTCCCGTCTGAATTCCCGATGAGATTTGTGAGACATGCTCCATTGGAACCCTACTGAAGGAGATCGCAACGTCGAAGCCTGGTTGTACTCTTCCTTCTTCAATTTAATATACTCGACTATGATATTGATTCCATCTCTGTGTTATGTTTGTTTAACGCATGTGATTTAGTATTCTTTGAATGAATGATAGTTAGGAGTGCGTAATAGTATGTTGTGTATTGTCTTTGTTTATTGTGTATGTGCAGGTATCCAGGCATGAGAACGAGCGGATCGTGATCTGTCGAATCAGGAGCGAGAGGAAACCATTCTTCCGGATGACACAACAGTCCAGGACCTACGGTAGGTGATCTACCAAGTGTTTTTCCATTCTTAACTAGGAATTGATGTCATAGCATGTCTCGTTTGTGGCTAGACCCACTCTAGGGCTAGTGGTATCGCCTCTATCCACAGAGGGGATTTACCTCACCAAAAAGTATCTGATAATATTTCTCATACTTATTATTCAGCAACAAGTTATTTAGAAAAATTTCTTAGTAAATATTGAAATAAATTCGACTGCAGTCTTCACAAATAAAATGTTGAGAAAAATATAAAGAAATACAAGCACATGAATGACACAATTATTTTTGGACAATTGTCCCTGGAAAAACCCAATGTGGGAAAACTAGTGGAGTAGATGACAGTTTCTTTTATTATTCTTCAACAAAAATATCTCGTACAGAAAATGACCAACAGAAAAAAGAGAAATATTATGAGAAATTTACAATCAAATTCCTCACTTGATTTTCAGTGGGTCTCTGACCCTAGAGAGCCTTTGAGTCCCTCTGCGTCTCATTGCGTCAGCCTGTAATATCCCAAAAGGGAGAATGCAGTAATAAAAAAACACAATATTTGAAACTGCAACAAGTATACATAAAGATTCAACAATCATAGAATATAACGAATAGGTGAGCCTTTTATTAGTATTGTGGAGTATAAAAACTCATTTAAATAGAAATATGTATATATATTATTGATAAAAAGATAAGATGATTTACAAATGGAGAGACCAAGGCTTAAATACAACCTTATGGTGTCTCTTAGTGAAGGGGCATGATCTTTGATCATGCCCTTTTACCTAATAAAACCTAAGACAATTACATTAATTATTAATTAATAATTTTTACATAACATTTCCTTCCTCTCAAAAGATGCTTTGTCCTCAAAGAATACGTAACGATGGATATTGTTGACGAAATGCTTCGGTCTCTCAAGAGGCTTCTTCTTCTGGTAAATCCTTCCACTTGATTAAGTATTCCGTGGATATGATACCAAAGCTTCTTTTCTCTGGTGGATATGATACTTTCTGGCTCTAAAATGACCTTTCCTTCATCATCTAAAAATGGGAGTGTTGTTTGTGCTGACTGATGGTCACCAAGTTCCATTTTTAGGCAGGATACATGGAAGACATTATGAACATGGCTTTAATCTAGAAGGCTTAAGCTATAAGCGACTTGGCTGATCTTTTTGTTGATTTGATACAGTCAATATAACTTTGGTGCTAATTTATGTTTCCCTTTTTGTTTTAGGGAAAACTGCTTGTATGGATGGAGCTTGACAAATACCCATTCTCCAACTTCAAATGATCTCTTAGTCCTATTGTGGTCAGCCTATTGCTTCATACAATTTCGTGCATTATTCAGATTTTCTCTTAGGATCTGGACGAATTTTTGGTTTTCTTCTATTTGGTTTTTAACCGCTAGTAGATTTGTTTGGACTAAAGCTAGATCTTTCCATTTCGGGGTTCGTATTTATATAAAGCTTGGAATGGAGTCATTTTTCCGATGTATGGTAAGTAGAATTATACCACCATTCAGCGAGATGCAACCATTGAACCCACTTATTTTGTTTTTCTATAGCATAATAATGTAGGTAAGCTTCCAAACATTTATTAACAACCTCTATTTTTCCATCTGTTTGCAGGTGGTAAGCGGAGCTCATGTTTAGGTAGGTTCCTATATGGCTGAATTTTTTTCCCCAAAAATTACCCTTAAATTTGGCATCTCTGTCGCTCACAATGACTTTCGGGAACCCGTGTAGTTTATAAATATGTTTCAAAAATATCTCAGCAATTTGCATTGCAGAGTCTGTTTTCTTTATAGCAATAAATTGAGCACATTTAGTGAGTCTGTCAACTACTACGAAGATCTTATCCTTTCCATCAGATACAGGTAACCCTTCAATAAAATCCATTGATATTTCTTCCCATTTCTAATTCGGTATGTATAAGGGGTGAAGTAATCTAGGTGTCGTAATATTTTCACTTTTATTTCTTTGACATTTGTCACATTCTGCTACATATTTCTGAATATCGTGACTCATACCCTTCCAAAAGAATGATTGACGTGCATTGTAGTAAGTTTTAAAAAATCCTAGATGCCCGGATGACAGGGAATCATGTGACTCCTTGAGTATCTTTGATATAAACTTGGAATTTGAGTTCAGATAGATTCTTCCCTTGTACCATAAGATATCGTTCTTCCATTCAAATTTTGAGTTTCCTGGGAGATTATTGATTATAGTAGACATTTTTGGATCTTTGGCGTACTCACTTCGGATCTCATTAAGCCATTCAGGAACAAAAACTGAGACTGAAATTAATGTTGGTTCTTCGTCCTTCCTAGACACAGAATGTGCTACTACATTGTCTTTTCCCCTTTTATGTAATATCTCCATGTCGAAGGCGGAAATTTTTTAAATCCACTTTTGTTGTCCTTCATAAAGTTTTTTTTTTTGGAGGAGGTGCTGAAGACTGTTATGATTTGTTCGGATGGAAAACTTACTCCCCAACAGATATTGTCTTCACTTGGCCAATGCATGCATAATTGCGAGCATTTCCTTGTTTTATGTGGATTAAGACACTCTCGTTTATTGAGCTTCCTGCTTTAAAAAGATATTGGATGCCCTTCTTGCATTAATACTGAACCTATACCGAATCCAGAGGCATCACACTTGATGATAAATGGTTTAGAGAAATTGCGAGTCGCCAATACCATGGCATTAGACATTACTTCCTTCAATTCTTCAAAACACCTTCCTACTTCCTCATTCCATTGAAAAAAATTCTTCTTTAAATGATTTGTAAGAGGTGTAGTTCTGTGCGCATAGTTTTTAATAAATCTTCGGTGGTATCCTGTTTATCCTATGAACCCTCTTACCTTGGATATACTAACTAGTTTAGTCCATTTCTTTATAGCCTTGATTTTAAAAGGGTCCACTTTTACTCCTTCATGGGATATTATGTGTCCAAGATATTCTACTTCTTCTTTTACAAAGGTGCATTTGGATTTCTTAGCATAAAACTGATGCTCTTTGAATAGCGTAAGAACTTTATCCAAATGTTGCAGGTGCTCCTTCCAAGTTTTACTGTAAATTAAAATATCATAAAAAAATACTAGTACAAATTTCCTAAGATATGGACGAAATAATTAGTTCATAGTAGCTTGGAACGTAGCTGGTGCATTTTTTAACCCAAAGGGCATTACTTTAAACTCATAGTGACCTTTGTGTGTTTGGAACACAATTTTTGGTATGTCTTCCAACCTGATTCTAATATGTTAATAGCCTGACCTCAAGTCTAATTTTGAGAAGTATTTTGTGCCATGTAGTTCATCCAACATTTCATCGATAAAGGGAATTGGAAACTTATTTTTAATTGTTATCTTATTTAATCCTCTGTAGTCAATGCATAGCCGAAACGATCCATCCTTCTTTCTTACCAATATAACTGGAGAAACATGCAGACTCTTTATTTTTGAGATGACCCCACATTTTAAAAGGTCTTGGATTATCTTCTCAATTTTAGTATTTTGGTGATGCGGATAGAGATATGGCTTGATGTTGAGAAGGCCTGATCCTTTTTTGACTTCTATTGCATGTTCAATTTACCTATTAGGAGGAATTTTCATGGGCAGGTATTGGAATACTTTTTCATGCTTCTAAATTAGCCCTTGTACTTTTGGTGACCCTTCACTTATCATTTTTGCAGATAACATTTCTAACTGTTGACCTTGTACTATATAGGTTGGCGCTCCTTTTTGAATCATTTTCATCATCTGTGATGATGACACGATTTGATTTTTTGGTTCTTGGAATCGAAATAACTTGTGCTTCTGCCCTTCCCATTTAAATCTTATAAATTGCTTTTGATGGTTGGCAGAGTAAGTACCTAAGGTTTGTAGCCATTGGATTCCTAAGACCACATCTACTCCTCCTAATGGTACAGTGTAGAATGGAGATTCTAAATTAAAGTCTTGAATATGCAATTTGACCTTATGGAATTTCCCTACCTTCTCAATCTTCTTACCATCGACCACCATTACCTTCATATTGGGCATGGGAAACGTAAAGATGTTGAGTTTTTTGGCCATGTTTGAATCTAAAAAATTGTGGGTGCTGTGAGAACCATTATGTTTTTCTTCTTAATATGTCCTTTTAATTTTAGTGTCTAAGGTTGTGATATACCTATCATAGCTAATAATGACACTTGCAGAATTCTTTCGTCATATAGTTCTGGAGAGAAATATGGGGTGTCTTCAATTCCTTCTACATTTGATTCATCACTATTAGAGTCATTAGTTGCTTCATAGTTATACAGATTATTTGTCTATTTTCCTTTAGCACACCTTTGCTTAGGGTCCCACCTTTCGCCACAACGTTTGCACTTTCCCTCTCTCATCCTTTGTGGTTCCACGTTAGATTTTTCTCCTTCACGAAGATGTGGTGGGACATATTTTGTGTTATATATATTTGCAGATTGAGGAAATCTTTGTCTTGAATATATTCTTTCCGGCTTTGACCAAAATAACTTTTCAAATTTCTTTTCAACATCTTTTTCTTTTTGTCTTGCTATTTCTATCAACGTAATGTCGTGAAGCTCGAGCTCTACTTTTATATGGGTTTTAAGTCATGAAATGAAATATTGGACTAGACGAGATTCTGACAATCCAGGTACTCGTGTTGCTAAGGTCTCCCATTCTCGAGTGTACTCATCCACATATCCTTTTTGGCACAATTTGATGAATGTTGAAAAAAACTCTTCTTCCTTTATACCTTGGAATATTTTAAAGAACGCATCCTTAAATTTTCTCCAACTAATAGAAAGCATTGTATTTTTCCACCACATATACCAATTATATGCTTTTCCTTCCATTTTCATGGAAGCATGCTTAATTTTTTCGTCATCAGTGTCAATGTCGTAAATCTCGAAATATTCTTCAGCTTTATTAAGCCACGCAAGGTTTCCTTTTTCGTTACCGTCGAACTTGGGTAGCTCGATTTTTGCTTTGCATTGATATGCTGCTAACGGTGGAGCAAAAAAAGGGTATTGATTAGTGAATGCATTCCAGAGCTGCTTATTTTGAAAATTCACATTACTATCTTCTTGATGGTGTGGGGATGATGTTTTCAGAGAGTCGATTTTTTCATGATGATCTTCTGAATTCCATGAATCTGCTGAATTGTTCTGCTGATTATGTTCAATATTATGGAATATTTTTTCTTGCGTCAGCTTCATCTCGTCACAAATAGCGGTTAGTATCAACATTTCTTTATTATTATTTTCTATCGACTCACTATGGTTTTTCCCAATTTATCTTTCTATCCTATTTTTCATGTTGAAGTTTCTTGATATCGCTAGAATGTCCCATAACTTTACCCTCGAGATCGACTAGTTTTTGGGTAAAGTAATCGAAATGATTAGTAATCTTATTCTCAAGATCAATCAATTTTTTGTGGAAATCAGCCATCGACATTGATGCAGCCATCGAGCATGTATGAGGTGGAGTATACTTATCCAGGTTACTCTTTTACTTAATTTGATCCTAATAAATTATTATTATTATTATTATATAATATATATAATTTTTATTGTAATATAATTAGTATAGGTTTTATAAGTGTTACAGTATACGCCTTCTAGCCAAAAGGCATGAGGCACCAGTGGCAACGATCTCCCACAGAAATTCTCAGCCCTCTGTCAGTAGGCAGGGGGCGGAAATTTCATGAAATATGTTGAGTCTTATCACAACAGCCAGCGGAAAAGTGACGATGCCAATGATTAATGGCCTCTCGGATTTCCAGAAGAGCAAATGGTGGATGGATCGAGAGTTGCAATCGATGGCGGTCATAGAGCACGCAGTCCGGCGGAATGGTGGGCATTACGGAAGAATGGTGGGGAACAACAATGGGGAGGGAAGATGGCGGACGAGGGAAGATGGCAGGGGAAGAAGCGAACAAGGGAATATGGCGAGGGAAATAATGGATGGGGGAAAATGGCAGAGGAAGTAGTGGGCGGGAGGAACAAATGCATGCTTGATAGTGGGGAGGTGAATGGTGATGATGAGGGTGTAAATGGGAGCCGCAAACAGGACTGGGACAGTGAGAAAACGGACAAGACCGGGATGATGGCTCCGATACCAAATGGATTATAAAAACTCAGATAAACAGAAATATGTATATATATTTTTGATAAAAATATAACATGATTTACAAATGGAGAGACCAAGGCTTAAATACAACCTTATGGTGACTCTTGGTGAAGGGGCATAATCTTTGATCATGCCCCTTTGCCTAATAAAACCTAAGACAATTACATTAATTATTAATTAATAATTTGTACATAACATATTGGAGATAGATTTCAGATTACAACAATGCTCAAAATAGATGCACTCAAGCCAAATGCATAGGCTATAATGACCCTGAAAACATGCCAAGATAGACATTGCGTAACTGGAGAGCTGCTGGAAGCAATACTACGCTGTCCCTTTAGCAGATGATGTACATATGGCTAATGGCTAAAAAGGGAAATGTAGATATATGGAAATCTGGAGCTCTGATGATGCCAATATTCTAGATATGGGCTCTATTATGGATACCCAAGATAACCCAGAAAGGATTTTCCAGATCTATGAGTCTAGGAAAATCACCCTCTTAGTGCTTCACTATACAATTGTTGGGTATGCATATCTAAAGCTAGATCTAAAAAATAGATGGATGCAATATGTCACAACATAAGATCTATAATTGAAGGGTTGATCCCTTCACTAGATCCTCGAGCTAGAAGCTCAAGATCTAGCTCCTCAATCCTTCTCTGATGATTGCAGTTGCTACTACACAACTGCTGCAAAAAAATGTGTTGTCAAGGATGGACGCTCTCTAGCCTTCTGCAGAATAATACAATTTAGCTTAGAAAATATGGAAATAGTGAATACAAAGTGAAGGAATGGTCCTCCACAGGATTTCCAGCTGAAATGCTAAAAACTTCCCTCCTCCAAAATATATACAAGAATGGACTGCACAATCCTTGATGGGACTGATACTGCATGGAGGTATGATATGTTTGGTATAATGCCTGATATAGATATGAAGTTTTGGAAGGTTGATCTTGAAGCTCAAGGTGATAGGATGAACCCTTCATCGGTTCCTCAACTGAAATACTGACGAAAAACCTCCTCCTCTCAAACCCTGACACTGAAATGTGTTATTTATGAATATGTATGGGTTGTAGAAAGTAGGAAAAATATGGCACCAATTCCTGATGATGAATTGAAACTCAGAATAACCTTTCCAGAGTAGGCACTCGAAGTCCCATGTGGTTAAGGGTGGGATTTCTGCTTGGAAACACCCTGTGCTAAACAACACTACAGACTTAGCTACACATCATAAGCGTGCATAGAAATGTCAAATGAAGAATCCAGATCTAAACAGATCAAAATTAATAATACAAAGCCTACCTTGTATTGTGCCTTCATCTTCATTATATAGATTTTGAGCCTTCCCATGCCTTGGCCCACCTCATAACTGCGATGTACATATGGACATAGGTCTCCATGTTGACTGAATTGTCTCTCCATGATCTCCATCATGTATGCATGTAATGATCACCATCTCCATCATGTTAGCATTAATGCACCAATTCCTCCATCATCTCATCATGAATTCTCTATGATCTTACATTTGATTCCCTCCATGATCTTAGTTGATTGCTTCAACCTCCATGATTTTTCTCATTAATGAGACATGATCTCCACTCCTTTCACATTGAGGAGATGCTACACTACTCCATAATGTAGATATAAATCGAAAATATCCACATTCACACATCAAAAGTGGATTTTATTTACCATTGTGGTTTATGGGTCCCTCCACACTCCTATTTACTTAATTAATTATGAAAATTAAGAACTTTAATGTTCCAATTATCTCGTGAATAATTGGGAATATTATAGTCCTCCCCAGAAAAATGTTGCTTGTCCTCAAGAAATTGCAAAAGTGGATGCTACAACAAACATCCTCCCTCCAAATGGCATCCTTATATAGAAGGCCTTCCCATTTGTCACAATGTATCATGCATTTCCAAATCCAAAGCTGCCTCTCTAGAATGTCTAGAATGTCCCCCAACTGAAAAGTTAGATACCCATCCTCATCAATGAGTTTCCAAGTGGCAACCATATGATGTCCAAAGATCTCCTCTATACATGAGATACATGAAATGAAGTGGTTCATTCCCAAAGTGGAAAGTTCCAACTCATTAATTATCTCTCCAATCCATGATACACAGAGTAGATTGCATCTTTCGATTCTCTCATCATTAGCCCTATTGGCCATGTAGGAATCAAACATAACATCAACATAGTGAAAAACAAGAAGTAGAGACATACGGATGAACATGTACAATGCCAAACCAAATTATCCCAATAATAACCAACACATCAAATCCTTCTGCTGCCATGCTAGATCATCATGAAAATAAGTAAGAGAGCCATACTCTCTCAAAATAATTCACCACAACAATGCTTCTTGCTGCCATGCCACATCAACATCAAATCAAGTATGAGAGACATACTCTCTCAATAGAAGCCACTGCAGTAATTCCTCTTGCTGCCACATTACATCATCATTGTACCAAATGTAGTGGCCATATTCTCTCAAGAGAAGCCAACGTAGTAAGGCATCTTTCTAACCCGTCACATCATCATCATACCATGTACAAAACCATAATTCCCCAACAGAAGCCAACACTGTAAGGCCTCCTGTTTCCATCCTCTATCATTATCATGCAATGTATGGGAAGAAGTTAGCCAATAATCTCCCAATAGCAACCAAAGAAACAAGGATTCTTGCTGCTTCCTTAGATCATCATGATGCAAGTCATGGAGCAACAACATACTAATGGACATGTGTAATGTCTCATAAGAATAATACAAGTAAGCTCCCTTATGCCACATCATGTGAGAGTTATGTTTTCTCCCAAGCCCAATTTCATACATGAACATGAGATATATCCCAAACATAAAAGCATGTAAAGACATGACACATATCCCAAACAAAAGCAAATACAAGGACATAAGATATATCATGAGATTTCCAAACTCTCTCATCAATATCTAGCACAACCATGCTTCCTGCTATTGCATGTCATCACTGATATACATGGCATGGATCTTGGAAATGTGAGATGTTGGGTAGTATCCATGCTAACCCAAAAATAACCAGCGCAACCATGCTTCTTGCTGCTCGGTATCGTAGATCTGAAGGAAGGTAGGCAACCTCCTGTTCCTCATCCGGATCCATTCATCCCAATGTGGATGATGAATCATGCCAAGATCAAACTTGGTTTCCTCCCATTGTAGGATACCAACCTCCTCAAACCGTTGAAGAACTTTTCACTCCATGATATTTTGAAGTGCACCTCCAATGAGATATCTCCATGAGATCCTCTCATCATTGGCCCATTAGAACCCATAAGGCTTCATACATGCTGTAGGTAGAATCTATTCTTTGAGTTGTGAGATGCTCATCAAAGAACTACATCTTGATAATGGGGAATGCTCACCATCACAAGATGTCTACCTTCTATCATCTGATTCTCCAATGATTCATGAATGAAGCTGCCATTGGAATGATCCACCAATGAATGGGTCCTCTTCTCATCACTACTGTTATGTGACAATGATGTAGATCTACAAGGTGATACACCTGCTGTCTCATGGATACATACAATGTTAAACTCAAGGTCTGGAACTATACTGAATAGGACTGTGCTCCTCCCATCTTCTGCAACTCCACACTTTAACACAAAGTGTTGGGTGTAGCTCAACCATTGACAAAATGGGATAACAATACATCCTCTCCTTGATCAAGTCAAGGGTCCTCTATGCAGTGATAATTTGCTGCTCTAAATCAGCAAGGTGCTTTAATCCTTGGTTATGCACTTGCCCTGATAGCATGGTCTCACATATCTCAATATGAGGTACTGAAATAACATGATATGAAAGTATGTGAAAACCTTGGATAAGCTGAATCTTTTGAACATCTTGCACATCCCCAAGATCTCCTCCAACTGGGACAATGGTGTCTCCAACTACTGGTAGTGATGATGGCTCCATCTCTACAACTGTACCAATGCTGGTATATGTCTCCTCCTCATTTTTCATCTCAAGAATCATGCATGGGGCTCCAAATGTCAAGAACTCAAGACCATATTGCAAATATGGAAGTGATCCTCCTCTTGATGTAAGTACATCTGCAGCTGGTGGTGGTAGAGGCTCCTCTTCCTTAGTGATAATGAAGACATCTTCCTTGGGATCTTCATGAACTATATCCTCAATGATAGGAGATTTCACTATGTGGGATGGCTATGGTTTATTTCTACCATACCTCTTCTTTAGTTTTTGAATGAAATCTGCATAATTAGATACTTTCATATGGGACAAGTGACTGAACCACCAATCTCTTTCTTCACCTTCTAGGTGCAGCGCTGCAAACTCCCCGGCCTCTCTTTCTGATATAGGATATTTCAGAAAGAATGTAGTCAAATCTTCCCTCCAAGCCCTCAATGTGCTTGTGGAAGATCCATAAAATGTAGGAAAGAAGAATCTATGCCTCTTTCTTCTACTGCTACTTCTGTATCTCCTCTCTACTTTGAGTTGCAAAAACTTTTGGAGAGAGAGATTCTCCTTCAATGCTCTTCGCTGTGACTTGTACTCAGAAAAATATTTGCTTAGGGTCTCATACCCCAAGTCTCCTTCACAATCATACCCTTATCCTTCCTTCTCAAAGAAGGGGGATCTAGCAGAATGATGTGAAGCTCTTTTCTTCTCTGGTCTTCTTTGATGTTGATAATAAGTACTGGGACCTTCTTCATCTCAAAACATTCTTGAGGTTTCTCCTTGCCTTTCTCTTCTTGTATCATTGATCTATTTGGAGAGATCCTTCATATCTCTAAAGAAAGATGAGGCAAAACTTAACCTCTCCATCATAGATCTCTACTATTTGCTTTTCATATGTTTTCAATAATGTCCACAACTGAGCCAAAGATCATGCTCTCATACCACTGTAATATCCCGAAAGGGAGAATGCAGTAATAAACAAACACAATATTTGAAACTGAAACAAGTATACATAAAGATTCAAAAATAACAGAATATACAGAATAGGTGAGCCTTTTATTATTATTGGAGATGGATTTCAGATTACAACAGTGGTCAAAATAGATGCGCTCAAGCCAAATGCATAGGCTAGAATGACCTTGAAAACATGCCAAGACAGGCACTGTGTAATTGGAGAGCTGCTAGAAGCAATAATACATTGTCCCTTTAGTAGATGATGTACATATGGATGCTGGCTGAAAAAGGAAATGCAAATCTATGGAAATATGGAGCTCTGATGATGCCAAGATTCTAGATCTGGGCTCTATGATGGATACCCAAGATAACCTAGAAAGGATTTTCAAGATCTATGAGTCTAGGAAAATCACCCTCTTAGGGCTTCACTATACAACTGCTAGGTATGCAAATTTGAAGCTAGATCTGAAAAATAGATGGCAGCAATATGTCACAAGATTAGATCTATACTTGGAGAGTTGATCCCTTCACTAGATCCTCAAGATAGAAGCTCAAGATCTAGCTCCTAAATCCTTCTCTGATGATTGCAGATGTTGCTACACAACTACTACAAAAAAATTCACTGTAAAGGGTGGAGGCTCTCTAGCCTGCTGTGGAATAATGCAATGTAGCTCAGAAAATGCATAATCAATGAATACAAAGTGAAGGAATGGTCCTCCACAGGATTTCCAGCTGAAATGCTGAAAACTTCCCTCTTCCAAAAGATCTACAGGAATGGATTGCGCAATCCTTGATGGAACTGTTGCTACATGGAAGTATGATATGTTTGGCCTAATTCCTAATATAGATCGGAAGTGCTAGAAGGTTGATCTTGAAGCGCAAGGTGATAAGATGAACCCTTCACTAGTTCCTCAGTTGAAATACTGAAGGACAACTTCCTCCTCTCAAACTCTGATGCAGAAATGTGTTATTTATAAAGATGTATGGGTTGTAGAAGGTAGGAACAATATGGAACCAATTCCTAATGATGAATGGCAGCTCAAAATAACCTTCCCAGAGTAGGAACTCGAAGTCCCCCACGGGTAAGGGTAGGATTTCCACTCAGAAACACCCTGTGCTAAACAACACTGCAGACTCAGCTAAACAGCATAAGCATGCATAGAAATGTCAAATGATAAATCCAGATATAAATAGATCAAAATCAATAATACAAAGCCTACCTTCTATTGTGCCTTCTTCTTCATCATATAGATTTTGAGCCTTCCCATGCCTTGTCCCACCTCATAACTGCATTGTACATGTGGACATAGTTCTCCATGTTGACTGCATTTTCTCTCCATGATCTCCAACATGTATGCATGTAATGATCACCCTCTCCATAATGTGTGCATTAATGTACCACTTCCTCCATCATCTCATCATGAATGCTCTATGATATTACATTTAATTCCCTCGATGATCTTAGTGACTTCTTTAACGTCCATGATCTTTCTCATTAATGAGACATGATCTCCACTCCTTTCACATTAAGTAGCTGCTCCATTACTCCATAATGTATATCTAAATATGAAATATCCACATTCACACATCAAAAGTGGATTTTATTTATCTTTGGGGTTTATGGGTCCCTCCACTCTCTTATTTAATTAATTAATTATGAAAATTAAGAACTTTAATATTCCAATTATCTTGTGAAAAATTGGGAATATTATAGAACTCAACAAGTTGGCTACACAATTCCAAAATACCACAGTTTTCCGTATCTCTTCCTCCATCGCGGCCACTACCTCTTCATAGTCCTTCCTTTGCATCGCTTCTCTCGTCGTATTCGTACACTCGGCCTCAAGCGATCCCTCCGTTCCACCCCGCAACTTTCCTTCGAATCAATTTCTCATGTTGAAATTCACCACAGAAAATTGATCTTCGGGCAACCGAGAATCATCGTGTAATTTACAAATGACCCTCAAGTCTTCCTTTATAGCCTTCTCGTTGACAAATCAATGGCCGAGATTCGATCTCCAATCAACAACTAAGATTACATTAGACTTGATTTGCTTTATCTAGAAGATTCACCCACAATTTACATTAATACTGATTAATTATCTTAATTTCCTAAGTTAGACTTAGGGTCATCATTAAAAATAATTAATTTTTCTTATAAAACTATTTTTGGGTGGAATTTCCCAAAACGATTTCTGGGTTATTTGTAATGCATGTTTCTAAGCCTCTCCACAAAATTTTAGACTTAGAGCACATCTGATGCTGCCAAAAATAAATACTCCCTCTTGATGTTTCCCTGCTGCAGACTGTTCTGACTCTAAAGCATCTCCCTCTACGCTGATGCTGCCCATCAACCACAGCGTTGTTTTTGCACTATACTGTTGTTGATCCCGCCATAATAAACACTACATCGATACTGCAAATCCCTCTCAAATTTTGCATATGTGGCTGAGAAATCACCTGTTTATGCTATTGAAGAGGATTATCTATCATACCCATATGCTCTCTGAAGAGAACAAAATTGGCTATTCCTAGAGCTTTGGTGAGTATGTTTGCCACCTGATTCCCTGTGGGAACATACTGTGATTGTATTGTTCCTCTCTGAACACAGTCTCTAATAAAATGACACCTGACATCAATGTTCTTTGATAGATCATGGAATACAAGATTCTCAGAGAGTTTGATGCAACTCTGATTATCACAATAGATACTGGTCACTTCCATCTTATTTCTGGACAAGTTCACTAAAATTTTTCTAAGCCATATGGTCTCGCATGTAGTTGTGCTTGTTGCCATGTTTTCTACCTCTGTTGAGCTTAGTGCTATAGATTTCCACTTCCTACTACACCAAGAGGTGATCCCTGATCCGATGTTAAAGCAATACCCTAAGGTACTCTTTCGATCTACTGAACTTCTTGCCCAATCTGCGTTTGTGAAACCGCTCAGCCTGACATCATATGCACGGTTATATTTTAACATGTATTTGATTGTTCCTTGAACATAACTGAGAATGTGCCTTTTTTTTACCCAATGCACCCTCTTTGGTTCCACCATGAATTGACTGAGGGTGTTGACATCAAATAAAATGGTTGGTCTGGTGTTGACCAGATACGTAAGTGACCCAATGAGATACTTGTACAAGGTGGGTCCACTTCCTTGTCTCCTAATGCATCTATATTCTTTCAGTTGGTTATCATGGGCATTGTCATGGGCCTGCAACCCTACATCCTCAATCTCTTCAGAATTCCTGATGCATATATTCCTTGTCTTAGGAATATTTCTCCATTATTATGCCAAAATCCAACCATAGAAAGTAATGCATCAACCCCAAATCCTTCATGTTGAATTCAAGTTCTATGTTCTTCTTGCAGTCCTTTATGAGCCTATATGACCCCGTAAGGAATAGATCATTCACATACAATACCAAAATAAGTGGCTCATTCTCTACCATCAAACAATAGAGATTGGGATTTGCGTCACTCTTGAAAAATCCCAACTGCTGCAAATACCCGTCAATCTGACCGTACCATGCTTTGGGTGCTTGCTTGAGCCTATATAGAGATTTCTTTAGTTTTCATACATGAGACTTCTTCTGATGAGTCTCAAAGACTTTATGCTACTCAATGTACACCTCTTCTTTGATCACCCCATTCAAGAATGTTGTCTTGACATCCATTTGGTGAATTTCGTATCCCATCTGCGCAGCTAAGGATACGACAGACCTGATGGAGGTGTATCCGGCAACATGGGGAAAGGTATCCTCATAATCAATTCCTTCCTTTTGTGCATACCCCTTAGCCACAAACCCGGCTGTGTACTTCTCTATGCTTCCCTCTGCATCATACTTGATTTTGTAGATCCATCTCAAACCTACAACTCATATATTTGTTGGTCTAGGAAAAGCTTCCAAAACATCATTAGTCATGATAGAGTTATACTCCTCTACCATGGAATCCACGGATACCTAATGCTATACAACCTCTTGAAATCTGGAGGGTTCTTAAACCTTTTCTACCAAGGCTTGGTATCTATCATGTTGTCTACGCTGCCTATTTTTGGTTCTCAAAACTCCTAAAAACTCTTCTACGTCCCTCAACATTTTTCATACTTATCTGTTGATTCTTTCACTGGTGGTGGGTGGCTGAGCCAATTCTTCTTCCTGTTGTCTCATCTACTGTGAGCTATATGAATTTTCCCCATCTAAGGAAATATTGATGTTGGTTATGGTGCTCGATCCATATGTAGGTTCACCAGCTGGTTCTCCCCCTTGCTACTTCTGGACAAGAGGAACATCCTTCGACCTCTCTCCAGGAGGCATCTCTCGGGATATCCTGAAAGCTATGTCTTCCATGAATTTTACATCCCTCCTGACTACAATATTCCTACTCCCAAGAATGTAGATCTTATATGCCTTCGAGGTCTTGATGTATCGTACGAGGTACCCCTTCTTCGTAGTCTATTCTAGTTTCATTCATTTTTCATCTGGAACATGGCAATGTGCCACACTTCCAAATATCCTGAAATGAATCACTTCTAGCTTCTTTTCTGTGAAAACACTCTCAAGTGTTGTCTTTCCTAAATCCATATTGAAAGTCCTATTCTGGATAGATACAATTGTGTTGCATGCTTCAACCCATAAGAATCTAGGCATATCCTTATCATACAACATGGATTTTGTTGCGCTAATAATGCTGCGACCCCATTCTGCTCTGAATTATAGAGAGTTTTCCACTCTCTCTTGATGCCCTCTCTTGCACATAAATATTTGAAGTCCTTGTTTGTGTGCTCTCCACCATTATTTGAGCACAAAAAAATTATCTTCTTCCTTTTTAGGTTCTCAACCAGAGCTTTGAATTCTTTGAACCAATCAAAGTCCTCATCCTTGGTCTTCAAGAAGTAGATCCAAGTTATATTGGAGTGGTCATCAATAAAGGTGATGAATTATTTTCCACCACTAAGAGCTCTAGTAGACATTGGTTCACAAATATCTTAGTGTATTAGCCCTAATAAACTTGGAGCCCTCTTGTTGCTTCTAGAATATGTTTTTTTCGTGTACTTCCCTAGTGCGCATCCTCAGCACACGTCATCATGCGTGGTACTTAGAACTGGAACCCCTGAAACAGTTTCTCTTAGCATTCTCAGATATCCATGGTGTATATTCCCCATTCATGTGTCACATAGCTCATTCATATCTTTTTCTCCATTGAGATCACTGCCTACCAATGCCATTGGATATTCGAGTTGCAACCTGTAAATTTTGTTTCTTCGAGTTCCAATCTAAGCCTTCTTCTTTCAGCTTGGATTCTTAACGTATACTTTTCTTCCAATAAAGTAAATATCATATCCATTGTCTTGCAACTGGGACACTGAAAGTAGATTCATTCCCAATCCTGTCACATGCAACACATTTTTGGCCCGAAGGTTATATCTTGCTTTTGTTTGAAATGTTATGTTCCATCTTCCCGATGGGGTACACTTTTTTTTGTTTCCCATAGTAATCTAGAAGTTCATCCTTTCTTCTCGATAGCTCAAGAAATATTATCGAACCCTAGTCATATGGGTTGAAGCCCCGCTATCAATGTACCAATCATCAGCTAATGCTGAAGTAGATAAACAAGCAAATTCCTCTTCCAACCTGGAAGATAATTCTGAGATGTCATGATCTCCCATCGTGCTTCTTCCTTCTCCGACATCCCTTGCAGAAAATTGCGTAACCCTTCTGGGGTTAGATTTTTTGTACGATACAACACCATGGCTTCCCCTCAACATAAATTATTTTGTGCCTTTGCCTGATATAGCACTGATTCCATGTGAAAATTTCTAAAACGAAATTCTAATGCAATATCTGATATTATTTTTCCTACTAATTATTCAGCAACAAGTTATTTACAGAAATTTATTTAGTAAATATTGAAATAAATTCAACTATAGTCTTCAAAAATAACATGTTTAGAAAAATATAAAGAAATACAAGAACATGAATGACAATTATTTTTGGACAATTGTCCCCGGAAAAACCCAATGCGAGAAAACTGGTGCAGAAGATGAGGGTTTATTTTATTATTCTTCAGCAAAAGTATCCCGTACATAAAATGACCAACAGAAGAGAAGAGAAATATTATGAGAAATTTACAATCAAATTCCTCACTTGCTTTTCAGTGAGTTTTTAACCCTGGAGATCCTCTGAGTCCCTCTCCATCTCACTGCGTCAACCTCTACGCAATGGCTACACAGTTCCAATGTCACAGCTCCTACGTTGTCACTGCCTCTGCGTAGTCCTTCCTCTACACTGCTTCTCTCTATCAGTTTTTGTATGCTCATCCCTTGTTGATTCCTCTCTGTCTCCAACCTGCAACTCTCCCTCTGAATCAATTTATTTTTCCGAACTTCAGCCAGTGAGAAAATCGATCTTCTTAGGTAACTGAATATCTACCTCAGTGTACTTTACAAATGAACCTCAAGTCTTTCTTTATAGTGTTCTTGTTGAGACTTCAAAAACCAAGATTAGATGTCCAATCAACAAATAAGATTGAATTTTGACTTGATATGCTTTTTCTAGAAGATTCACCCACAATTTATATTAATACTGATTAATTGTTTTTATTTCCTAAGTTAGACTTACAGTCCTCATTAAATAATTAAATTTTCTTATAAAACTATTTCTGGGTGGAATTTCCCTAAACGATTCTAATTTATGTGTAATGAATGTGTGTAAGCCTCTACACAAAAATTGAGACTTGGAGTACATCCCATGCTATAGAAAATAAACACTCCCTCTTATCGAGGAATCTAATCTAATTGATATGCACTTTTGCACATTGTTCTAACTCCGAAGCATCTCCCTTTGCATTGTTGATGCATTGTACTGTTGCTAATCCTGCCATAATCAACACGACATCTGTACTGCAATTCCCTCTCAAATGTTGCATTTGTGGCTGAGAAATCACCTATTTCTACTACTCAAAAGGATTATCTATCATACCCATATGCTCTCTAAAGTGAAAAAACTGGGCTTCTCGTAGAGCTTTGATGAGTATGTCTGTCCCTTGATTACCTATGGGAATGTACTGTAACTATACAGTTCCTCTTTGAACACAGTATCTGATAAAATGACACCCGATGTCAATGTGCTTTGACCAATCATGGAATATAGGATTCCCAGAGAGTTTGATGCAACTCTGATTATCACAATATATACAAGTAACTTGCATCTTCTTTCTGAACAAGTTCACTAGAATTTTTATAAGCCATATGGCCTCGCATGCAGTTGTGCTTGCTGCCATGTATTATTCCTCTGCTAAGCTCATCTCTACGAATTTATGCTTGCTACTGCACCAGGATGTCATCCCCGATCTGATGTTGAAGCAGTACCCTAAGGTACTCTTCCAATCTACTAAAATGTTTGCCCAATCTATGTCTATGAACCCATTCAACCCGACATCATATCCATGAGCATATTTCAATCCATGTCTGATTGTTCCTCGCACATATATGAGAATGTGCCTTACTGCTTCCTCGTGCACCCTCTTTGGTTCCACCATGAACTAACTAAGGGTGTTGACAAGAAAGAAAATGTTTGTCCTGGTGTTGACGAGATACGTAAGTGACCCAATGAGTTTCCTGTACAAGGTGGAGTCCAATTCCTTGTCTCCTGATACATCTATCTTCTTCTAGTTGGTTATCATCGATGTTTCCATGGGCCTGCAATGCTGCATCATGAATATCTTCAGGATTTCAGAGGCATATCTTCCTTTTCCTAGGAATATTTCTTCATTCTTCTACCAAACCTCCAACCCTAGAATGTAATGCATCAACCCCAAGTCCTTCATGTCAAATTAAACTTCCAAGTTCTTTGTGTAGACCTTTGTGAGCTTAGATGATCCTGTAAGGAATATGTCATCCACATAAAATACCAAAACAAGTGGCTCATTCTCTACCATCAAATAGTAGAGATTGGGATTTGCGTCACTCTTGAAAAATCCAAACTTCTGCAAATACCCGTCAATTCGACCGTGCCATGATCTGGGTGTCTACATGAGGCCATATAGATCTTTCTTTAGTTTTCATACATGAGACTTATTCTCACGAGTCTAAAATCCTTCAAGCTTCTCAATGTACACCTCTTATATGATCACCCCATTCAAGAAGGTTTCCTTGACATCAATTTGGTGAATTTCCAATCCCATCTACGTAGCTAAGGATACGACAAAACTGATGGAGGTTTATCTGGAAATAGGGGCGAAGGTCTCCTCATAATCGATTCCTTCCTTCTGTGCATACCCCTTAGCCATGAACGTAGCTTTGTACTTCTCTATGCTGCCATCTGCAGCAGACTTGATCTTGTAGATCCATCTCAAACCTACAATTGATGTGTTCACTGGTCTAGGAACAACTTCCCAGACATCATTAGTCATGATAGAGCTATAATACTCTACCATGGCATCCACCCAAACCTGATGTTGTATGACCTCTTGAAAGATGGAGGGTTCTTCAACCTTTTCTACCAAGGCTTGGTATGTTAGGTCCCCATATTATTCATGTAGTCCCTTATTTTTATTAGTGTAGCCCCCTTATTGTTATTGTTTTACCCCTGTAACCCCCATATTGTTATTATTGTTCACTTACATTATTATTGTTAGGTCGGCTAAGATTATATTGTGACCCCATGGACCCCTATATATATATAAGGAGGTTTTGTCATTTGTATCATCCAAGAATTGTTCATTTATGTAATTTATGGGAGGTTTCCCCCTCGAATTGGTTGATTTATAAGGCGCTGATCTCTCTTTTCTTCTATTTTTGGAGCTAGTTTAATAACATTTGGTATCATAGATTTGGATTCTAGGGTTTCTCTGCTCCAAAAAGGTCATCGTGGAATTTTCACTATAATTTTTTTTTCTACGAAGGTTCAGAAGCTGAATTTTTATAGAGTGAAGTTGAAATCCTGAGGAATGTCGTGTACAAATTTCAGATCTTGGTTCGCAATATTTTCGAAGATATGATATGTGGAAGTTAGGGTTTTTTCAGGGTCTCGAATTTCACCTAAACAGGTTATCGTGGAATTTTTGATATAATTTGTTTTCTACGAAGGTTCAAAAGCTGAAATTTTTATAGAGCGAAGCCTCAATCCTGAGGCACTACCTGTACAAATTTTCGATCTTAGTTCACAATATTTTTAGAGATATGATCTGTGGAAGTTAGGGTTTGTTTAGGCTCCTGAATTTCATATAAAAGAGGTGACCTTGGGAAAATCATCATAACTCTCTCTCTGAGCATCAGATTGGAATTCTGTGAAATGTGGCTGCAAGTACACGGATTTTAGTTTCTTGTATATCAATTTTAGAGCCAAAGGAGGAATCAATGAGATGTGGCACACCGTACAAGTGAGCTATACTGAAACAGTCCATAATTAGGTCATTGTGGGAGATTCGACAAAACTTTTCCTTGAAATATCCAAATCAGATCAGGCCTATGGAATTGGAAAGAAGATTCAAAGGGATACTACATAACTGAATTTTAGATATTGAAGATCTGGAATTACAAAGATAATTAAGTTTCATTATTGATCTCCTCAAAAGAAAGAAAAAGGTGTTTATTGTTTTTAAAATTGCATGAGTCTTGTTTGAAAAATCAGTTTTAAGTGATTCCAAGGGCCTATTGAGCATAGATATCAGTATTGGGTTCTAAAATTCCCCTTAAAAAGAATTCAACCCCCATTAAGCCCTTAAAATACTCTATTATGACCCATGAATATGAATAATAACAACATGATGTATCAAAATTACAATAGCAAGTGCACCAAATTTCTCTCTCGCAAAGAGGAACAAAAAATGAAATGGAAGTTTTGAAGAAAGGTGTGGAAGCAAAGATGGATGGTTTGAAGAAAGGCGTGGAAGCTAAGATGGATAGCATGGAAGCTGGCATGGAAGCTAAGATGGATGAAATGGAAGAAAAAATGAAAGACAACATGGAAACCATGAAGAATGCTCTAAAAGTAGACACGGAAGGTTTGAAAAAGTTGATACAAGAAATGTTTCCTAATGGCGAAAAAATAGTAGAGGAAACTCATGATGAGAACAAAATAAATGTTAATCGTGATTTCATAAACTCTAATGTTGGATGGAAGAACCACCATATTCCAAATATGGATATGAGAAAGTTTGATGGCAAGGATCCGGTAACATGGATACAAAATATGAAGTAATATTTTGATCTCAATAATGTGAAAAACACACAAAAGGTATGCATTTCAACTTTAAATTTAGAACAAAATACATTTGTATAGTATCGATGGATTTTCTCCCATAAAAAAATTGTCACTTGGTCAATTTTTATGGAGGAAATGATAGCACATTATGAGGATACAAAGAGAAACACCTTCTTTAGCCAATTGATAAATATCAAACAAAAGGGTTCAATGGTGGAGCACATTGATGACTTCCAAAAATTGAATATAAGGGTAAATGATATTCTGGAGGAACACAGGATTGATGTCTTCATAGGGACTTTAAAGGATAAAATCCAACATGAAGTTCGTGTTTGGGAACCTGATTCATTAGAGAAGGCATTCATGTTGGCAAGAAAAATTGAATGTAAAATTATGGCAACAAGGAAACTTACCACTCACATCTATAAATATGGAAGTGTTTCTACTCCTAGACTTCCACAACCTACAAGGTTGACACCACAAAATATAGAAGAAAAAAGAGCAAAAGGGCTTTGCTACAGTTGTGATAGAAAATATACTAAAGGTAATAAGTGTACTAAGAAGAAATGATTTTACATAGATTTTGAAGAGGAGGAAGAAAATGAATAATAAACTTCAAAAGAAGAGGATAAACATTAGGAACCAACCCTAGAATAAGAAGAAATGAGTCCGACCATATCATGTAATGCGCTAGCAGGAATTACCAATCCTCAAGCTCTCAATATAGAAGGACATATCAAGAAGAAAAAGGTAATAGTGTTGATTGATTTGGGTAGTACCCATAATTTTATTCATTGTAAGGTAGCCAAGGAATTGAATTGTTTCCTATACCCAACACCAAAATATCAAGTGATGGTTGCAAATGGAGGAACTATAAATTTCTCTGGAAAATGACATAATATCAAGCTAACCATGGGGGAATATGTATTGAATAGTCCAATTCTTTCTATTCCAATGGGAAGTGCTGATGTTTTACTAGGAGTATAATGGTTACAATATTTGGGGATGGTAGCTTTTAATTTTCAAGACCTTTTCTTGGAATTATTTTTGGAAGGAAATGAAGTTGAATTACGGGGTATCAAAGGGAATCCGGGAAATAATATAAGCTCTAATGTCATGAAAAATATTTTGAAAAAGGAATAACGAGGCGTAATTTCACAATTATGCTCATTAGAAGTTCCAACATCAAAACCATCTATTTATCCAGATCTCCAAAAAAGTCTTGGACAATCATTCCAAGGTGTTTGAAATTCCCAAAGGACTCCCACCTATTTGTGATCATGATCATGCTATTCATTTGATTCTAGGAATTTTTCCTCCAAACATCAGGCCTTACAGATATCCTTATGTCCAAAAGAGTGAAATTGAACGTATGATTGCATAAATGTTAGAGGCTAGTATAATTCAACCTAGTCAAAGTTCGTTCTACCTAGTCAAAGTTCCTTTCTGCGCTCTAGTAGTATTGGTGCACAAGAAGGAGATGGATCATGGAACATGTCGGGTATAGGGAGTTCAATAAGCTCACTGTTAAAGATAAATTTCCCATTCCTGTGATTGATGAATTCTTTTGGATGAATTACATGGCACAATTTATTTTACCAAATTGGATCTTCATTCAGGATATCATCAAATTAGAATGAAGACTGAAGATATTTCAAAAACAATATTTCGAACTCAGGAGGATCATTACGAATTTTTGGTCATGCCTTTTGGCCTTACCGATGCACCTTCTACATTTCAAGGGTTGATGAATTCCATTTTCAAACCCTTCCTTGGAAATTTTTTGCTAGTTTTTTTTGATGACATACTAATCTACAACAGGTCTTGGAAGGATCATGTTCAACATGTTGACAGGGTGCTCAAAATATTGGAGGAGAAACAATTATATGAAAAAACATCCAAATGTTTCTTTGGAGTACAAGAGGTGGAATATCTGGGTCATAATGTATCTCATGAGGGTGTTAAGGTAGACCTTAACAAAATTAAAGCCATTAAGGAATGGAAAGTCCCCAAAACCATAAAGTAGTTGCGAGGATTTCTCAGGTTAATAGGGTATTATCGCAAGTTTGTTAATAATTATGGGAGAATAGCAACACCTCTAACAACATTATTGAAGAAATATGCATTTTCATGGACTCTTGAAGCAACTAAGGCCTTTGAACATCTTAAAGAGGCAATGTTCCTGGCATTGGTCTTAGCTACGCCAGACTTCACAAAAACCTTTATTGTGGAATGTTATGCCTCATGAAATGGAATTGGTGATGTTTTAATGCAAAAAGGAAGACCCCTTACTTTTGAAAGTCGTCGAATCAAAGGAAATTATTTACATAAAGCTATTTATGAGAAGGAAATGTTGGAAATACTACATGCACTAAATAAATGACGACCTTACCTAATGTGAAGGCACTTCAAGGTAAAAAATGATCATGATAGTGTTAAATTTTTTTTGGAACAAAGACTATATTAATAAGAGTAAAAAAAATGGGTCACAAATATGTTGGGTTATGAATTTGAAATCATCTAAAAAAAAGGGAAGCTAAATGTTGTTGCAGATGCACTCTCAAGAAAGGATGAAGAGGTGGAAGCATTTCTTTGTGCAATTTCTATTATCCAACCAGATTAGATAACCAAAGCAAGGGATGAATGGAAGAAGGACGAAGAAGTGTGGACACTCATTCAAAAGTTGAAGCAAGATCCTAGTACATATGATACATTTAGTTGGAAAAAAATGATTGCTTATGGTACAAAGATCTCTTATATCTTTGTAATAATTCCCAACTAAAACAAAATATTCTTTTGGAATTGCACACTTCTCCTTTAGGAGGACACTCGGGATTTTTAAAAGCTTACCACAGGGTGAAGAATATTTTTTTTTGGAATAGCCTTAAATCTTGTATTCAAAATTTTGTGGCAGAATGTTTGGTTTTCCAGCAAAATAAAGTTGAGACAATTAAGACCCCAGGTCTTCTACAACCTTTATCCATTCAAAGCAACATTGGGAGAAGATTCCAATGGAATTTACCACAGGTTTACCTAAGTCCGAAGGAAAGAGTGTCATCGTGGTGGTAATTGATAGACTTACCAAGTATGCACACTTTTGTGCATTATCTCATCCATTTAAAGCAAGTACAGTTGCTACTGCATTTATGGAAACAATTCAAAAGCTACATGGAAACCCAAAGATTATGGTAAGCAACAAAGATCCCATTTTTACTGGAATTTTTTGGACGGAATTATTTTCTTGTTTGGGTACTCAACTAGCTCATAGCTCATCTTATCATCCTCAATTTGATGGTCAAACTGAGATAGTGAAAAAAAGTTTGGAAGGATATCTTCGTTGTTTTGTATCTGATAAAGAAACACAATGGGTCAAGTGGTTACCTCTGGCTGAATGGTGGTATAACACTTCCTTCCATACTGCAGAAAAAATGACCCCATTTATGGGACTTTATGGATATCATCCACCGTCCATCACATCATATTTAAGAGACAATTCTAAGGTGCAAGCAATGGAAGATCACATTGAGCATCAACAACAAGTTCTCCAACTCTTAAAGGATAACCTAAATTTGGCACAAAATTGAATGAAACAACATGCATATTATCATCACAGTGAGAGAAGTTTTGATGTAAGAGACTGGGTATTTTTACGGCTACAACCATACAAACAAATTTCCCTCAATAAAGCTAAGAAAGATAATAAATTATCGCCAATATACTATGGTACTTACAAGGTGTTGCAAAAGATTGGTACTATGGCATAAAAATTGGAGCTTACTGCTTCTTTGTGAGTGCATCTAGTTTTCCATGTTTCATGCTTAAATAAGGTTATAGGTGACAAAATTACAGTTAAAACAATATTTCCAGAACTTGATGAGGAAGGAAAAATCATATTGGAACCTGAAACAGTCATGGAAACAAGAACTGGACTACTAGAAAATCGATCAATTTCAGAGTATCTCATTATGTGGAAGAACTTATCCACTAAAGATTCTACATGGGAGGATGAGAATTTTATACAAAAGCATCCAGAGCTACTCAAGCGTTGAGGACAACACTTTTTTGAAAGAGAGGGGCATGTTAGGTCCCCATATTACTAGTGTAGTCCATTATTGTTATTAGTGTATCCCCCTTTCTGTTATTGTTGCACCCCGGTAACCCCCATATTGTTATTATTGTTCACTCACATTATTATTGTTATGTCGGCTAGGATTATATTGTGTCCCCATGGACCCCTATATATAGAAGTAGGTTTTGTAATTTGTATCATCCAAGAATTTTTCATTCATGTAATGTATTGGAGGTTGCCCCCTTGAAGTGTTTGATTTCTAAGGCATTGATCTCTCTTTTCTTATATTTTTGGAGCTCGTTTCATAACATGGATCTATCGGGTTGTCTACACTGCCTCTTCTCGGTTCTCAGAACTCCTAAACACTCTTTTTCGTCCCTCAACGTTTGTCGTACCTCTATGTTGATTCTACCACTAGTGGTTGGTGGCACAACCAATTCTTATTCTTGTTGTCTCATCTACTGTGAACTATTTGAATTTCCACCATCTGAGGAAATATTGGTGTTGGTTATGGTGCTCGATACAGATGTCTGTCCACTTGCTGGTTCTCCCCCCTTCTACTCTTGGACAAGATGAACATCCTCTCACCTCTCTCCAGGAGGCATCTCTCGAGATTTACTGAAAGCTCTGTCTTCCATGAACTTTGCATCTCTTCTGACTACAATATTCCTTCTCACATGAATGCATATCCTGTATGCCTTCAAGGGCTCTCTATATCCTATGGGGTACCCCTTCTCTGCAGTTTGATCTAGTTTTATTCTTTTTTCATCTGGAATGTGACAGTATGACACACTTCCAAATATCCTAAAATGACTCACTTCTAGCTTCTTTCTTGTGAAAACATTCTTGAGAGTTGTCTTGCCTAAAGCCCTATGTGGAGTCCTATTATGGATATATACAAGTTTGTTTCAAGCTTCAACCCTTAGGAATATAGGCATATCCTGATCATACAACATGGCTTTAACTTCCCTAATAATGGTCATGTTCTTGTACTCTACAACCCCATTCTGCTTGAGATTATACAGAGCTATCAACTCTCTCTTGATGCCCTCTCTTGCACAAAAATATGTGAAGTCCTTGCCTGTATACTTTCCACCATTATTTGAGCCCAAAACTTTTATCTTCTTCCCTGTCAGGTTCTTAACTAGAGCTTTGAATTCTCTGAAGCGATCAAAGACCTCATCCTTGGTCTTCAAGAGGTAGATCCAAGTTTTCTTGGAGTGGTCGTTAATAAAGGTGATGAAGTATTCACCACTAATAAGATCTACGGTATACATTTGTCCAAAGATATATGAGAGTATTAGCCCTAATACACTTGGAGCCCTCTTGTTGCTTCTAGAATATGATGCTTTCGCGTACTTCCCTAGTGCGCATCCTGTGCACACATCATCATGCATGGTACTAAGGACTGGAACCCCCGAAACAGTTTCTCTAAGAATTCTCAGAGCTCCATGGTGTAGATTCCCCATTCGTCTATGTCATAGCTCATTTAAATATTTTTCTCCATTGAGATCGTTGCCTACCAGTGCCATTGGAGACTCGATTTTCAACCTGTAAAGTTTGTTGCTTCAAGTTCCAATCTGATCCTTATTTTTCCAGCTTGGATGCTTAACGTATACTTTTCTTCCAATGAAGTACACATCATATCCCTTGTTCTGCAACTGGGACACTGAAAGTAGATTCATTCCCAATCCTGACACATGCGACACATTTGTGGCCTGGAGGTTATCTCCTACTTCTGTCTGAAATTCTATGGTCCCTCTTCCCACTAGGATACACTTTGTTTTGTTTCCCATAGTCATCTGGAAGTTCATCCTTTCTTCTTGATAGCTTGAGAAATATTCTTGAAGTCCAGTCATATGGTTTGAAGTCGTGCTATCAATGTACCAATCATCAACTGATCCTGAAGTAGATAAACAAGAAAATTCCTCTTCCAACCTGGACGATAATTCTGAGATTTCATGATCTCCCATCATGCTTCTTCCTTCTCTAGCAGCCCCTATAGAAAACTGTGTAACCCTTCTAGGGTTCGATTTGTTGTACGATACAACACACGACTTCCCCTCAACGAAGATTATTTTGTGCCTTTGCCTGATCTAGCTCTGATACCATGTGAAAATTTCTAAAACAAAATTATACTGCAGTATCTGATATTATTTTTCCTACTTATTATTCAAAAACAAGTTATTTATAGAAATTGCTTCAGTAAATATTGAAATAAATTCAAATGCAATATTCACAAATAAATGGTTGAGAAAAATATAAATAAATACAAAAACATGAATGACAATTATTTTTGGACAATTTTCCCCAGAAAAACCCAATGCGGGAAAACTGGTGCAGTAGATGAGGGTTTCTTTTATTATTTTCAGCAAAAATCTCTTGTATAGAAAATGACTAGCAGAACAAAAGAGAAATATTATGAGAAATTTACAATCAAAATCCTCACTTGATTTTTAGTGAGTTTCTGACCTTGGAGAGACTCTGAGTCCCTCTATATCTCACTGCTTCAGCCTCTGCGCAGTGGCTACATAATTCAAGCATCAAAGCTCCTGCATTGTCACTGCTACTGTGTCACTGTCTCTGCGCAGTCCTTCCTCTCGCTAGTTCTCTCTGTCAGATTTTTACACTCAACCCTTGTTGATCCCTCTATGTTTCCACCTTTCAACTCTCCCTATGAATCAATTTCTCGTGCCGAACTTCAGTAAGTGAGAAAATCAATCTTCTTGGGACCTTGAGTATATGCCTCGGTGTACCTTACAAATGATCCTCAAGTCTATCTTTATAGTCTCCTCGTTGAGACTTCAACGACCTAGATTAAATCTCCAATCAACGACTAAGATTAAATTTTGACTTGATCTACTTTTTCTAGAAAATTCACCCACAATTTATATTAATACTGATTGATTATTATACTTTCCTAAGTTCGACTTAGGGTCCTCATGAAGAATAATTATTTTTTCCTATAAAAATGTTTCTGGGTGGAATTTCCCAAAACAATTTCTAAGTTATTTGTAATGAATGTTTGTAAGCCTCTCCACAAAATTTGAGACTTAAAGCACATATAATGCTACCAAAACTCAAGAGGAAGGAGAGAAGATCCTCCAACACCCATCATTGCAGTTTCTTGAGGACAAGCAACATCTTGGCGGGGAGGACTGTAATATTCCTAATTATAAAATTTGCTAATTAGAAATATTAAAGTTTTGATAATTTTGTATCTCCTAATTTTGGTCGAAAATAATGTGGGTCAAGGACACAAAAATTAGATTAAAGTAAACTATGACATTTCCCTATAGTGGAGAGGAAAATATTGCGGCCTTGGTGGGGGAACGATGGTCCAATGAGGAGGCACTGCACTTTCCATGGATGCAGCGTTGTGGTTGGATAGGAAAAGGTAGTGCATGAGTTACTAGAGGAGGAGAAGTGCAAAATTTTGTGGGGCCCAAAGGGAATGTTGGGCCTTTGGAGACAAAAAGGAAGAGGAAAATTATTTGGGTCATTCATTCAATCATCTATTTCGACTTGTTTTTTGAAATAGCACGCTTGATAAAGTTCCAAGTCTGTATTATTGTTTAGCAACCGAGTGTTCTCGACTGGGAATCTCAACCTCTGCTTTGGGGGACTTTTAATGCATGCCCTAGGGATGATATTTCACCATTTTGATTTAGGGAGAAGTTGTGGGATACATTCACAACGTATTCACCATCAGCAATAGCGCAACACAGTCCCAACAGTGTAGTCACTGCACAATAGTGAGAGAGATATCATTTGGGTGCTGAGGAGTACAAGAGATTTTGAGGAGCAAATTGGTGGGGAGGCTGAGAGCTTCCTAAAAGTGTTATTGCACATCATTTAGGACCAATCTGCAGTAGCATTTCTAGGTGCATAGATTCATCTTGCAGCATAGAGGGTCAAGCCCAAGAGGGCCGATTTCTGGGGTCATTCATTCCACAATTCATTTGCAACATAGTTACCAATCAAATAGGAACTATTACCTCAAAACGAGAACTCTATCCCATAAAAAAATAAAAAAACATGAAAAAACAACCCAAAAACGAAAAGTGTGTCAAATTTCAACAATTTTTTAAAATTATGCTAAAAACCAATTTTTTTAGCACCCTCGAAACACCCTAAATTATGATTGAAAAAACACCCTCGAAACAAAAGTGTTGATGGTGGAATAACATCACCAATTTTGTGTGTGCAAAAACAACTTGAAAATGAAAAGTGTTGATGCTAGAATAACGTCTCGTCAAATTTTTGTGTGAAAAAAGCAGCCTGAAAACGAAAAGTATTGTTGCTGGAATAATGCCATCAATTTTTTGTGTGCAAAAAACACTTTGAAAACAAAAAGTGTTAATGTTGGAATAACGTCTTTTTCTTTTCGGGGTAAATTGTCAACAATTTTTAATAATGACATTAAAGATAAAATATCATGACTTTGAAAAACCTTAAAATTTCAATGATAAACATAACATTAAAGATAAAATATCAGAAGTCTTAAAATTGCAACAATTTTTACGAATGGTATTAAAGATAATCTATTATTGTGTCTTTGAAAAGCCTTGAAAATCCAAGGATGACATTCAAGATAGAATATCACCTTTATGAAAATAAAATTCCAACGATTTTTAGACATCGTATTAAAGATAAAATATCACTTGTAAAAAATAAATAGAAAAAATAAATAAATAAAAAACAATTAAAAACAATTGAAAGAAAAAAAAAAAATTAACAAAAAAATAAATAAATTATTTTTAAGTTATAAAATAATAATAATAATAATAATAAACCACATAATTAAAAAAATGATAAAATAAAATAATCAAAATAATTTTTTTAAAATTAGTTAAAATGAAAAAATAATAAAAAAATAAAATATTAAAATAAAAATGAATTTAAATTTAGAAATTTAAATTAAAAAAAAAAAAACAAATAAATAAAAAATTAAAATAATAAAAATTTAAATTAAAAAAAAATTAAAAGAAAATTTAAATGTGGGGATACAAATAACCCCTCTAACCTTGGACTTAGAGCCTCATTATCCCTATTTTAAAAGTGGGGATACAAATAACCCCTCTAACTATCGGACAATTATTAGCCAAGTTATATGGTATTATTTTGGAAAAGAAGATGAGCATATGGCTTGAAAGTGAAGGTAAGTGGGCTAAAGGCCAAGCAATTTTTAGAAGGCAACACTCAACAACGGACCACCTCGTTAAGCTTATGATCATTGTGGAGGAATGTCGTAATGATAAATCCAATCTCTTTTGTTGCTTTGTGGACTTTAGAAAGGCTTTCGATACAGTTCCTAGAAATAACCTATGGACAAGATTAGAAGAGCTAAAGGTTCCTTTCGAGTTGAGAGGTTCCACTATAAGGTTATACGAGAATGTAATTTCCAAATTTAAGAGAAATGACGGGTGGTTGAAAGATATTAAGTGTAATATTAGAGTTAAATAAGGTTGCCCCTCCCCCCTACCCTATTTGGCATTTACATCGACAAGATTGAAGGTTGTTTAGAGGAAGCAGGCTGTGTTGGCACTATCTTAGCTGAAATGGTCATCATCCTTCTTCTCTACGCTGGCGATACTATTCTTATGGCAAGGTGCCCATATGATCTTGATAAGAAACTAAGACTTCTTAAGGATTTCTGCTCTACCATGGGATGATTGTTAACATTGATGAAACAAAAGTTATGATTATCAAATCCAAGGACACTTACGCTAATTTTGTGTATGGAAATAATAACTTGGAGGAAGTGTCTGCTTACAAGTACCTAGGAATTGATATTCATCACAAGCTCAATTGGAACTATAGCATTGAAAAAAGGATTAATGGAGGGTGGAAAGCTTATTTTGGTCTTGAAAATAAATGTAAAGCAACAAACCTTGTGATGTGGGATACAAAGAAGCTCCTCTTTGAAACTTTAGTCACTCCTGTTATCTTGTATGTATGTGAGGTTTGGGGTTGGAACATCTCTAGAGAATCCTGGAGAAATATTGAGAAAATCCAAAAGTGTTTTATAACGTATAACCCCATAATTAAAAGAAATACACTCTATCCTATTCTCCTTATAGAAGTGGGTCTTTCCCCTATTGAGAGCCTAGCTATGACTAGGCTCCTATTATACAAGCACAAAATCAATAACATGGGAGACCATAGACTTCCTAAGTTAGCTTTAAATTCCAGCCAAAACCACCTAAGGCTCAAACGAGGTTGGTATAAATATACCAGGGCCTGGTTAAACCATTGGGAGATCGACGAAAACACTGCACAATAAAATATTAATAACATTACAAATATTGTTACTTCTAAGTTTAAAGAGAAAATGTGGTGTGAGAAATATTTAGAGGCTAAAAGAAAATTAAGATATTATAAGGAGGTCATCAACCCTACTCTAGAAGATCAAATGTATCTCTCTGTTTTAACTAGCTCAAAGAAAAAAATTAAAATAGCCAAGATAAGAATGAACCCTCATGAGCTCCATAGTGAAACGAGTCGTCGGGCAGTTCCTAAAACACCATGGGTGGAAAGGATCTGCTATCTCTCTGAGAATATGAACATTGAGGATGAAAATCACTTCCCTTTAGAATGTCCTGGGTACACCCACATTAGATCTCAGTTTCATAATATTTGTTGCAATACCGACCTTCCTAGCCTTTTAACATGTCAAAATTATAGTGAGCTCAAGATGCTTCCCTCCAAGCTCTTTGAGCATAGGAGTACAATTTTAAAACAAACTAAATAATTCGTTTCTTTAGGTCTGATAGACCAAATTTCGGTTTTAGTGGACGTTAACACCCATCATCATCATGAAAAAATAAATTTAAAGAAAAAAAATAACAAATTTTTCTTTTCTTTTTTTAATTATTAAAAAAAAAAAAACATTTTTTCAACAAAAATTAAAAAATCAAATAAATTAAAAAATACGTTAAAAAACAAAAATAAAAATTAATTTAAAAATTAAATAAAAATAAAAACAAAAAATTAAAAATAAAAATTAAAAAAAATTAAATTAATAATAATAATAAAAATTAATAAAAAATTTAATTAAAATTTGTATTAAACCACATCAATGATTAAATACTAGGCTCAATCGCATGGTTTTTAATAAAAGTCAACAATTTTCATCGCTTATCAAGGAGTCTCTACTACTCAAGGCTTAATTTTATGTGGTTTAAATGAAATTTTAATTAATTTTTTTAGTAACTTATTATTATTATTTATTTATTTATATTTTTTAATATAGTTTTTTTAAATTTTTATTTAAAATTTTTTTGTTTTATTAATTTTATTATTATTAATTTTTTTAATTCATTGTTTAATTTTTTTAATTTTTAATTTAATTTAATTTTTTTTTTTAATTTTGATTTTTTTAAATTTGATTTATTTTATTTTATTTAAATTTTAATTTTTTTCTTTTTTGTTTTTTAATTAAAAAAAAAGAAATATTATTATTATTATTATTATTTTTAATTTGAAAATATATATCTATATATATATATATATTGTATGTATATATATACATATATACATATATGTATATATATACATATATACATATATGTATATATATACATATATACATATATGTATATGTTATTTTTAAATTTGAATTTAAATTTCTAAATTTTACTTATTTTTTATTTCAAGATTTTGATTATTTGAATTTTTTTTAATTTGATTTTTTTTTAAATTTCTTTTTAATTTTTAAATTTTATCATTTTCTTCAATTATGTTTTTTTTTAAACTTAAAAAGAAAATTGTTTTTTTTGGTCTTTAAATTATGAAAATTTTTGAAAATTTTCCTTCTTTTAAATTTATTTACAACTCTCATCCTCTTGCGGCTCATGGATATTTACTTATTATTTGTCTCCAGATCATCTTATTGTGAAGGTGTATTATCTTGGATTTCTAACACGCATCTGGAGACTTATCGATCTCATTCGTGAAAGCTAATATTCTTCTCACACTAGTAATCTTTGCTGAAGGGTTGAAGGATCTATTATTCTACATTTGTGATCATATCTCACACTTTAGAAGATATGTTATAAGGGGGTAATGTTATTGTCATTGACAAAAGAGTTTTGTACTATGTTTATGTATCTCTGCTAAAAATTTGATGAAGATCTAATAGAAGAATATTCTTAAAGGGTTTTACCCCACAGTGGGGTTTTTCCCTGGTCTTGGACCAAATCTGTTGTCTTATTGTTCATTTACTATCTTCTATATGGTTATTGATTACTGTCTGCGCTTAAAGTTTGAAGATCTAAGATAATTAATTTCAAAATTGAAATTTTTTACAGTTGTAATGTACAAATACCTTGCAAAATAACATTTCTTTAATTGGCCCACAGAAGCCTCCCACATTTGAAATTCAGGTTCATACAAACTTAGATCCTCTCTACTTTTCCAACATTGAATTAAAAAAGTAGTAATCATTTCATTTGTAGTGTTGCAATTAAAAATTACTTGCAAAATAATGTTTCTTTAATTGGCCCATGTAAGCCTCCCACATCTGAAATTTAGGTTCATACAAACTTCTATCCTATCTACTTTTCCAACCTTGAATTAAAAAGTAGTAATCATTTCATTTATAGTTTGTTGTAATGTACAAATGCCTTGATTTTGTAGTGTGACAATCAATGCTTGAGGAACTCTATATTATAAATCACTTCTAGTCCAAGGATATATTCCCATTCTAACTTTATCCACTTTTCCTATCTTCCTATCCGTGGGAAGAAAAAAAAACACCCATTTGGAAAAAATATTTTCCTTTTTAATCCTTTCCTTTGAGGAGAGAGGGTCAATTGAATTATCACATGTCCATATTACTTATTTTGATATAATTCCAGAGATACATTTCATTGTCAAGGCATTAACAAATACATTGACATTTTTAAGCGCCCAAACTCATCCATTCTTGGTTTTGCCAATGATTTCCATTAAGGAATTAACTTCATTATCTATGTTATCACGCCAAAGGAGCTTGAAAAATATTTTATTAATTAAGTCCAATACCCCTTAAGGGATCACAGCCATAGTGTGACAGTAAACTAGAATTGCTACACTTTCTTGACAAAGGCCAATTCACCTCCCCAAAAAAACCACTAATTACACCACAACATAGTCGTCTACTGAATATTTTCAATCAACTATTTCCACTATTTTTCTTAGCCATTTGGTTCAAAGTAAAACCCTAGATATATGAACCCTACCTAAAAGTCTGAAATGTGATAATTAAAAATTTGTGTTAGCCTTCTAACACTTCATCCACCCCATTAAGTATTGGACAAGAAGACAAAAGCTGGTTATGACATAAAAGGATGGGCCATATAAACTTTGACAATCTAGTAAAATACAACAAGACATAAGAAGTAAGAAATATGCAAAGGATCTATGGGTTAGAGAGAATACAAACTGTAAAAGGTGAGAGTTATTTTATGTTGCTTATTGATGATTACGCAAGAATGGTATGGGTTGCATTTCTTAAAGAGAAATTAGACAATTTTAAAGATCTCAAAGCCCTATTAAAAATGAGACTGATTTAAAAATCAACTGCTTTAGATTAGATAGAGGAGGTGAGTTTGCCTCCAATAAATTTAATGAATTTTGTGAGGCTCAGGGAATCAAAAGAATTTTTGGTAGCAAGGACTCCATAGAAAAATGGAGTTGTAAAAAGGAAGAACATAACTATACAAGAAATGGCTAGAACAAGGTTGAATGAATCCAAACTACTAGATGCCTTTTGGGAAGAAGACGTCAACACAAAAATCTACATATTCAATAGAGCACAAATTAGTAGGAAATAACACGACACATGAATTAGGAAAGGTAGACCAACTACATTCAAATACTTCAAAATATTTAGGAGCAAGTGCTATATAAATATAATTGAATATAATTTAGAGAAGTTTGATTCCAGAATAGATGAAGGTATCTTTCTTGGATGCATATGGAAGAAATGCCTACAAATGTTACAACAAAATATTATGCAAGGTGGTAGAAAGTATTGACGTAAGCATGGAAGAAAGAAATACCTCGAAAAATAAGTCACAAACAAATGAAAATCTAGAGACAATCTACAGAAGACAAGAAAAGGAAGAAGAGTAGGAAGAAGAAAAGAAAGAATAGTAAGAAATGGAGCACTAATATCCAAAGACATCATTCGGACTTTGTCCAAAACTATCATCCAAAAAATCATATTTTTGGTGATACAGATACAAGAGTTCAAACTAGAAGAGGATTGGTAAGTACACCAAACCAAGCAAACTTTTCTTTGTTATCCAATATAGAACCCAAGAACTTTACACAACCTAGTCACGATCAACATTGGCTTAATGCCATGGAAGAATAACATAATCAAATTGAGAAGAATGAGACATGGGAACTTATGCCTAGACCAAAATTCAAGAATGTGATTGGTATAAAATGGGACTTCAAAAACAAATTGAATGAATATGGTCATTCAGTAACAAATAAAGAGAGATTGGTCTGTAAAGTGTACTTCAAATTGAGGGTATTGACTTTGAAGAATTTTTTTATCTAGTTGCAATATTACAAGCAATCAAAGTGTTTTTGACATTTATGTGTTTCAATAACTTCAAAGTCTATTAAATTGATGTCAAGTTAGCCTTTCTAAATGGAAATCTAGGAAAAATATATATTGAATAATCAAAACAATTTGAATATTCAGAAAATGAAGACCATGTATGCAGATTGAAGAAAGCACTCTATGGACTAAAGGAAGTTCCCAGATATTGGTATTAAATACTTGAAAAATACCTAAAAGAACCAGGTTTCAAAAGAGGAGCTCCAGATAGGAGTATTTCCATCAAAACATAAAATGAAAATTTGTAAGTCATTGTGGTTTATGTGGATGATATCATTTTTGTAATTAATGTTGATAGATGGAGTAGAAGTTTGTAGGAGAAATGAAAAAATAATTTGAAATGTCCATGCTTGAAGAATTCTCATTCCTTTTAGGTTTGTAGATTTCTCAAAACAACAAAGGCATATTCATTTCTTGGACCAAATATATCAAGGAGATATCGAAGAAATTTGAAATGGAAGGTCATGCACCTATTTGTATACCCATGATCATAGGATGTAAATTTAGCAAAGATGATGAACCACCAAAAGAAAATCAAACACTGTATAGGTTTGAGATTGGAAACTTACTATATGTGACAACATCAAGGCAAAACATCATGCAAGTAGTTTGATTGGTTGTAAGATTTAAATCAACACCAAAGGAGACACATATGCAAGTAAAAAAATATATTCAAAGATCTAAAGGGTGTATTGGACTTTGGCTTGTGGTATTCAAAAAGTAAGGACTTCACTCTAACAACATACACAAATGTAGTATGGAAGAGAAGTATTGATGACAAGAAAAACACAGTTGGAGTGGAATTATTTCTAGGCAGATGTCTAGTATCATGGTTGAGTAAGAAACAAACTTCAATGTCTTTATTCACATTAGAATCCAAATATATTGTAGCAACATGATGTTTCACACAAGTTCTCTATATGAAGAAAACACTAAAGGATATCAAGGTCGAATATGCTCAACCAATTTCAATAATTTGTGACAACAAAAGTGTAATTAACATTTCAAAGAACCATATTACACACTCAAATATGAAGTGTATTCCCATCAAGTGTTACATCCTAAGAGAATAGGTAGTCGAATAAAGTGTTAAGTTGGAATACATTGTCACTAAGGATGTTATGTAACACACTCACAAAAGAAAAGAAAAGATAAATCAACGACCTGAAAATAAGTCTCTTCGAGGAGGGAACCTCCTTTTATATCACATAAATGAACAATTCTTGGATGATACAATTGACAAGACCTCCTTGGTATATATAGGAGTGTAAAGGGTCACAATATAATCAGGGCCTACATAACAATAATATTGTAAGGGCACAACAATAACAATAATGGGCTTCTATGAGGCATAACAATAACAATATGGGGGCTACACTACAATTATAGGGACCTAGCATGCCCCTCTCCTTCAAAAAAGTGTTTTCCTTAATGCTTGAGTAGTTATAGATGCTTTTGTATAGAATACTCTTCCTCCAATGTGGAATCTTCAACAGATAAGTTCTTCCACTTAATGAGACACTCTGAAATTGATCGGTTCCATACTTGTCGAGTTGTTGTTTCCATGGTTTCTTCAGGCTCCAATGATGATTTTTCCTTCCTCATCAAGTTCTGGCAATATTGTTTGAATTGGAAGCTTGTCACCTATAACCTTCTTGAAGGAAGAAACATGAAAAATTGGGTGTACTCTAGAAGATGCAGACAACTCCAATTTGCATACCATAGTACCAATATTTTGCAACACCTTGTAAGGACCATAGACTTGGGTGATAATTTATTATCCTTCTTAGATTTATTTAGTGACATTTGTTGTATGGTTGTATCCGTAAAAATACCCAATCTCCTACGTCAAAACTTCTTTCATTGTGATGTTGATATGCATGTTGTTTCATTTGATTCTGCACCAAAGTCAAGCTATCCTTTAAGAGTTGGAGAACTTGTTTTTGATGGTCAATGTGATCTTCCATTGCTTGAACCTTATAATTTTATCTTAAAGTTGATGTGATCATTGAAGGATGATATCGATAAAGTGCCATAAATGGGGTCATTTTTGCTACGGTATGGAAGGAAGTGTTATACCACCATTTTTATAAAGGTGAACTCTTGAACCATTATTTTTTTATTAGATATGAAACAATGAAGATATCCTTCCAAAAATTTGTTCACTATCTCAGTTTGTGCTTCATATTACGGATGATAAGATGAGCTATGAGCTAATTGAGTACCAAGGCAAGAAAATAATTTTGTCAAAAATTTTCCAGTTAAAATGGGATCTCTGTAACTTACAATAATCTTTGGGTTTCCATGTAGCTTTTGAATTGTTTCCACAAATGTAGTAGCGATAGCGAATTTATTATCTTTGAAAGGATAAGATAGTGCAAAAAAATGTGCATACTTGGTAAGTCTATCAACTACCACCATGATGACACTCTTTCCTTCGGAATTGGGTAAACCTATGATAAAATCCATTGAGACCTCTTCCCAACACTGACTTTGAATGAATAAAGGTTGTAACAAACCTGGGGTTTTAATTGTATCAACTGTATTTTGTTGGAAAACCAAACATTATACCATAAAATTTTGAATATCAGATTTAAGGCCATCCCAAAAAACTTTCTTCTTGACCTTGTGGTAAGTTTTTAAAAATCTCAAGTACCCTCCTAGAGGAGAGGTGTGCAATTCCAAAATAATATTTTGTTTAAATTGGGATTTATTACATAGATATAAGTGATATTTGTACCATAACGAATCATTTTTCCATATAAATGTATCAAATATATTGGGATCTTGCTACAACTTTTGAATAAGGGTCCACACCTCTTCATCATTCTTCCTTTCATCTCTTGATTTAGTTATCCAATCAGGTTGGATAATATAAATGACATATAACATGTAATATTCCTAATGGAAATATTAAGTGATAATAGCCATAAATTTCTTACATTCAACCAAAAATAAAAAACAACGCAAAAATATTAGCACATCACAATTTACTCCAAAAAAGACTAAGTCATTTTATAATATAACATGGTAGGAGTACAATAGGAACAAACAAATGCACCTGGTTTTTCCAAAGGAGATATTGACAAATCTCAGGTGAGAAAACAAAGGTGCTCAGATGATGGGAAGTGACTCCTCCTCTATGCTTTGCACTGTCCTGGAAATTTGCACTGCTAGATGGAAAGAGACCCTTGTTTGAGCTCTCTAGACTACTCAATTTTTTTTTTCAAATTAACCTTGGCTTCCCCTCAATAAAACTAGAAAGAATCATAAAGGGTTGGCCTTAGTTTTACAAAGCACTCGAGACCCAAAATTTAAGCTCACTCCTCCCAACTGGCTGCCAAATAATTCTTTTGGTTTGGGGCACCAAAACTCCTCCAAAAATTCTGCAAATTTAGGATAAAAATCCTTGAGGCTAGTCCAGCAAAACCAAAAAATGATTAGGGATAATTTCTACTTCTCGAATTTACATAAATTTAGTTCTACGTCTTCCTTAACAGTTTTTGCGTCCCCCACAATTTAAATTTTTGAATATGTCACAGATTCCTTCTCAATTAGCTGTAGGATTTCCCTTCAAATTTCCTCCGGAATATGTGAATGAACTTCCTTCCAAACCCCTACACAAATAAGATGAATCCAACCCCATAAATTCTTCCCAGTAACACTTTTGCGCATGACCTAAAATGGTGAGTTTGTCTCTCTCAGGAGCAGCAACGTCTAGCCCCGAAACTCTCCACAAATTTTGGTCCACCCTCAATGAAATTTCTCCTAAATTCGTTGGCAATAATTCCCCTTGAAACTTCCTCAACTTAGTGGTACGAGTTTTTCCCCTGCATCCTCATGGAAGTTTGAACTAGCTGAAGCAAGTGCTGATCTATCCCATGAACTCCAGTAAATATCTCTCTACTAAGTTCTGAAATACTCTCCTAGAGTGACACTCAAACTTCACCAAAGGTAGAGGTGGAATTCCCACTTCGGAATTCCTTGTGCTAAACAAAATTGGTTTACTTAGCTAAACAAGTCAAGAAAGCTTGTGTTTAAAAGTTAGATTGTCAAAAGATACCAAATGGAGGCCTCCTTACCTTATTTATAGAATTTTTTCCTCTCTCTCTTGGTGGACCAATTTTCCACTAACTTGCACCCCCTTTATTTCTCTCCCTTCCTTCACAAGTGTGAATTATCCCCAAGGGTAGAATTTCCTTCCTTTTGTGGCCCTCACTTCCACCAATGTTGAAATTTATCCTATTTTCCTAAGTCGTTATGCCTCCCATATAAAAAATTTCTCCCATACCTGAATTTAAAAATTGTACTATGCTTACCACCATCCAAAATATCTCTGTTGACCTCCTCACATGAAGATTAAAAATTGGGGATATTACATAGCAAAGCTTCCACATTCTCATCCCTTCTTGAGAGTGCATATGCAACAAAATTCTATTTCCATTTTTTGTAGATGATTTCAAAATCATAACCCAACATATTTGTTACCCATTTTCATTGCCCTTATGAAGATAATATTTGTTCCAAAATGTACTTAATAGTATCATGATCTGTTATTACCTTGAGTGTCTTCCCATTAGGTAAGGGCACTATTTCTTCAATGCATGTAGTATTTCCAACATTTCATTCTCATAAATATGTTTGTATAAATACTTTCCCTTGATTAAACAACTTTGAAAAGAAATCTTTCTTCCTTTTTACATCAAAACAACACCAATTCCATTTCTTAAGGCATTACATTCCATAATAAAGGTTTTTGTGAATTCTGGTGTAGATAAGATTGAAACTTAATAGATTGCCTCTTTAAAATGTTAAGAGGCCATAGTTTATTCTAGAGTCCAAAAGAATGCATCTTTCTTCAATAATGTTGTTAGGGGTATTGCTATTTTCCCATAATTCTTAACAAACTTGTGATAATACCTTGTCAACCCGAGAAATTCTCGAAGATGCTCTAGGTTTGTGGGAATTTTCGATTCCTTGATGGCTTTAATTTTGTTAAGGTCTACCTTGACAGCCTCATGAGATACAATATGAACCAAATATTCTAACTCTTGTACCCCAAATAAACATTTGGAGGGTTTTACATACAATTGTTTCTCTTCCAATAGTTTAAGAACCTTGTCAACATGCTGAACATGATCTTTCCAATTTTTTTTGTAGATTAGTATATCATCAAAAAATACTAACACAATTTTTCTAAAAAAGGATTTGAAAGTGGAATTCATCAAACTTTGAAATGTGGAAGGCTCGTTAGTAAGGCTAAAAGGCATGACCAAAAATTCATAATGACCTTCATGAGTTCTAAATGTTGTTTTTGGAATGTCTTCTATCTTCATTCTAATTTGATGATATCCAGAACGAAGATCCAACTTGGTTAAGTAAATTGCTCCATGTAATTCATCCAACAATTTATCAATGAAACTAATGGAAAATTTATCTTTAATAGTGAGCTTATTGAGCTCTCTATAATCTAGATACATACACCATGATCCATCCTTCTTGTGCACCAATACTATTGGAGAAGAGAAATAGTGTTTCCATCGGTTGAATTATACCTACCTCTAACATTTCTACAACCATACGTTCAATTTCACTTTTTTGGGCATAGGGATATTTGTAAGGTCTGATGTTTGGCGGAACACTTTCTATAATCAACTGAATAACATGGTTATGATCAAGAATAGGTGGGATACCATTTGGAGTCTCAAATACCCTGGAATGATTGTCCAGGACTCTTTGGAGATCTAGAGAAATGGATGATTTTGATGTTTGAACATTGAGTGAACAAAATTGTGCAACTACACTTTGTTTTTATTTCTTAAAAAACTTTGTTATGCCATTAGAGTTGATTATATTCCTTTATTTTCCTATGATACCCCTTAATTCAATTTCCTTTCCTTCCCAGAAAATTTTCCAGAAAAGTTCTTGAAAATTAAAAGTTATCATTCCCCAAAATTGTAACCATTGGACTCCTAATTTAACATCAACACTACCCATTTAAATGGAAAGCATTTGAATATTCAATATATATTCCCCCATGGTTAGCTTGATATTATGGCAGTTCCCTGAGAAATTAATAATTCCTCCATTTGAAACCATCACTTGACACTTTGGTTTTGGATATAGAAATCATTTCAATTCCTTCGCTATCTTACAATGAATAAAATATTGGTTACTACCTGAATCAATGAGAATTATTACATTTTTGTTCTTGATATATCCTTATATCTTGAGAGTTTGAGGAGTTTTAATCATGCCAATCCATTATAATATATTTTCGGATTCGTTTCTTCTTTCTCTGGGGTTAGTTCCTGGTGTATATCCTCTTCTTTTGATGTTTCTTGTTCGTTTCCTTCCTCCTCTTCACAATCAATGTAAAATAATTTGTTCTCAACACACTTATGGATTTTAGTGAATTTTGTATCACAAATGTAGCAAATCCCCTTTTCTCTTTTTTCCTCTAGTTTTTGTGGTGTCAATCTTATAGGTTGTGGGAGGCTGCGAGCAACACTTCCATATTTATAGTTGTGAGTGGTAGACTTCGTTGTTGCTATAATTTTTCTTCCAACATTTCTTTCCACCTTGAATGTGTTTTCCAATGAATTAGATCCCCAAAGGAAAACCTCATGTTGGATGTTATGCTTTAAAGTCCCTATGAAGAAATCAATCATTTACTCCTCTAGAATACCATTTACCTTGACATTCAATATTTGGAAGTCCTCAATGTGCTCTTCCATTGAACCCTTTTGTTTAAGATATATCAATTGGATAAATAAGGTATTTCTCTTTTTATCCTCATAATGGGTTATCAATTCCTCCGTGAAAATTGTCCAAGTAATAATTGATTTATGAGAACAAAGCCATCAATACCACTCAAAATAATTGGGTTCTAAATATAAAGATGTAATGTGTACCTTTTGTATGTGTGACACATCATGTAGATGAAAGAATTTCTCCATATGTAGTATCTATGTTACCAAATCCTTACCATCAAGATTCCTCATATTGATATTTGGAATGTGATTGGTCTTCAAATTCAATTTAGAGTCTCTAAAATCATGATTCACATTCTTTTTTTCTCATCATGAGTTTTGTGAATTTAATACCTTGTCACCATTCAAAAGAATTTCTTGTAGTAACTTTGTCAAACCTTCCTTAAAACCTTACATTTATGCTTTTAAACCATCATTCAAAAATTTCATATCTTATTTTAAAACATTTTTCAAACCATCCATCTTAGCTTTCAGTTCATTTATGGTTACTCCTTGTAAGAGAAATTTTTTTTGCCCTTGGTCTTGTAACTTTGATATATCATGTTGCATTTCTTCCTCTTATTCATGCATCATAGTAAAGTTTTCTGGTTTCTTACTAGGAGTATCCATTGTTTTTTTGCAAGGCATATTGGAACCAAAAAATGATATGTATGCTTTACTATGCACTTTGAATCACTTCAAACTGAATTTTCAAACAAAAGTTATAAAATTTTTTAAAAATACACATTTTCTTTCTTTCTTTTTGGAGCTTGATCTTGAAACTGTTGTACCACTGTAATTTTTTCCTCCCAAGTTCTATTTTGTGGTAGCACTATGTGTCCTCTTTCCAACACCACTAGTTATACTGAGATTGGATTCTTCAAGACAAAGTTATGCCAAATCTCCCAAGATGACCTGCTTATGGACTGGTACAGTGAAGAGAACATGTATGGAATTACATGTGTCACTATCTCAGCCTTTGGCCCTAAAAATGATACCCAAGAAACTAAAATTCATTTACTTCCAATCAATTTTTACGAAATTCAATTTGGATGCCTTAAACATAATTTATGAAAATTTTCCTTGAGACAAAATTATGGAACATACAAAAACCCTAACTTCCTTGAATCATATCTCCGAGAATATAGAAAACCAAGTTCTTAATTTTTAAAAGATGTTCACCAAGATTTTGGCTCCATGTGGACGAAATTTCAACTTCCGAAGCCTTGTAGAAAAAAATTATAGCGAAAATTCCAATATGACCTGTTTGAAGTAGTGAAACCCTAGGATCCAAAGCTCTGATACCAAATGTTATGTAACCAGGTCATAAAACTGAAGAAAAGATAGATCAACGACTTGAAAATAAGTCTCTTCGATGGGGAAACCTCCATTCACATCACATAAATGAATAATTCTTGGATGATAAAATTGACAAGACATCCTTGGTATATATAGGATTCTAAAGGGTCACAATATAATCAGGGTCTTAATAATAATAATAATAATAATAATAATGTAACGTAACAAAAATAACAATATGGGGGATACATGGGGCACAATAATAATAATATGGGGGCTACACTACTATTATAGGAGCCTAACAAAGGAACATGTTGTAGATACTTTTACCAAACCTGTTCCAAGAGAAACATTTGAATATCTCAGACATAAGGTGGGAGTGATAACCCTCTCATCTCGTTAGTAAAGGGAATCACAAGATTAGGGGAGTAGCCTTTTGCCATTGATTTCAAAGGGGGAGAATTTCTAGGTAGAGGAAGAATTGCAAACATAAGGAGAGTTGCAGACATAGTGCTACAATATTGTTTTAGAATTGACTAAGCATTGCCATTAATGAAAAAAAGGGAGATTGTTGGAAATATTGATGTCATTGATGTCAAATATAGGAGAGACTATAATTTTTGAAGATAAATATCACAATATTTTTGGAAATATCGTTTGGATACCTAGTTTTTTTGATACCTAATTTGGATACTATATCTTTGAAGACATTTTTACTCTAAATACCTAACCCGAATGGCATCATAGGATATATGGTTGAAAATATGGTTGATTCACGACCTCCCCTCTTAGTATAAGTGTGTTCTCAACAATAATGTGTCTAGCTCTTAATATAAAATACTTGAAGGATTTGAGATAACTTGGTCTCACCCATGCTATTGACCTTGAAACAATTAATTGCTACTTGTATATATGAATTATTTGGTAGACAAGTATTATTTGAAATATACATTTTATTTTATCATGGAAAATAGAATGAATTGCATGAGTGACTTGATTGATCATATGGACTTATGCAGATGATTAGTTAGAAAAAGGGGAAATAGAATTTAATTTGTAATTATAAATTTAAAAGCATATAGAAATGAGGAGGTTGCATGGAAAGAAAAGGTATTTTGATTAAATAGAAATAGTAATTTCATGTGCCCCAACCCAATGAGGAAAAATAACTAATCTATGGAATGCTTAGGACTAAAAACTAGGAAAATAGGTTGGGATTAAGAATTGCTTGTGCATGGAGTGAGACACGGCTGGTTGAATATGCATTTCGTAATTTTAATAATTGGTGTTTTTCATGTGACAGAAAAATGACATGAACCTCAAGTGTTGAAGAATGTAACTAGTGTCGATCTTCATAATTGTATTTGTCAAAAGAAAGAAATATTTTTTTTGTTGAAATTGAATTATTAAAGCATGTGTTCCATGCTTGGTTCAATGGTCAATAGGTTAGGCCTCCATTGTAGGCTTCTAGGATTATGTCTTGATTAATTTTCATTATTATTATATTCTAGACCCTTCTTGGGATCTTTGTATCAAGAAAGAAAATATTATTATGTTAAACATAATGTCTTGTCCCTCCTCCATCAAGTTGCCTAGTATCCATCAAGTTAGCTCCCAAATTCATCAAGTCGGATATCCATCTATTCATGTCATCCTATTAAAGGCACTTCCAACAATTATATATATCAATGAGTTTGACCTATTCAAAGCAGTCAAGTTAATTAATTTTGATCTGCAATCCTAGAAGTGAAGGAAAGTGTGAATATACAAAGAAGGACCTACATAAGACAAAAATATCATGCGAAGGAGATTGGAAGTCAAATGATTGGAAATTCATCTGAAAAGTATATAATAATACATGATGGAAGATACAAAGCTATGGAGATAGGACGCTAATTGCAGGAGTAAAAGAAAGAGAGACAAAACCCTAGATGTTCTCCTTGATATGACTTTGGAAGTTTGGTTTGTCTTCATAAAGGTTGCCTTGATGGATGGAGGGGTAAAGTAGTTGTCAAAGGTCTTAGTCATCTCAAATCAAATTTACTAGTGGAAGAGTTTTACTAGGTTTTTCCCTTCATGGGGTTTTAGCTCTGACCAAGTGCCTAAATTTTTTATCCCCTTGTTGTCTTTGAATTTTTGGAAATTATCTTGATGATGAAAAATGAAATGAAGAAAAATAAATAATAAGTAATCATAATGAATTGTAAAGTAAAAGAGAAATCAAATTAATAAGAAACCCTAATGCTTCCCTAATGGATTTCTCAATATAGTATCAGAGATAAGGATAGAAGCATAATGGCAACTAGAAGGTCACAAATGTATGACGAAGGAAATATTATTTGCAAGACTGAATTATATAGAAGTTGTGTCAAGTCTAAAAACAAAATCATTGAGAAACATGATAAGAAAAAAACTCTACAATTATGTTGTAGACCTGTATCTATAGGCCGAAGATATCAAAATAATCCAAGAAGAATTACATTAAATATCAGAGAGATTAGGAAACTAGTCTAAACAAGATCAAGTTCCTTAGAAAGGAGAGCTAAAATATATACATTGTTAAAGAGGCTTGAAGTCACCATTAAAATATGATATTATAATCTCCTATGCATAAATATTAAGGTCTGAAGTAATCCAAATTATAAGGTCCTTAACCTAATCCATCAACTGAATCACAAGGTTAAAAATATCTCTTATAACCAACGAAAGTTCACCTCTTAAAATATCTGACTGAGTTTTATAAAGGAATTCTTGAAGGCCTCTATAGAAGCCACCATAAGGATTACAATATTCACTAAAAAGAGACATTTATACATTTATTGAGAAGGGAATTCAAGACCATTGTGACATAGAATGAAAATATGTGCATCTATGTATAATTTTCAAGTCTAAATGATGATGTAGAAGTTGACCTAGAATCAACCAATCTTGAAATTGGTGAAACATTGAAACAAATCAAAGTCTATAGTCCTTATGGAGAAATGATCTATGTCAGTAAAGGAGAAGTAAAAATTAGAAAATTTGTATTAGCGTCTACTGTTGGGTCATAAAGGTGACTGTTTAAAGGTAACCTGGATGCTTTTCATTTAATTATCAACCCAAGACAAGTCTTGTTATTTCAAGAGTGTAAAAAAAATATATGCAAGTGACATCGGAGGTTAATTACTCTAAATTGTCATAAGGAAGATTGTCTAATTCTCGAAGTTCAATCAAACCAACTTGGAAGGGAATTATGAAATGTTTCTGACTATTCAAGGGGGCTAATCCTATTCTAAGCCTATGTAGAAATAACTATTCAAGGATGGAAAGAATAAACTGTAATTGAAAAACACGCTTTGATGAATTGAACAACAACCTTAATGAATTGAACAACAATTATAATAATTTTAACATCAATCAATTATTCTAGATTTTGCAATGGAATTCTCTAAAATCAACTAATAACATCCTTCTAAATTAAACATCAACCAAATCCTCACAATGATGATGAAAAGATCCAACATTAACTATATACATAATTGAACAGAAATCGTATTAAAAATAATTTAACATTTGTAAAAGCATTGATTTCGGATAAGAGAACATGAATGGTAAACTAGTTTAGTAAAAAGGAAGATATAACGTCTCATGCTCACAATTAACCAATTAAACGATATATTATGAAACAAAATGAATACTGGAAGTGTAATGAATAACTAGAAATGTAAATTCTGTAAATAAACGTATAGTACAGAAGTAGCAGGAGGACCCCTAAGGCTGGGCCCAAAGCCACCAGAAGCCTACTGCTAAGGAATACTCAGAATTTGTTTATCCCAAAAACACCAGATTCTTCATTAATTCACTAAGAAATAAATTAGTACAAAACTTGACGATTATGTTTGAATACGTTTATTACAGGAAGATGATATTACAATCCATCCTTCATCTTGTTCATCTACGACCTTTTATAGCATAAAGGTGTAACAGATCCTTCTCATTATGGGACCCTGCTATTTCGTGGCTATCTATTGAGTACTCCAAGCGTGGTCGTAACTCTCCATCTTCTGCCAATTCGTAGGGGCCGATATGATTTCATCTGTCTTCCTTGTCTGTTGTATTTCGATCACCTAGTCAACAATTTGAATGTTTTTCTTCCCTATCAATAAAGACAACAACAAATCCTTTTTTTATGTTATCAAACACTCCCTTTATTGTTAATCCATTATGCCTAACTTTTACGTTATTTCCTTTTACTTTATTGCTAAGATGAAGGGAAAAAAATATAAAAGTGCATGAAAAATCATGGTAAAGATGGGGGTGGAACATAGCTTTTTCTTGGTCCAACATACTCCCCTACTTACCTTTTTGCAGGTCCTTGTGCAAAAAAATGGTTGAGGTGTAGCATAAAGAATATGCAGGGTATGCTTCTTCTTTGTAAAATATGAAGCCATGTTTTTGTTTGACCTCTGCAAATGCTGAGTTTTTGTGCCCCTCTGGTAACTCATAATCATGGTGATAATCTTCGGGGGGGGGGGGTTCCGAACTGGCTTCTTCCTCTATATGTGTTTCTTTCGGCCCTGTTGGTTAAGACGTTATAAACACTACATGCGCTTATTTTAAAATGTATATGCAATTTACTGTCGTAAATGCAATGATATTTTAGTCCCATCAGCGTATCCAAAGGAGGTCGCGTGGGTAATTCACATGCTTATTCATTATGGATCTTCGTACCCCCTCCATCGGGAAAAGGGCATCCACGGCCTTAAGCTCAAGAGAAGCAAAAAGATTGCAATAATCATAAATGCACACGAAGCAAGGTCATAATTTTGTAATCATTGAAAGTATACGAGAGAAAGGTGTCCATTGAAGCTGAAGAAAAGAGAAAATATTGCATCAATCATGAATGCATACGAGGAAAAAGGTCAGAAGCTGGTAATTTCCATAACTGTACATCAGGTGGGAATGACCGAAGAAGGGGAGAAAAGCGGGGTAGTAATTATTATGAGAGGATGTCCTATTTTGACAGTGTAGCATAACACAAGCATGACAAGTAATGAATTATGATTGGTGTTTCCATCCCTTAATTCAAACATGAAAATATAATTCACTCATATTTAATTATGCAGGTAGTTAGAGATAACACTTATTCAAGTAGTGCATTTATTTTGGAAATGGATCAATAGGAAATAGGGCATATAAAATTAATTGGCTATTGTTAGAAAAATAATTCCATACCACAAGCAGAGCCACTAATATCAACAGGCATTCATAGCCTTGATAGGGTTCTATTCTAACTCAGAAATGAGCCAAAATCCTTTATGTAAAAGTAGACATTTTTCTTATCTTATGGAGAGATCACTGTGTTGGTGTTGTGGCTAGATAATCATAGTGCCATTCACTGGGATCGTAACAGAGTGATCAGGCCGGATCGTGATGAGACCTCCTATCCTTCAATCAATTTGAGCTGTCGAGAAGGTCACTACCCTGGTGTGTTGGCCATTATGGGAATGTCACTTGTTAAACCCTTATGATCATGGTAGGTTGGCTCGTGATGAGACCCCCTATTCTCTCTTAAAAAATTTCACATAGACATAATATTTTTCCTTTTGAAAAGTAGGCATTTTTCTTGTTTTATGGAGAGATCACTGTGTTGGTGTGGTGTCCAGATAGTCATAGTGCCATTCAATGGGATTGTAACAGAGTGATCAGACCAGCTTGTGATGAGACCTCCTATCCTTCAACCAGTTTTAGCTGTTGAGAAGGTCACTTCCTTGGTGTGTTGGCCATTATGGGAATGTCACCTGTTAAATCCTTATGATCATGGTAGGCTACCTCATGATGAGACCCCCTATTCTCTCTTAAAAATTTGCACATATACATAATGTTTTCTTTTTATTTATAGATGGAGGGAGGCCCATTAACTCCTTAAGAGTTAGGGATGGTGTGAGAAATAAGAAGAATGGAAATACAATTAATGATATTTATTCTTATATCCCCATGTCAAGGAGAATTACTACTTGAGAGTGTAGAAAGATATACCAGCATAAAGACTATGGAAGTTAATTGTGTAATAATATATTTGAACAAGAGATGTCCAACCTTCATTACATAGATAAACCATGTCAACTTTCGGAGTAAATATTTCCATCAAAATTTTAAAGGATCACAATATTAGTAATATCACTACTTTTCTCCTCTTTAGGTGTCAATTACTTTCAAAAAATAGCTTTTATGGAAAGGATGTATAAAGGGAAAGTGGATATTCGAAAAGAGATCATCAAAAGTAAAAGAAAATTCTTAAAAAAAGAAATCAGTTGTTCATTTTGATTGAACAACAAAAATTAAATCGCGCAAAAACACAACCGTTTAATTGAATTGAATAGCAGATGTTCAATTCGATTGAACAACAGTGCTTCAAAGGTTTGAATAACAAAATATAAACACAAAAAACATGTCTGTTCAATTGATTTGAACAACAGCTGTTAAATTTGATTGAACAACATTTGTTCAATTGGATTGAACAGCAGTTGTTCAAAGGTTTGAACATAAAAAGATAAACACACAAAAGAAAGGACAAGAGAGAAAAAAATGCAACTGTGAGAAACAATGAGAAAAGCTATAAATTGTAGGAAACATATATACAATATTTACAAGTGGAAATAACAAATTTTCATGAACTTAAAGCTGCGGGGCCATCACCCCCTGCAACTAAAATTTGGATGGTGGGATCGTCACGAACTTGTTGACAGAAAGACTCTTTTGTAAGTGGTTTATGATAGAGGCACACCCGGTGTCCATTGACTCAGAAGGTGGAGCCAGATCCATCTATGGTAGTCAAGGTAATGGTACCATTGTTGTGTACTTCCTGAATTTTGTATGGACCGAGCCATCTTGTTTGTAACTTACCCAGGAAGTCTTGGAATCTGGAGTCATAGAGGAGTGTCCAATCTCCTTTTTGGAATGTCCTCTTTTTTTATGAGGTTTTCATGCCACTTAGATAATTGTTGTTGAATAATCACATTATGTTGTAGCGCAAGCAGCCATGCTTCATCTAATTCATTTAATCGCTGGAGTCTTCTAGTCTGGGCCTCTGTCAAATCCAACCCCACTTCCTGGGTTGTTCTTAGAGTCTTTATTTCCAATTCAATAGGAAAAATTGGTTCCCTTCTAAATACCATATGGTATGGAGAATATCCAGTGGTGTTTTGCCATGTTGTTAGGTAAGCCCACAAGGCCTCCAGTAGTCTAGTAGCCCAATCTTGACAATGTGTTGAGACTGTTTTAGTGATAATTTCCTCAAGGACTTTGTTGGTGCTTTCAACCTGCCTATTCGCCTACGGGTGGTAGGGAGAGGTGACTCTATGGGTGACATGGTGGTTCCTCAGACTGGCCGTAATTTTATTTCCCACAAACCGTGCCCCCCCATCAGTTATCACTTCCCAAGGTAAGCCATACTGCATGAATAGCTCAAAATGAAAATTGATCATAGATTCTTCTGTAGCTCTTGATAATCCATTGTTTCTATCCACTTCGTCACATAATCTGTGGAAATTAGTATGTAGGTCTTTTGATTTGATGGTGGGTTGAATGGCCCATTGAATTACAGTGCCCATCATTCAAAAGGTTCCACTACTAACTGCAGCTATAATGGAATTTCGTCGGATTGGCCAGGGCGACCCATTCTTTGGCAACTATCACAAGCTTGGACATATTTCTTGGCATATTTAAAAATTGTAGGCCAATAATAACACATTTGAAATAATTTGTGCCCCGTCCTGCAATCTGCAAAATGGCTACCACATGGTTCATCATGACAGGCCCTTAGGATGTCATAAATATAGTCTTCTTGGATGCATATGCGTATATGCATATTAGTTCCTACATGGAAAATATATCCACCAATCTAGGAGAATCTGGCACTGCGCTGAACGCTTGGCTTCCATTCCTTTGATGTCAATTGTCTTGGCAGTTTTCCTACTACCAAATAATTTGCTACATCTGCGCACCATGGCATTTTGACTGTTACAACGAACAAATGCTCATCAGGGAACTGATCGTCCACCGATAGTCGGTCATCTGACTTTGGAACTCTAGTTAGGAAATATGCAACTACGTTCTCTTTTCCTGGGCAGTGTTTGATAGTTATGTCAAACTCATGTAAAAGCAACAACCAACGAGTCACTCTTCCATTTGTAATAGGTTTATTAGCTAAGTATCTAATGGTGGAGTGATCGATATATAGGAATACTTGATAGCCAGTTATATAATGTATAAATTTATTAATAGCATAAATGACAACCAAGAACTCCTTTTCGATCGTTGTAAAGTTTAATTCGGTATGAGTGAGATTCTTGCTGATATAGTAAATAGCATAAGGCCTTTTTTCTTCTTCTTTACCCAGAATTGCCCCTATCGTTGTGTCGGATGCATTTGAGGAAATTTGAAAGGGCAGCTCCCAATTGGGGCCACATAAGACTGGTGCAATCAAGACCAGTTTCTTCAAATATGAAAAGGCAGTGTCACATTTATCAGACCTATGGAATTCAACATTTCTAGTTAATGCATACAAGGGTGCATAAATTTGTGAGAAATTCTTTGTAAATCTATGGTAGTACCTTGCATACCCAAGGAAACTACGTACCTCTTTCTAAGTACAAGGTGTGGATAATAAAATAAATACCTCTATATTTTTCGGATCTACCTGTATTCCAACCGCAAAGATGTAGTGCCATAGGATTACTCCTTTGGTCATCATCATGTGACATTTTTCATTTCTCAAACACAATCTGGTAGCAATACATCATTCTAATTCTTTTTCTAGTGTTTTTAGTGCTTGATCAAAATCATCTCCATATGGAGTAAAGTCGTCCATGTAAATTTCGAGTCCTTCATTTATTAAATCAGAAAAAATGCTGAGTATGGCTCTTGGAAATGTTGCTGGGGCATTGCATAACCTGAATGGTAATACTCTATAGGAAAATGTACCCCATGGGCAGGTAAAGGTCATTTTATCCTGGTCTTAGGGGGCTATCTGGATTTGATTGTAACCACTGAAACCATCAAGGAAAGAGAAGAACCGCTTTCCTGCTAATGAATTAAGGACCTGATCAATAAAAGGGAGGGGGAAGTGGTGTTTTTGTGTTGCTTTATTTAGTTCTCTATAATCCACATAGATTCTCCACTTCCTATTTTTCTTAGGAATGAATATTAAAGGAGAGACCCATTTTCTATCTGAAATGAAATTTACATCTAGCAGCTTTTGCAATTCATCTTTTACAATGTCTTTCAAATGCAGGTTTAACCTCTTCTGGGGCTGCTGAATAGGTCGAGCATCCTTGTCAGTATAAATGTGATGTGTCCATAGTTGAGGATATATACCCTTCATGTATGGGTAGTCCCAAGCAAATGCTCCCTTATATTTTTGTAAAACCTTAATGAGCCTTTTCTGTTGGTTAATATTCAGACTACCATTGATATTTAAGACCTTTCCTGGCTCAATTTCGATTGGTATGTTGTTGCAAACAATAGTCGTGGGTATGTGTTGATTATCAATGTTTGCCAAGGGGTATTCTTGTGATTCATTATCAAGAACCACCTTAACATTTGGCATTTTAAATTTTTGGAAGCAGATGGCTGATTCATGAAGTTATTGATTACATCATCTTTGGTTTGATCTTTGAATTCGAGCGCTTCAACTATTGTCAGTGATGAATGGATGTTTTGTTCCCAATACGTATGTGGATGTTTGTGAATATTGACAGTGGGAAGACTTGGTTTGGCAGGTGGGTATATGACAATATTTTTTATGGCATCACCTCTAGTAATGGTCATACTGCCTATTCGACAACCTATGTAAGAATCAATGGTTGCTAACAAAGGTCATCCCAGTATCAAGGGGTGTCCATCTAACCTAATTTTTGGGTTAATCACTAAAACATCTGCTAGATACTCCCATGAGTTCACATAAACCAGGATGTCTTGTAATATTCCTTCTGGTTTGATAACATATCTATCAGCAAGTTCCAGCAAGGTATATGTGGATTCTAATGTTATTATGCCTAACTTCTCGCAGGTTTCTGTAGTTAAGATGTTGATGGCCGCCCCCAAGTCAAATAATTTGTTCGAAAAGAAGTGGAAGAGGTTTGTATAGTAACTATGGGGTTCCCTGGATCCTTGTATTTACTGGTGTTTATTTACCCAAGAGTAAGTCTGACAATGCTCCCACTACATGAATAGTTGGTACATTTTTTTCTTTCCTCACCTGTTTTTTTCTACACAACTCTTTAATTATCTTGGCATAGAGAGGAATGTCTTGTATAGCCTGCAGCAAAGGAATTTTAATGCAAAGGTTTTTTAATTCCCCTAAGAGATCAAAATCTAAAGAGAATATCGGTTTAGGCAATGTTAATCTCTCATGGAATGGAGGGCAGGAAATAATAAGGTTTTCAGGGTCTTTTTGGTCAAATTTTCCCCTCCCCTGCTTTATCTCTATTTTTGTTGAAGTGGATTTTTTAGGTGTTGTCGGAATTTCAGACTCAATTTGTGGTAGAGAGATATATTCTTTAGGTGAAATAACACGTCCTAATCTCAGCCTAAGTTCATTGCATTTCTTCTATTCAGTTTCGAGGTTTGGGTTTTCGACAATCTGGATTAACTAAACCAGTCTGTTATTGGGATTAGGATTGGGTTGAGCTGGCAGTTGAGGGTGCATGATAGGATGAATATTGTGTTGGACTGGGTATGGAGCTGGTAATGTAGGTTGATTCTGAGCCCCTATCCCCATCGGTAGATTGGTCATTCCTAGGGGTCACTGCTAGTTTGAGACCAATCTGTATTATGTGGAGTGGAGGAATGCCACTCAGACTGATATGGATTGTTTTGCCAGTAAGGGGAAGAACAATGAAAACTTGACCAATTATTACCTGAAGAGGGTTGTGTCAGCTAATGAGGCATGGGACATGATTGGTATGGCCAGGCAGAAAAAGGTGATTGGCTTTGCCATGCTGTTGTAGGGTTCTTTTGATTAAATTTTGGAGAAGAGAACAGAGGTAGGTCTTGTGGCATACCTGGTCATGTTTTCCACTGTCGATGCTGATTCACCAGAATAACTGGTTCTGTATGTTCTTCTACCTCTTTAAAAACTACTTTCAACCGTATAAGTGAAGGGAAATGGTCAGTGGCATGGTCCTTGGTACAAATAGCGCATGTTTGGACCATGTTCGCTGGACATTCCCGCTGGCTATGCTTCTTCCGATAGCGTGGAAAAAAGACAACCAAGTTTTGTTCTGCTATAGATTTCTTATGCTTGGCTTGTAGGAAATCTAGCTATGCTGCTAGGGTGCCTAAGATATCAGTTTTAAAATCTTCTAAAATATTACCAAATTCTACTCTGGTCACATTTCCACTAGATTGTTTATAATTCCTTGTAGCTGAGTCTCGCTCGGTTGGCCTACTTCACGTACTACCTCAAGAACACCTAATTCAAAATGCAATAATGCCATTATATTCTTCTTGATAGATGTCCCCTTTTCCCATTATATTAAGTGTTTCGATCCATTCTTCTTTCATTCCTTTAATCATCATTGTTTTTAAGATATATTTAGACAGTGTAGTATATGGAGATCTTTGCAAATTATATTGAAATATTTCAATGTGTTCTTCTAATGTCTCATTGTCTCTTGTAGTCATATTCAAGATTTCATCTTTTAGTTCTCTATTCCGACAGTATTCTTGATATTTTTTAAGAAAAGAGTTCTTCATCCGATCCCAACAAACAATGGTTCCTCCACCAAGCCCCATAAACCAAAATAATGTTGTCCCCTTCAAAATAGATGGAAATAATTTCAGTTTCTGAGGGTCAGTGGTGTAGTCATATCCCCTACATAAGACATAAAATTCAAATAAGAATGCATCTGGATCTTCTGAGGTCAGCCCATGGAAGGTGGGGATGTTTTGCAATGGAATGAATTTCATGGGGGAATTTACGGCCGGATAAACAATGGGATATTCCAATGTCGATGTTTGCCTTTGGTTTTGTTTGTTTGCCATTTGATCAAAGATATGTAGTAATCCTCATGGATTTATTGTTCTGGGGGATAATTTGAGTGGAATTAGGCAGTGGATTTGGAGGAGGCCTTACAACACTTCCCTGATCTGGGATACTGGGCATCTCTTTCTCAGCCACTCACTCAAGGGATCGAGGCTCCGAATTTTTTACTTGTACTGCACTTCTGGTTTCTCCCTCTCCTTCTTGCAAATTGCAATAATTTCCCTCTCTCGAAGGGTCAGGAATTACGTGCTCAATATTCTGAAGGCTTTGCTCAGACCCTTCTGTTTCACTGTGAATCTTGGCATGGGCTACAAATGGTGAGGCTGATGACTGAGGGAGTGTAGTAGGACTTTGAATAGGAATGGTTCTAGGTCCTAAAGATGCCTGAGATTCAACCTTCTTAATTATTTCGTCTATATATGTTTTTCTGCTAAGGACCACCAATCCTTTGGGTTTTGTGAATTTAAGTGGAGGGTTTTGATCTATCTTTTTCTTCCTAGAAATAAAACAAGGAAACTTATCCTACTAACCTCTACACAATTGCTGAGAAGTACGCTAGAGAGCAAGTGTTTTTCTTGCTGGCACACAGGTTATTACCTCTCGTTTTCAATACCCAAGTCTTCCACAACAAAAGGAAAAATAAATAAAGGACATCACTCTTAAACACTCTCCCCAGCAACGGTGCCAAAATGTTGGGTCATAAAGGTGACTGTTTAAAGGTAACCTTGATGCTTTTCATTTAATTATCAACCTAGGGAAATTCTTGTTATTCCAAGAGTGTATGAAAAATATATGCAAGTGACATCAAATGTTAATTAATCTAAATTGTCATAAGGAATATTGTCTAATTCTCGAAGTTCAATCAAACCAACTTGGAAGGGAATTATGAAATGTTTCTGACTATTCAAGGGAGCTAACTTTGTTCTAAGCCTATGTGGAAATAACTATTCAAGACTGGAAAGAATAAACTACAATTTAACAACACGCTTTGATGAATTGAACAACAACCTTAACGAATTGAACAACAATTCTAATAAATTGAACAACAATCAATTATTCTAGATTTTGCAATGGAATTCCTTAATAATCAACTAATAACATCCTTTTGAATTAAACATCAACTAAACGCTCACAATGACGATGAAAAGATCCAACGTTAACTATATGCAGAATTGAACAACCATCGTATTGAAACTAATCTAACAGTTGTAAACGCATTGATTTCGGATAAGAGAACATGAATGGTAAACTAGTCTAGTATAAAGGAAGATATAACATCGCATGCTTGCAATTAACCAATTAAACGATATATTATGAAACAAAATGAATACTGGAAGTGTAATGAATAACTAGAAATGTAAATTCTATAAATAAACGTATAGTACAGAAGTAGCAGGAGAACCCCTAGGGCTGGGACCAAAGCCACCAGGAGCCTACTGCTAATGAATACTCAGAAATTGTTTATCCAAAAAATTCCAGATTCTTAATTAATTCACTGAGCAATACATTAGTACAAAACTTGACGATTCTGTCTGAATAAGTTTATTACAGGAAGATTATATTACAGTCTGTCCTTCGTCTTGTTCATCTATGGCCTTTTATAGCTTAAAGGCAAATCCAAAAGTAGTAACGGATCCTTCTCATTATGGGACCTTGCTGCTTCATGGCTATCAATTGAGTACTCCAAGCGCGGCCATAAATCTCCATCTTCTGCCGATTTGTAGGGGCCGATATGTTTCCGTCCGTCTTCCTTGTCTGTTGTCTTTCAATCATTCGATCAGCAGTTTG